>MZZL01000405.1:1424725-1468911 GCA_002749535.1 Apophysomyces variabilis | reverse complement strand
TTTTTTTTTTTTTTTTTTTTTTTTTTTGGCTCAAGAAGAGCAGGGGCCTTACAGACAATTCGGGACGTTGCTAGGTTACCTTGTCAATGCAACGGTCACGGAGGGTTGCCCAGGACATGTATGTCGGAAACCCAAAAACGGGAACGAGGTCGACATTTGCCAAAGGGTGCCGTTTTTGTCTCTTTACTGAAATGCAAGTGGCAAGATTTTATGGTAAAATATTTGCATCGGGTCTTGCCATGGGTGCAGGCATTGAAGTCTTGTTAATCAAAGGCAATTACTGTATGTAACTTTAAAAGGCTCTCCGACAATGACACCCATTCTCTTTCCCTCCCCCCTTTTCTCTCAGAACCAAAAACCCCAAGGGTCTCTTATGAACGAAACTGGACTCACTCTTGTTTTTCCTTAATTTAGACCAAATGTTGGCTGCATCCGAAGCGAAGCAAAGACTAAAGGAAATGGAACAAGAACAGGAAAACTTGGAACGAATGAAACGTTTGACCCAACAACAACAACAACAACAACAACAGCAACAATAACATCGGTGTATAACCGACTTTTTTTTACATCTAGTCTGTTTGTCTTGCTTGCAACAGCAAACATCTTCAATATACATCCTCAGGAACCTAATCATGCTCTTTTAACACACTGTAGAGATAATCATTCTACCAAGAAATCAGAACAAAAGTAAAACAACCTTACTACGTTTGCTATTTCGGAACAAGTTTGCTTTCCGTTCAGATCACGTCTCCTTTTCTAATCGATATGAACCGGGACATTTTTGCCACACTTTTTTTTCTTTCTCTGCTTCTATTGATAAAGTAGAGAAAGTCTAGCGCAATGGAATCATGCCGATCCCTATTCCTCGTTCTTGTACAGATGTAAGGTCATTCTATATTGACAATCACTAGATGGATCTAAACAGATGCTGATCAACCATGGTATTTCCTGTACACTCTGTTTTTGTTTATTTTCCGAATGAATCGCAGGAAAGGAGACAATGAAAGGAGAACGTGCAAAAAGAAGAACTGGACAATAAGTGACGCGTTCTTCCTTCCCAGATCAACATGGATTTAGCATGCTTTTTCTTATTGGCGCTAGAGACTCATTTTTTTATTTACTTTTTATTGCCCTTTTTCTTCTTTTTGCTGGGTTTAGGTGAATCAGCTCCAGACTTGTTTTCCACAGGGGTAACAGCAACATATTCTTCGTCCTCGTTTTTCTGAGTTTCGGATGCGACGGCATGAATGTCGTCTTCTTCCTGTTTGTCCTCCTTCTTCTCCTCAACCTGTTTTTCCTTGTTCTCTTTCTTTCCCTTCTCCTTCTTTTGTTTCTTATTCTTATCGTCTTCCTTCTCCTCAGTCGTGTACTGGAACAGTTCCTTGAGCTCACCACGCACCAAAGCAGTCAGCAAAACAGATAGAATACAAGCAGGCGAAAGGTAAAGAAGCGCAGGCTGTGCAGCATTAAAGATGTGCATCACAGCCATGGTGGTGGCTAACCCGCCAATATAGAAAATAGCACAAGTGAGGAAGTAAGGCTTGGGGAACTTGGTCGATCGGAAATCACCGACTGGATTACGTTTCCATGCCATATGACGGTCAAAACGCAAGCACAAAGCAACAAAGATACCTACAGAAACGACATCCAGATCAGCACAATTTCCAACTACGCGTTTTGCTCTCTCCTTGCTCCTTTTTCTTCTTGTCGCATAGTAATGAAAATTGCATGCTTACCTGGAATCACAATGTCACCTAATCCAAGCATAGTGAAGGCCTGAGCATACTCTTCGATACCCAATACAAAGCCAATAATGTTTCTCGGCCAGATCACCTTGATGGGGGCGTCAAAGTTCTTGGCCACACTCACCATGACCTCCGTTCCAAAGACCCAGAAAATATCATAGAAGAACAATCCGCTCAGCAAGATCATGCCAGTCTGAAACGAATCCAGGGACAAGAGTTGAATGGCATTGATCGAGAAGGAAATACCAAAGATATTGGATGCAATCCAGTTCTTTGTCAAGCTGTAATAGACGGTAAGGACGATGGAGGTAGCCAGCATGGCAGCATGAATCACAGTAAAACTGGCATGGGTAAGATCTAATAAGGCAATGGATAGAAATATCAGTGAGATGCTAGGAGGAAGAAACAAAAGTGAGAAGGGCTTACGTTTTCTTTGCTTGGTCAATGTCAATTTGTATTTACTGACATGTTTCAGAACACACAGGGGCACGATTTTACGCGCAAGCATCATGCCTGTCTTCGTGATGGCCGCGCATCCAACAATAGAGAAATAGGCGGTGATCAAGTAGTTGATGTACTTTTTATCCATGAACTTGAAAACAAGGTACAGAGAGAAAAGGACACCGGAACCGATGACAGGGAACATCCAGGCATCGCTGGAAGAAAGACTTTCAGTGACGGATTCTTCCTCATCATCGGAGTCTTCTAGAGGAGATTCACTTTTGGTGGGCTTGGGAGCGTTGGCTGGGCGTTTCAGACCACGAAGGGAAGCATAGGATCCGGTGATGATCGGCCCGATGGCCATAGACATGAGGGCACTGTAGGCGATATACAGGCCGATTTCCTTAGTATCACTTTCCATTGACGGGGCACGGAGGTAAAGGTTTTACGTTATGAAATAAGGGAAAAGTGAATAAGGAGAGGGGGACAAAGCAAAGGGTAAAAAATAAAAGAAAGGGGAAGGGAGCAAACAGGCTGAACGAAAAGAGTGCGGCTTCCAAAAGTTGACAGATTGCCTTCATCCTGTCAAATTCAACAGCCGCTTCACAATGATTGGCACACGTACACACCCTTGGGTTGATCCATGGATGTGATGACAACATGATCAATTTATCTTTTCTTCATGCAAAGAGCCCATCAATGAATTCTTAAACTACATTGAGAATGTATTTGCGTCTGGTCATTCTTATTATGAAAGAAAGAAAGACAGATGAGAGAAAAGTGTGATATCCAAGGTGAATTGATGCTGCTTTATATACCCAAAAACAATGTCCATTTGCCATCCTATGGTTCGCTGTAGCTCCCAATGTATGCTCAATGTTTCGTCTTGAAGAATGTTATAGTGATTTTTCGCTTAAGTTTAAACAGTTATACGAGAATTTCGACGAAACGACTTATTTTCCAGTCGAAGTGTAATCTTTGTCGGTTGAAACTCTCCATAACTGTTTCTTTCCAGGATACTTGTTCTTCATCCAGTGCGAATAACTTTGCGATATACCGCATTGAGTTCTTTAATAAGCGTTTTTCAGTTGAACATCTGCTAGCCAAACTACCAAGTCGATATTGTTTTCGCAAACTTGACATTATGCGAGATTTGAACGCCACTTGCGGGACCCAGCCCTTCATGCGTTGGAAAGTGATGAGTTTGCTTATAAATCCATATATCTTCGTATGTAGTTTCCAATTATGTTGTTGCTATTGTTCCTTTTCATGCACCCTTGGGTATAACTACTGTGATCTGGTCCGCTGTTGCTCCCCACGCTACTCGTTGTTGAACAAAGATGGCATACCACGTCGTTAAACCGATGAACCATACTAAACATCCGGCAAGTGACATATAAATATCTGCAATAAAGGTATATAACAGATAAATAAAAAGCATTGATTAAGTTCGTTTGTTGTTCTGTCTTGGCTTATACTATTTACACTTAGATAGCTCTTTGGGCGCTGATGGCGCACGACTGGCACGGAAAAAGTAGATGAAGTTGATGAGCCAAAGAAACGGAAGGAATGCAAACCCTCCATAAAACATCTTTTTACTGATAGAAACTAGATCTTCTGGTTTCAGCTTATCTAGCTTTGGCATGTTGAGAGATTAAAAGGTGAGAAGGTAAGAGAAAGGCTCATCCATGTTCAGCTCGCTCACTGCCAAGCAGGAGTACCATTAGCGGAGTTTAACTTCATCCATATTTGATAGAACCGCTCTACTTCGGTAAAGTGGCATAAAAGTGCATACATGGCAGTTAACTTTTTGGAAGCAAGCAAAAACCTTCCTTTTTGTTTATTTTATTTAGGCTTGGGTAACAGAGAGATAGGGTTTAAGGTCTTCTTCGGTGGCAGGGATGGGATCGTCATTGCTAGCCATATTGCATTGTTGGAATATTCTCATATCTGTATCCTTGAGTGAACCGACGACTGAATGTAGTACGCCACGGTTATGGAAAAGGACGAAGTCACCATCTTTCCATTCATGGGCGTAGATATTTTCGGGATTGATGCATGGACGTTGGATCTCATAGAGCCATTCGCGCGCCTTCTTCAGATCACCCATCGGTTTGCCATCAATGATTAAATCCTGTATTGCGGCAGGATGGACTTGGAAATGAATCTTCTTTGTCACAGGGTTTTTCCACAACTAAAAAAGTTAGGATGAGAGGTGTTAAATTTCTCACGGATAATGTATTGCTCTCCCTCCCCCCCTCAACCCCTTAATTTCCCTTTACTTACCATGGGATATATCTTAATGGCCTCTGCTTCAATAGGTGGTAACTCTTCCGGAGTCAATTCCTTGTTCTCTGAGACAACACCAAGTCCATTGTTGATCAATTTTGCTTTTGACATCCATAAGTAGGGATGAGGGGCATATTTGACTTTGGTACGGAGAGCAATTTGTTTAATATCTGTCGGTAAAAGCTCAAACGCCTTTTGACCCGAAATAACTAAAATCAAGAAATAACATCGATGATCAATGACATGTATTGTTGCAGTAGCAGTAGATCACTTACATGCTGTGGTCCCTAATTGCACATCCAATGTATGACCTGTACCATCATCGTATTGTACAGTCTGTCTTCTCGCTTCCTAAATCGCCACCCGCAATTGGGTCAGCATATGCTTGCTGGCGAAAAAGACCCAACCTTAACTTACCGGATTCTTTACACCAAAAAGTGTGGTCACTTTGGGTGGATTCAAGCCGTAAAGAGCAGCATCCATATGCCAACGGAAGAACCGGGTTTTATCTTGGGCCTCTTCCTCTTCCGTCAATGGCGTATGATGGTAGTTCCGATGATTTGGATGTGTCAGTTTCCTTTCCTCGATGCCATGGTAGTTCTTGACTACACCATGACCAAGTAATTGGACCTGTGGAGCATCTGGCATAGGAGACAAATCACGAGATATTACCGACTCTTTCGCTTGGTGTTGGAGTCCATGACCATAGATATCTGCTTCCGGGTCAAACCGTTTGGTAATGGCGTACTGAGTCCGAGGGCTAAGATGACCTTGGTTTCGAACAACTACCACTTGATAGGTATACACCGCCTTTTCCAGCTCCTTGAAGTCCTCATCTAACCCCATCCGATGCATGTTAATCAACCTGCCTTTCCTTTTCTCATGTCGTTTCTTTGTACGAGTGTCAAAAAGCAAATGTACCTGTGAGTTTTTCCAAATCAAGATCATGAATGAAGGCACCAAAGTCTACACCACTTTGGGCAGCTGTAGGCTTAATGGGTTCAATTGTGAATGGCATGGGTAAGAGAAGGAAAGCAAAGAATATGTAAGAAAGAGTAGTGTGTTTTTGCCTCTCTGTGATTGGGATGGGAGCCCTTTTTAAATTCGATTCTTTTTCAGGACTGATCGGAGTTATGCACCATCCAAACCTTTTTAATCGAGCTATATTCAACCAGAAGTGATCCAATGAAATCCCGTATGTAGATGGATGGCTTTATGGGATTGGTTACAGGCTTTATCGCAATCGACCGTTTATAGCGCCCGAGGCAAGCTGCATATACCGCAAAGTCCTGCAGCTGACTGGACAAACAATGATCTCACTTTCCCACACTCGGAAGCAAAGATCGCTCCGCCCATTCATTCCATCTGCTTTTCCCGTCTTATTCTAATATATTACCATACTGTTCTTTGTAAAGGTAAGCGAGTAAAAGGGTTCGGTTCGTACGTTGCGGCTTCGCTGTTTCAGCTTATCTTATCAGCCCTTATCAAAAAGGAACAGGATAAGGAAAGAAATAAAGCTCGGTTGTATACTTTAGCCGGTCATCAGATATCAAACCAGCCTAAAACCCTGTTTTCAAGCTTTCAACGATCCTGTCCATCGCCTGACTTGCCTGTTATTTGGTCCATACAGAGAAAAAAGAAGCATGTCTATCCATATTCGAATGAATGACATGACCTAACTAGTCCACTTTACATAACGGGAACGCCATTCAGACGCAAGGATTGAGGTTTAAACTGTTCAATCATAGACAAATTCATGTTTAATATGCAGTTGACGACGTAGCTTGAGGGACTGCATGCAGCAGTCACCGTAACCGGGATACTGGAAACGAAGAACCAATATTCAGCATACTGTTTATCGCATAACAACTTAGTGCGTCAACTGGAAATGAGATAGATAAGGGGCTTGTGAGAATATTGTTTCCCTTGGACAATATTTTCTTACTTACCCAGATGATATGCACAAGAAAAAGTTGAGCAATGTGTAAAGACGAATCATTAGAAAAACGTGATTTACAAATATTGAATTTACCGTTCAAGACGTATATATCTGAATCCTCATTATGAGGAAACCATATTCGTAATGGCGATATCGTTGTTGGAGGGACGTCGGTATTTTGTGGGGCGACGTTTTCCGCGCCAAACTGAGTTTGCAATGTAGAACATGTTTTTTGCCGAATCGATGTCCCGTTGTCATAGTGTACGGTAGTGGTTTGCAAACTACTACACTATGGAGGGATACATAATCGCTGTTACGGCCTTCTCCAGTCCTCTCTCAAGGCAGCTGTTGCATACCTTTAGATAAACCATGAGTGTACATACGAAAGCAAAAGACAACAAACCTGAGACGTGTAAAAATTCATCGACTATTGTTGCAATCAATTCCCCTCTCCTTTCTCTTCTCTTTAGCATTTTCCAACAGGTGTTGACTAACGCAGCACCCTTTCCCCTTTTTGACGCGTGTCCACTCGCATCGAACATCGCTGACCCGAATACAATTAATGGCATTTTTTTTTGCTTGCTTGAAATGCCTTTGGATGCCATTTCTTGGTGCTTAGGTGTGGTTTATGTTGCGCTGACATGACTCCAGAGTCTTGCGGCCTAGGCTAGAAATCCCGTTAGTTTCATTATTTCAGTACCTTGAACTTAGTGACTGACCCTGATCGCCCTTTCAGCTTCTTTCGTTCTCGCCGTTTCAGTGTCTTCTTTCTTCTCTTTCGTCTATTCTTTCGAGTCTTTCTTCGCCGTTTCTTATGGAGCTTTTTCCACCGTTGACTAATACATTAACGAGCTGTTCGCGAACACATTGCACTCCTTGGTAGCTGTTGCATCGCTTCTCAGCCATGTTGGGACCGTAAAAAGCGGCTAATACTAGAAAATTGTGGACGAAACACTTCACGAATTGATGATACTGCTGCTGTGATGATGCTATTTTGCAAGTCTCTAAACCGGTCTCTATCCGAGTAATATCCGCCGCATCCTTTTGTTTTTCGAGTTGCGTTGCTCTCCGCGTAGAGCCAGTCATGGCATAATATTCTTTTGTCGACACACGGCGTACTTGTTGGCTCTATGAACCACTGCCGTCTGCAGCTGTATATCTTTGATTCAACCCCGGATACATGGCCCACGGTTCGAGCCACTGCTCGACTTCATCAATGGTAAAGTTCTCAAGGTCAAACTCCGTTGCCGGCACCTTTTCCTTTTGTTTTCTTGCAAAAACTAGATTGACTGTATCCATCGGAAAGAATTCTGCATGCAAAACGATGATTTGCATTCCCGATAGAATCTCCTAAGCTGTACGTATATGTTAACACACAGTGAGTGTTTCCAAGTGAATGGCAATTATCCATATTTTTCATACCAAATAAATCCGAAATAAATAAGGTTAAGCGCTTCAAAAAATACTCGTGGGTGCCGCTCGCCTGTGCTGATTTTCGAAGAAATAACAGACTTGCCGAAAGTATGGCGTTTATTGAAACAAGCGCCACTTGCAACTTGGCTTTGGTGAAATCGAGAATAGACGAGGCAGAATTATATCGCCAGATTTTTTTGGAAGCAGCAACGATATTATGCTCTTCTTCATAGGACGACAGAATACGTTTTAACGTTGGAATATACGCGCCAGGTGATGCCGATATGGCCGGCGGAGTTGCAGGCTTGGGCGTTAGTACCTCTTAATTATCACAGATCCTATCGGCAATAGCCACTAACGGCAAATCCGGTTCAATTGAATCAGGCCATTGGGGAAATCCACCAGCGATGCGTTCGAAGGCATATTCCTATGCAATATATTGTATATTAGTCTTCATTATACTCTATATATGATGAAACTTAGTTCAGATATACCAAAACATGATACATACCGGAAGCGCTACTGACAGCTTAAGTTCAACAAATGAACGCACCCGAATTTTGAAATTTTTGATTATACTGTTTAAATAGCATGTGGCCAGCAATACACAAGCTTCTGACAATACATCAGATAATCTCAATTTGTGTGCTGGGTGTTTGTTGCATCTGAGGGTGCTTGTCAAGAAATTCTCTCCACGAGCTGCTAATATCTATTGACATCTTATCGTTTCTGATTGTCGTTGACTTGTTGAGCACAAATTGCGTGACGGAATACAAAAATTTTTGAGTGGAACAAATGGGTGGAATCACTTGATGATCAAGTATATATTGGTTGAAAAATAGCTGTGTTGTGACAAACACCTCTCGCATATTGTGAAAACTCTTGGAACCTTTCGTCGATACTGATATCGATGTGCCTCAATGGCAACGAAATCTAGAGGAGCTTTTCGAGTAAATACTTGCAAATCTTTCCCAGGTTGACCTTCTAAGATCTCTTCGGTCGACTTAGTGTGTCGCAGGCAACTCTTCGCTCGGGTACTTCTATGTTCAGTGGAACCACATGCAGGACATGGATTGCTATAAAGTTGGTACTACTGGAGTTTGCTTGCTTAGTCGCTCGACCCGTTTTCTTTGCTTGTTTAAGCGCCATACTCCGAGCTTTTCACCGGCGCGTACGCTTAGTACAGCTATTGGGTATACTTCAGCGTGATACATAATATAGCAGGTGCGTTGGAAACCTTTGACTTCTCTCTTTGGACACAGCTTTGAATTCATGTTTTGATGCCCCCAGAGCCCACAAGAATTACACTGCGACTGATTCGCTGAGGTTGGTTACTGTCAGCTAACTTTCTTTTATGATCCGTACGTACCTTTTTCAACCTTTCCTACTCCTGTAGCTTCTTCTGTAATTCCACATCAGCAGCTTTTTTTCCCTTTTTCCTTCTGGATGTAATCTTTGCCTGTCAAGGCGGTCAGAGACAACATGAAAAAAAAAATAGATAAGCGAACGCATATGAAACGCAAAATCATCCATGATGAGTTTAACAGTAAAGGAAGAAATAACAAAGAAAGAAAGGATGATAACGTTCAGGCTTACTAATATTAAACCATTTATTATTTTTTTTTGTAATGACAACATTTATACTACAGCACAGCGTAAACTAACAGTCCACAAAGACAGGTTTCATAAAAATAAACTAATCATCATTGACCTTACCCAAGGGTAAAGACAGATCAAGAACGATTTGTCCATCCACACTTTTACGACAGCTGTCTGTATAATACCGAGCCTTGCATTCAAAGATATCAATCATATTCATATATCTCATCCATCACTTTTGCTATAGTCCGTTACAATTTGTTGAATGTGCAATGGCAATGCTTCTATAAGCTTGTTTGTAAGCGACTTGGAACAAAATTTTCAATGGGCAATTAACGTTTGATTTCCGATCGTTGGCCATTGGCAATAGCGGATAGTAAAAACCAGTGGAATAATAACAATAGCGCAGCAGCAATGAATGGTTTTTGATATATACAAGTAAGGATCATTTGGCACAAGGTCTCTCTAAGGAATCAAAACATACTGCTTTTCCGAAAATCCAGGTTATACATTGAAGTATACGATTGAAAAGTAATTCATAAACTAGCAGTAACAGTCATCAGACAATGTATAAAAGTTCATCTAATATAGCGAAAATATTGTCCAAGCACCTTTCAATTCATGTAACATTATCAAGTTACCAGCTGAACTGTTATTAAGGCCCTGATACGTTGTAATTGAATATTTTTGTTACAGAAAGGATAATCTTTTTCAGAGAATAAAATCAGGCTCACAGTACTTTAAGTCTGCTGATATAGAACAACTCCTGCTTCTAGAACAAATAATACCTCATCAGCATTCACACTTAGTTTCAAGGTATCCTTTTTGCAGCTCAATGTCATTCAACCTCCTCCTCTCAATCCCATTTCGACTTTATAAGCCACGCCTACAGGCTGTCTAAGCTTATGTGCTCCTCAGTCTCTTTACATTTGTTATCCAATCACTCAGGATCTCTTACAAACAATAAGCTCCATCCTTTTTTCCGCCATTCCTGATTTGAGCGAGATAACTCCTATAGATAACTATTCTGACTGTTAAGACATCTATGAGTGTTTAACCAGAAGAAAAATTTCTTTAGATTGGTCAACTTGACAGCGCCATTACGCAACAAATTTGACTATCTATCTTCAAATCCACACGAGAGAAATACATATATCATTTAGCAAGATGGAAAGATGAGAGAACCTTTTTATGAAGAGCAAACATTGAGTCTCTCCGGGTGCTTCTTCTTTTTTGATTTCTACCTTTCAATATACTCGAGAATATATGAGCAAGAAGAGAACTACAAGAAAAGACGGCATATGGTCAAATGGACCTAATTTCTAAATATCTATTCCAAAATTGTGTTCTTTGTAGCCCTGTTTTCACCTTCCATCCAGAACCATTCCTTAGAATTTAAAAGGCAAGTAAATTGATAGATGCAGCTACTTGATTCGTCCTTCCTTTTTGATAGCTATCATCCCAGTTTTAGATACGGCATCTAATGCTAAAATGAAAAGGCCTTTCCCATTTAACAAATATCCTTGACTGCCGTGTTTTTCATGGAATGTCCATAGTTTCTTTAAATAGACCACAGGTTCATGAAAGCAAATGCAATGAGTAATCAACTTCAAGTCTTGCGTTTTCTTCCATCATCTTATCAGATTCACTTTAGAACCTTGCTATAGTGGTCAGGACAGCAAACATCGTGAGAGCTTTGTTCATGTAGAGTTGTGCATAGGTGAAGTACGCACTTGGCAATGATAGTTTAAAACGCTTAGTGTTTCAAAATGAGATGCTCACCAATTACTCCAACGTCCTGTACGGCCAACTGTCCTTCTCATATAAATCAGACTAGAAATCGATTTATAAGTAATTCAAATCAGTGAAAGTTACTGACTGTTCAACCTGCATTTCATTTGACGTGTAATAGCTCACCTCTCGATGGATGATCAACTTGTGGAAGGTTTTCTTGCATAGGTTCTGTTTCCACAATGTACAAGTGTAACATCTGTGTCATCTGTGGGGGGTTTTTTTCGCAGCGGCGTCGATAACTTCTGTTGCTTCTAGAGTTACGAAAAACAAAATATACGCGGCTTTCTATTTTTCAAACTGCTGTTATTAGCAAGAACAACAGTTACCACGTTAGTGTGCCTACCAATAATCGAGTAGCTACCAGCATGGATCGCACAAATTTTGCAGAGTGTGATATGGTAAAAATGCATACCGTAGCTTTGTCAACGGAATATGACAATCACAATCACTAACTGTACTAGCAACTTATACAATGCTGTTAGTAGATTGATACGCTTATTTGCGTTGTGATACTATACCATCCAAAGAAGCAAGAATAAAATTCGAGTGTTGGTCATTGTCCTGTTTTCCCCAGACTTGCACAATGATGACTCAACATGGTCACTATTACTAGAGTTTCGATATTTTGATGAAACGTTGTTATGGTTTTCTTGAGCAATAGCGAGAGCCATCATTGCGTCTCTTGATGGTTACTGTTGATTTTACTTCTATGCGATGTGCTGTCTATCCTTCGGTTCGGACCGAGTATCGTCCAACTGTGGTATACTTGTCTTTGAGTGGTTGCATATCGTGAACGTAGGCTTAACCAGTTGGGTTTCACGACCGATTGCAAACTTTTCCGTTGTATTAGCAAGCTAGTGTTTGCTGTTGAGAGGACATAGAGCCCCATACAGACAGAGTGTATAAGTAAATAGAGCCTTACAAGTTCGTTAGTTTTTCTCCTCTTGCTTTTCGCCTAAGGAGCCCCTGATGACGGAAACGTTTAGCAAGCTTGCCGTTTCTGCTAAGGTAGTCTAGTAATCAACTAGTTAAGGATTGAGCGGCGGAAGAACCTAGCTTGTTACACGTGTGATGGCGCGCTCTATTTCGTAGTTTAGCACTCCTATTTCTGCACTCTTATGTCTTAAAAAGAAATGATATAAATGGTAGTTTTTCGAACCCAACCCCCTTTTGCCTACAAGTTTCTATAAACAAAGCTGCCAATGTGTTCTTTGCAGATTAATCAGGAGGTCAATAATACGTTGTATCCGCTTAATGGACTGTAAAATATATTCAGTTGAGCACTTATTCTACGGAGGGTCATGGATAAACCCAGAGATGTTCGGGTCTGCACAGGAAATATGTGCATTCTGTATTAACCACATTCTTGTTCTAGAGAAAAAAAGTGATACGAACAATCACAAGAGTTTCTTGCTGCCTCACTGGGACGTCTTTCTCTCTGCACATTGTCTCTGATTTGGTTAAGAACAGCCAACAGTTTTGGTGCAAACGAGATTTTTGTCAAGGAGATGTTCTAGTAAGTCCACGCTGTAGAACAAAAATTTTGGTATGGCTTAGAGCAGTTCGTTATCTGGATAAACAGATCGTCTAACTACAAATGCCCTTTCTTTCTTTGCAATCGCTATTTCAGCTGCAATATTAGACATCGGGCTACAACATAGTAGACGTACGAATACAACAAATACGTGTAGAATTTGTGTTTTTACGATTCTCCGAACCTGCATCATCTTAGATGGAGGTTGCACGAGTTAAGGAGGATTAGCGAGCCTTATACATAAGAATTTGTTGATTATATTCTGGTCTCGGCTGTCAGATCTATGTATAATGTCCTCCTAACCTCTTTTTATGTCCTTCCGGCCGCAGGGCGTACATGGTGCAGAATGGTTGACCGTAACATGGTCTTCACATACGAAAAAAAAAGAGTCTCTTTTTTGCTAGTGCTCGGCTTTCATTAACATAGCAGGCACAGCTGCGTAGCAGTGAAGAAGAGGTACAAAGATGGTTTATATCATCACGTTTTAGCCTCGTTAGTTTTCGTTACAGTGGCTCAGACAAGGCAACCAAAAATTGGGGGATTAATTTTTTGTGCCATTTTATATTCTCTTGTCCGAAAAACTTGAACGATGTTGTTTTAGGTTACGCTATTTACATTATGGAGCTTTCCTAACCATTATTGTAATCATTTCATATATCCAATGCTGCACAGCAAGCCAATTAATATGATATTCTTTTAACCGAAAGAAAGCAAGGAAGTTCCTGTTTCTCGGTTCTATTTGGGAAGTACTTAGCGCTTAGGTTGTAGGAAAAGTTCGGTCACGAAGGTTTGCGCACACAGCAAATTGGGTTTATTTTTATCAAGTTGTAAAGAATCGTGAACTATGCAAGGCTATATTTATTATAATGGTTTCGGTAGCTTTGATCAAAGGTTGTTGTACGAGAGTTGTATCGTTTCTCAACCGATGAGGTCCCGCACTTTTTAACGGTTGGGTGCAAAGAAAGGCATAGCAAGGTGTTTTTCATGTATCTTTCTTTTTTAAATCAGACATATTTTATGTTTCTAAAAGGAAACAACAAGAAGACAGGCTACTTAACAATGTCAAACTGCGTCTATGGTAATAGCGTGCCACCTCGACTTAATTCGACTGTTACACTGTACAAGAAGAGAATGAATAGTGGAATCCTTCATGAACGCGTCAAATAGGCAAATTTATTCGACGATAAAGCTATTGGAATTTCCTTAGTTTAAGCATTTCAGTTAAAACATAACTTGGTTCTGTCGCGGCTAAAGAGAGAAAAAAGGTTCATATATACTAAATAAATGTGGAGAATAAAAAAAACAATCTGACCATAGAACAAGACAGCTTCGTTCCCTTTTTCTCCCGCTAATCCCCCGACATTCGATCTTGGCGGGAACACGAAAAGGCATCATTTTCATGTGAGATCGAAGAGAGTTCACTCCACTCCGGTCTTGTGACATGATAGCGCTATCTTGGTTGCCTATCCCGTCAGTGGTATGGCAAATCTAAGCAAAAAGACGCAAAATTTCTTGTAATTATGCCGTTATCTCCCTTGGACCCTTTTCCAAATAGAATTTATATAGACAAAGAATGAAAAGCGATCAGAACACCAAGCTTGTCTTCCTTTCCCTTCTAACTCAAAGCACTTGACACTGGCGCAAAGACATGTATAGGTGCATAGAAGAGACCTTGCCCTAAAACAGTTCCTTGTGACACATATTTCCTTGCTACAACATTAACAGTCAACGCCTTTTTTTGCATATGATGCATATCCCATAAAAAGTTGAAAGAAATGCCAACAGAGGGCTCATTTCTTCTCTCTCTCTCTCTTTTTTTCTTCTTTTTTCTGTATTCTTTTGCCTAAAGGGAAAAGGGATTCAACACTACTTGCTCGTTTATTTTGTCCATTTTGCTAAATTATGTTTACTTACCTCAATTACCAAGAACCACAACGAATGCCGTTGTATATGAACTATCCGCAATTAGATTGGGAAAACGCGCGAATAGAGCACCCAATGCCTGCTATGGCGCGTCAGGAAATACATGAGCAGACAAACCACCATAGTCACATGTTTTCAGCGACACCGATATACCAGCAACAGCAGCCTCCATATGCAGGAAGATATCCACATATGCTAGCCACTAAACCCAGACACGTGCAGACGCATCTTGGCTCATTGAATACGCCTTTATTGACAACCATACCAGAACATACCTACATGATGGGTACGATGGGGTGCCCAAGATTCCGAGAACGTCACGATCATCATACATCAGTCGACCTTACGCTATGTAGCGAAACATATGACGATATGGCACTTACGAACTTTGGGTTTTTGAATTCATTGAACGGCGTCTTCCCTACACCCATGCTGACGCCTGGAAACGAGCGTACTGCATGGCCTCTTCAAGGCATACCAACAAAACTAGTAGTAGAAGAAGACCAAGAAGAAGGAAAAATGGAGGGAGATCAATACCCTTTTCATATTAGCCATTTACCCGCAAATTCTAATCATACCGTCTCTTTTTCAAGCAAGAACAATAGTACCTGTATGGAAGAAACCATCAGCAGCAGCAATATTAGTATTAGTAGTAGTAGTACTACGAGCAACGAAATCGATCCAAGAGAGCAAGACGATCGTCCATCGCCACCAGCACAAAATGATGTGCCGTCGGCAAAAAGAGAACATCGTGCTACTCAATGTACCAATTGCGATACGCAATGTACTCCTTTATGGCGCCGTAATTCGAAAGGCGAGCCTCTATGCAATGCATGTGGATTATTCTTCAAATTGCACGGAACCGTTCGTCCTCGTTGTTTAAAAACCGATGTGATCAAGAAGCGAAACCGGACATCCACACACAAAAAGCGAAGACGGTCTTCAAACAGAACATCAACAAAATAGTCACCACAACTGCCAAAAGATTTATGGGATGCTCTAAGAAAGCGTTATTATTATTATTATTACTATCATTATTGTTTGATCGATTGAGCTCTTGACATTCAGCATGGGCACTTTCTTCCCTTCCCCGGCCCCTCCTTTGTTCCTCCACTCATCCCTGCTTTTTTCTTCCTTTTCGTTTTTTTAACCTATGGCAAAGAAAGAGAAAAGGAGAAATTACCTCATTTGTTATACGTTGCTGTTTTGTTTCATTCCTTTTTCTTTTGTTTTCTTTTATGTTAATAATAAATACATTTGCACGTATGTAGAAGGACATATATGTTATGTGATACTAAGCTTTCCAAGAAACCTTGTAATTGTAATAGAGTTGGGTCAGGAAGGATTGGAGGACAATGTTTGAGAGAGAAAGAGGAATAAACAGAGGGATTTCTATCTCTAAAGACGTCAAGAAATAGACACAGCATTTGGGGTGCATAGTAGCACAAAGTCGAATATAAAAGATTTCAGATGTAACACTTGTCTTCTGTCGGCACCAACATCGAGCACGTTGCACGACTGTGATTAACAGGATACGCAGCATTAATTCCCTAATATGGCAACAGAAGTCTGTACAGCCATACTTTTTACGTAAGGCATTTTCAAACGTAATAAAATATTTCCGGTATGCCATCCATCTCTCTCTCTTCCTTTTGTCACTAAGACAACCCTCTTTCATTATGTGTCACAAATAGGACATTTCTGCCTCTGGAACGATCTGCGATCTCTCCGTGCCTTGTCTCCTTTTAATGTTTCATATCTTCTGATTCCTTTTACTTGTCTTTACACCTTTTCTATTCTTTCGTAACCTGGAGACTAAGCGTACAGTTCGTTTTTCATCTCTATTAGGAAAATAATGCCGTATGAAATCTAGATCATCCACTTAAACGAGTAATTATTTGTAGGACATTTTGGGAAGAGCGATCCTTAGAAAGTCAATATTGATCTTCGTTTAACATCTAAACGGCCGAAAATTCCTTGATCATGGGACTAATATGCTAGAGAAACGCTTAGAAGAAGGCATAGTTGATTTTCTCTCTAGTTAATGAACCTTCTTTTTGCTTTAGCTAAGAAAGGGAAGGAAAGACAAAAAGAGCAAAAACGAAAAGAACGGTTTAATGTTTGAGAATGGGGTACATAACGGAACTAGTGTTTAACATGACAAAGACGGCACAACACCCGAACATGGTCCGTTCGCAATGTCTTGTTCAGTCTTTCCGCTTCAAGGCAAAAAAACGCTTATTTAATAATATATAGCTGAAGCTTTAGGAGTGTGTACCAAATAATAATACAACATAACACATAATATAAATTGGTGTTATTTTCTTTTCTTTTTTGTCGTTCTGTTTTGCTTGGCATTAGGTCATTGTTGTATGACCTTAGTTACACTTTTCTGTTTCCATGGGATTACTTTCTGAAATGGCTTCTTCTTCGATGTTTTCGTGTTTCAGGATAACCACACTGAGCACCGAGAGTGGCCGAATCACGACAAACCAGGCCACCTGCACAGGGACGAACAACCCATCGACCATAGACACATTCGGCATAGCTTCTACCACTGCAAGTCAATTTATATGCGTCCCCACAGGGCGATCCATGCGAAGGTGGCGTGGATGGTGAAGATGAAGGAGGAGCACTAAACCAAAATTGAGAATACGGAAAACTAATCAGGCACCGATCACACCCAGGCGCGTGTGCATAAGGTTTCAAAAATCACACCATATCCTAGATACGCCATCCATCCATCCCTCCCTTTCTTCATCTCTCTCTCTATACTTCCATACCTGGAGGTTGAACTTGGCTGATCCTTGGTAGTAGAAGGCTTGGAACTTGCCGATGAAGAAGTGGAGCCGGGGCCAGTCGAGGTAGATCGATGGTATTTCTTGTTGCTATTTCATTTTGACACAAACATGAGACATTAAGCACCCGCACTATTCCTTTTTCTTTCTTTCCCCTTGTCCAACTGCCATCTTTTGGCTTGCTATCTTTTTGTTTTAAAATACCTTTTTAATATTTGCGAAATGGCCCCAGCATAGTGGGGTGACCCATCTCGATTGCCATAAGCTTGCGATGCATCCCACATCATGACACCAGCAAAAGAAGGGTACTGTTTTTGCAGGCTGTCGATCGTACTTTTCATGGTGTCGATGGAAGCATATCCAGAAGTGGCTGCTGTAGGAGATCCAGGAACGCCAACGTAAAGCTTGACATCTTTGTTGACAGACTTTGTTCGCGCCCAGTCATCCCAGACGGCATAATTGAACTGGTCTTTATTATTCACGCTGCAGTACTATAGAAATACATCATTATACCTGCGTTAGAACCCAGCTTTTCCATTTTCAGCGGCCTTTCTACTTACGTTGTTGTAGAATTGAATACTGTAAGTAAAACAGAATTCTGCTGGTTAATTAAAGTCACAAGGAACAACGTACAAACAAAATAGAAAAGAGACAACTTACGAAAGAATGTCCAGTGAAGCAGAATTTAATACGTCGCCAAGGTAAGCATCAGGAAAAGGACATTGAGGAGCGGCAGAAATATAGTACTTTTTCGATTTATCCGAGGCTAAAGGAGGCAAGAACGTGTTCATCGGTGTGTGAGCGAGGCAGACAGACAGAAAGTTTCTGTTCTTACCAAAATGTTCGCGCATCTTATTGACAAAGTTCACATAGCCTTTGCTACCACCTCCTTCAAGATCCAAATCAAACCCGTCAATCACAGCACTGCCGAAAGGTCGTGCCTTGCCACCGCCATTTCCAAACGTGGCCCACAGATCGTCCGCTAGTGTCACACCATCTTGCTCATTATCCAAGCTATAACTACCTGTCGCTCCTCCCATGGAAAGTAAGATCTTTTTTCCTTTGGACTGACATAGCTTGATATCTTCTTCCACTTGAGGGCAATTCATCAGTTGGGTTCCTAAAGTTGAATGTGAGGAACAGTTTCGCCTTTCCATGTTTGCTTTACCTTCAATCAACCCAGTACAATTGTTACTAGCATTGGCCAAATCAAAAGCGATCTGCTTGCCACTACCTGCAATTTTTTTTGTTTTATAAACTGATGAGCACACCGTGAAACAAAAGACATTGAATCTTAAAAGAAGGGATTCTTCTTTCTTTTCGTTTTCCTTTACCGAACTGATGCAGAAAAGCAATGGCAAATACATCGGTCGTATCGTCTTGACAATAAGTGGATAGTCTCTATTACAAGGAAACCAAAAAGCAAATCGTGTTAGTTTAACAGTATGCTCAGAATAAAAGACCGAAAACGGAAAGCAGTCGAGTTACCTGTTGTTGCGCTAGGCCGCCTACACCAGCAGAGTTTTGCCCCCTAAAAGCAAGCATTGACTATCTACCTATACAAAGTTTTCGCTACTTTCTTTCTTACCAGTAAAGAAGCAGGTTACCATGGCCGCCGTCGTCGAATGCTCGGACATTCGAGGGGAGAACAACCGCAGCAGCTACGAGAAGGGCGAAAGACCAAGAAGAAAGAGATAACTGCATTTCTTTTGTTTTGGTGTGATTCCTGTGTGATGAGACTTAGTCTAGACAGATATAAAGAGAATCGTCTTTCTTTATGATTTTCTCCATGACAGGTTGGGTTTCCGTGCTTCTTTTATACTGATTCCTCTAAGAAGAGACCGAAATGACAGATTGTCCTTTTTTGTACTATTTCTTGTCATGATCAACCCTACTTCGATCAAGAAGGAAGAAAAAAGCCGTAATGGACACCAGCAGGTACGAGGGGTATGACATCGAAGGACAAATCAGAAGAACTTTGGGGGGAGGGAAGGGACATAGGGGAATGTCCGTGCATAGAAATGTTTTGTCAAAAAGTGACAAGACCATAAAGGTAACGATCTTAGTGTTTGAAAGGAAATGGAATTGCCCATGATTGTCAAAGGATTGACATGGAAATTTGTATGATCGAATGAATCACATATCATTTGAAGATCCAATGTGATAGGAATATGATGATGGTTTGCATATCTTTCTTATTTTTCTTTCTACGGAGCAGTCCATTGACAACACCTAGATAGATAGAAAGACACATACGCACACATCACACGCACGGGTATCTCTTTGACTGTCCTCCTGCCCATTCTAAACCAAATTTATGATTTCCCGCCCAATGATTCCCTGGTAAAATTACTCAATAAAAAAAAGAACCATTCTTTTTTATTAAGATGGAGTGACCTCTTTCATACTAAAAAAGGAGATTTTAGGCCTGAGCTTCGGCCTTGCGGGGACCACGGTTGTCACGGCGTCCACGGCTTGCCTTGGGGTCGAAAGCGGGTGCAGGAGCGGTCACACGGACACCAGGAAGGTTTTCAAAGTGAAGCGACTTGAGCAATTCCTAGAGAAAAAAAAACAAACAAAAAGTATTAAGCCAAATTGTGCGCGGTGGAATCTTGACACCTCAAGATAAAAAGTATAAAAAGAAATTATAGCGAAAGAGAGAAAAAATTTGGCCATCGAAAGATCCCACCGCGCGCATGGCTTTTGCCCCACTTTTTCTTTCTTTTTTTTGATTTTTTTTTGCTATGCCCATCTTGAACAAAGCGAGACACAAGCATGCGTACGGACGCACAAAAAATGTAAAATAATTCAAACACCAAATATTTACCTCAGTCTGGGGATCAACCTCAATGACGGAGGTGTCCAAAGCAGAGACTTCGGGAACGTAGTTGTCACGACGTTCACGTTCTTCTTCTTGCAACTTGAAGGAGATACCGCGGACGGGACCACGGGAGATACGCTTCATCAAGTGGGTGGTGAAACCAGCAATCTTGTTGCGGAGACGCTTGGACTGAAGAATGGCAACCTCATCGAGAATGCGCTTGTTGGTCTGGAAGTCCAAAGTAAGACGGGGGTAGTACTTTTCGATGACAACGCGGGAAGCCTTCTTGACGGTCTTGGTTCTAACGCGGCCCTACATGGAGAGGATACAGGTTTACTATTTCCATCCTTTTCCAATTTCTCTTGTTCATCTCCATCCATCCATCCATCCGTCGGTTGATTCGATCCATCCATTCATTGATTGATTTATAGATTCAAGCAATCTCAGATATCTCTCTTATCAACGACAAAAGGTTTTGACATACCATGGTGTAAAGCGATAGGGTAGAAGGAGGAAAGAAGGGGATGCCAAAGGAATGGACCCACTCATATTGGAGAATGAAACTCCGATTTCTTGAATCCATCCTGTGGCTTGCGAGTCCGATCGCTCTCTTTCTCCCTATCTTTCTCTTCTCGTTTTGTCCTCTTGTTTCCGTTTTCTTTTACTCTCTCACCGCTTTCTTGTGCTCAGCAGCCAGTGATGGACCAAGCATTTATTAATTTTATTCGAGAATACCAAGGTTGGTTTTGTTATGATGATGATAGTATTACAATGAAAACAATATTTATCTAAATAAAAAAAAATTACATTGTGAAAAAAAAAAGACATCAATGGGTCTTATGTTCATGTGTACCCTTCACCTCCAACTCCCCTGGAATTCTTGCGAACAAGTGTCCATCCTAACAGACCCGCTATTATCAAAGGTTTTCTTTTTTTCTTTCAGCCATTTTAGTATAAGCAGGATGACTCAAAAGCTAAGGTCGATAGACGCTTTCAATCATTGGCCCGCTAATCACTTGTGGACAAATGATTATCTGCGCAACAAAATGGGCGATCATACGGTGACCGTGGCAAGTAAGTGATAGAGCGACAGTATAATGTACGATGCATAGGAATGACCTAATTCTTTTCTCTTTAGCCACACCAAATGGGTAATAAGAACAGACATTATATCAACCCCAAAAAAATATGACGCCCTTGTTAGTTATGCAGATGCTGTCACTTATGACCCGATAACTGCTCGAGAATACTTCGCCATGCCTTATGAACAATCCATGCCATTGAACCAATATATTGACATTATCGAGGGCAAAACCACAAGCAAGCATGCACATTATATTTCGTTGCAAAATGGAAGTTTGCCTGTGGAATTTTCTTTGCTCCAAGATGATGTTGACGAGGAAATTACCTGGTGTAGTGAAGCATTAGGTAAAGTTTCACCTTCGATCACAAATCCATTTAAACTTTGGTCTCTATACCATAGGCAAGTCGCCAGATGCTGTTAATTTTTGGTTCGGTGATGAAAAGAGCATCACATCCTTGCATAAAGACCCGTACGAAAATTGTTATGCTGTTGTCCGGGGCCAAAAAACCTTTGTGTTACTTCCACCGACGGAGTATTACTGCATGCATGGTAATGTACAAAAGATCGACGTGTGGTCGACCTGTTTTCTTGACTAAACGGAGCATTACGCACCGAATCCGCAAAAAAAAATGGTCTTTAGAATCCCTTTATCCGAACGCTATATACACACCGAATCAGACGACAGGTCAATTAGAGTTGATCCCGTCAGGTTCTCATACCCCGTGGATCCCGGTTGACCCACTCCGTCCAGATCTTGAACGATTTCCTCGTTTTAAACATGCCCGCCCAATCATTGTTACCGTGAAGGAAGGTGATATGCTTTATTTGCCAGGTAAATTAGAAAAAAAAGGGAATTTTCCTTGCCAACCCTTTGGGAGAGTGAATCGAAGCTTGGTGACAATCATGTTCAACTTTTTCTCTTGCTCCTATACAGCTTTATGGTTCCACCAAGTTTTACAACAAGGTGAAAACGGCGTCATTGCCATTAATTATTGGTATGATATGGACTACTCCAATATGATATTTCCATCTATGGGACTTTTCCGCGGCCTTGTCGCCGGGGTAATGGATGGCCAAAGCGATCGCTGTGCAGGCAACGAAAGCTCATCAGAAGAAGAGCAAGAAAAACAAGAAGAGAACTTATCTTAGGAATAGCACCCTCTCTTTCTCTCTCTCTCTGTCTCCTACCTTCCGTATTTCTTTTGTTCTTTTTTTTATTGTTTTGTATCAGGACAGATCCAAGACACAATCATACCAAGGCTCAGGTCCATGAACGACCTCGCTTTTTCCCAACGTTCTAAAACCAACCGTTTCATACAATCCCGTCAGTTGAGGCCGACTTAGTAATGCGATGCGTTTGTATTTGTTTTTGCGTTTCAGTTGCTGAATCCAATAGCGCATGAGAGCCACGGCCCATCCTCTTCCACGGTACTCGGGAGCAATGCAAACGCCATGAAGACATACTGTCTGTCCACCCGGTTCATGGCTCGACATGGATTCGTCGGTGACGAGCGGTGCATTCGTCAGTGTCGTAGCAATATAGCCCACCAATTGGCCATGATACCGTGCCACCGCCATTAATGCGTCATCCTCTTGCGTCGCATAGCCAATACGTTTTGCCAATTGTTCTTTTGATGCTGCTTCGTCCGGATGGAAGGAAATGGCTTCCAAAGCGGCAATAATATCTAAATCCTCCAATGAAACGGGAGCGAACTCTAGTTCATTCGCGTTCGCCATGACTCAAAACGAAATAATGGAGCCTGCAAAAATCCAACCCATATATCCCGTTTGCGTTTTCTTTTCTCGTGTAACATAGATGCTTTTATAGCAAAGCATTATAGCACATGTATTGGCTATGGTTCTTGCAAAGCATTGGATAATCTTACTGTGCTCACCGAGCAGTGACCCAGCAGTCTCTCCCTGTAACTCTTTCAACAAAGCGGCGGCTATTATATGTCTTTTTATACATGTATTTTGTCTATTCAAAGTTTTATACTGCGGAGTCCCTCGAATTATCTCAGTAATCATCATCGTCGTCGATAAACTCGTCATCATCATCGTCGTCTTCCTCTTCACGACCATCATGTTCATCACAATCCTCCTCTTCCGTTTCTTCGTTTAGGCCTTCATCTTCGCGATACTCATCATCCGATTCCTCCAACTGTGCCTTTCGCCTGGCTCCTCTAACTACAGACAATGGCATCCGAGGTTCTTTGTGAAAGGTTTCAAACCCTGTTAGCTCCTGGTGTATTTCAAAATAAACACCAACTTACTTAGTAATCGTGACTTGAAAAAGCTTGCCATTCTCTGCGCGTTTTTGTTAGCTGCTGATGATTCGTGGTTATACTTCTGTGCATTTTTTCGAATCAGCTCAACATCATCTATGATGGCCTAAAGTTTGATCGATCAGGAATAAAGAATGATATTTCATCACCCTTCATTACCTCTTTACGACGATAAAAGCCATTCTCTAATCTCTCATTGACCATATCCAGACAGATAGGATATGCAATCTGGGACAGATAATTCGGATAATCATAATAATTAACTTGCTGGACATATAACTGAAAATCTTCGATAGACATCAACCATCGCAAGGTGTCTTTGGCACGCAGTGACTCTTGCCGCGACATGGATGGAGCAACATCATAGCGTCCATAAAAGTCCTCTCCGCTTGGTACCAGTTCCCACGGACTCAAGTCTTCCGGCTGTGACTCATCGTCATCCCTGTAGGTGAGATGACATTAACATATCGAAGAAACCCTAATCAGTAAGCAGAAACAACTTACCATATCACATGGTAATAGGCCCACGGGCTAGGCAATTTGGCCCGTCTCCAATACATTCCATTTGTGTTTCTTGTGGATATAGTACCGGTATACTTTCCGTCATCGTAGACGGCATCTACCTTTTCCCCCGTTTGTAGCTGGGTAAATATACTCATAGATGCCATAAATCGCTCCCATAAAACCATAAATTCCGGGCATCCGTCCTCGTCGCTGTAGTCAATGGTCACATCACGCCCGCGTGGTGCCCACACAGAATCAGCTTGATTCAACAAGACGTCGCGAACATTCACCAAATCTTGTATATGCAATTTTAACCTACAAAAAGTAGGTGGTCCAACTTGCCAACTAATACCAGTAACGGTACCGAAAACAACCGGTTCGTTGCTCTGAACAGGCCCGTGTTTTTCATCGAAATGGCTCACCATCTCCGACATGTCCCAGTATTGTCGGTGACCTTCGACCAGTAAGACAATTCTGTCGCCTAGCTGAGGTAAATACTTGGATAGCGTTCGTTCGGTGCACTTTATCCATTCAATGGGCTCATATTGAGGTATCTCGGCAGCCGTCAGATTGCGCGGTTGCTGCCGCCGCGGTCTTCCTACGCTTCGTACGGGTTTAGCAGGCTCAGGCTGTTCTTTGATAAGTTTAGATACATTCCGAAGAATCCGTGATGACTCTCTAGTTACTCGCTGCTGCTTTACTGGACGACTACTCGACTCGTCTTTAAAGTCTTTATCACTATCTTCTCCGATAAAAGAGCGTAACTTTCTTTTCCCTTTGCGATCTATCAACGAGGGTTCCGGTTCCTCTGCTAATTCTTCCTCTACATATTCTGCCTCTGTGGAAGGACCAGCTTCTGGAGATTCACTGCGCTGCGACTCATCCGCTTCCGTTACATCGATTAACTCAGGCTCTGAGTCATCAAGATCACTCTCCAGGTACGACATACGTGTCACTCGTCGTCGCCGTGGTCGCACAGGAAGCTCATCTTCATCTTCACTTCGGTCTCGAGCATCATGCCCGCGAGTGCGAGTATTCCGCGTGACCCTACTTGACCCAGGACGGCCCCGTCCTCTGCCACGACCGCGGCCGCCCCCTCTACGCCCACCTCTTCTTGGACTGCGCATATCCTCTGCTGAATGCGATCGTCGGATTTGCCCTGCCCTGCTGCGTGTCACCGGGCCTTCCTCACCGCCCTCGTTCCAATTCTCGCTCACTTCATCTCGAGCATCATAGTCCTCAGATTCAGATCCATCTCCAGTGCTCTCCTCTTCGCTACTGTTATATGCACCACCATCCGCTTCTTCATTATAATCTTCGTCATTCGAATCGTCAGGGAGTAAAAATTGTTGCGGAGGTGGTAAAGGAAACTGCAGCTGTGTTGCAGCCACTGCATCCATCTCATCTTCATCGTCATTACGAACAAATTCTCTCCGCCGACGAGCAATACGAGCCCTATCGATCGGCTGCAAAACGACGGCGCGCCTTGCCTTAATTCTACGAAACACTACCATGAACACCATATCCATCACTAAAGATTTCACACATACTCTTCCTCTTCCGCATCATAGCTTGCGAGCCGCCGAGCGTCTTCAGCCTCGAACGTGTCAGGATGTACCGGTATGCAACGACCTATAGGACTGGTAAGTCTATTTCCCGACGGCAGGAATATTCGTGGCAAGCTACCAAACCCAAGTTTCTTCTGGTTGGGATATTCAACACCTCTCCAATCAATTATAGGCGACAGGGGCAATGTGTGCGGCGGACGCTGTACACAATAAATCAATCCAATGCCTCTTTCTCTCGTTTAAAAGAAGTACGTACCATAGTTTGCTCATCGAGAAAAGTGCCATCAGGCGAGAACCTCAGCGGCATATAGTCTGTATAGAAATATTGTCCCCGCTCCCAACTTTTAACCTGATCGTAATCCTTGTCCAAACCCCCAATTCCAAACAATGTACAATTTCCATCTTCGTCTGTGAGGGCATATTTCATTCCTATTTTTCCGTCAAATTACAGGTACCCTAACCAGATGTATCCTTACCATCTTGTGAAAATTTACAATCCAAAAAAACTCGATCAGGGTAACTTTTAGCTAAAGAAAACTGAGTCGAGCGCCAAACCAGCCAATAGATGAAACTTACAGCATATAGTTCGTTTCCGTCGCAGATCCCATAAAATAACATTCCCATCATATCCTGCAGATAGAACTGTATTCGGATCGGTGGGATGACACTCCACTGCATATGTTTCTCCACGATGGCCCTTGAGGACACACACTGTCTGACCGTTGCAGGCGTAGTATACTTTAATATCACCACGCGACGTGGCAATAATGCATAATTTGTCGTCTGCACTCCAAGATATCATGGTCACCTTAGGTGCATCAGTGTCTGCCTGCGTCTCAGAATGGGTATTAACAGCGTCTGGAGTTGCGCTTTCACTAGTAGGCAAATCGGACTGATTGTTTGCTAACGGAGGCGTTGAGGTATCGTGCGAAAACTGTGCTGACAATGCATCGTACGATCTCGTAAATGTGGGGGCAGGCATCAACGTTCCAAACTGCGTCTTTTCTGGCTGCACGTGAGTAGCAGTTAACTGAGCAATTGCATCCTTTCGTCCTTGCAGATCTGTGGCCGGTGATATTACTGGTACATCGGTATCTGTCTTGATATCCACTAAAAGACAGTTATAATCTAGGCTTGGGTTCTCTATGCAGACTTACAAATGATGGAATTCCAGCTCTTGGAAGCTTTGTTGTATGACCAAATGCGTGCAGTACCATCCTGGCATCTACAAGGCCTTAGCACCGGTAGAGCAATGGTAGAAAGAGAATCCGTTCACATACCCACTTAAAATACGCCGGCCGTCGTGACTATAGGCCAAATCCGTTACACTTCCCATATGTCCTTCTAAGACAGCTATAGGTACAACAGGTTGTGCCTGAAGGTGTCCGCTTTTATCCGGAAATAGAGCACTCGCTACTCGGCGTCGTCCTCTTCCACCACGCGGTCGAGCATCCTCTTCGTGGCTATTAGCATTCTGCGTGGAATTCACCTCGTCCACGTCAGCCTTTACAGTTGAAAAGACGTACACGAAACCATCGTCGCCAGCCACAGCAAAGTTTGTTCCAGTATAGTTGAAAGAAGAACAACGTAAACGATCCCTTGCTCTAAATTTACAGCTGAACGTAATTGGTGATTCCTGATCGAAGAACTGCAACGTCTCCTTGTCCCACTTCCAAAGGCGGACAAGTCCATCTTCATTAGTAGCCAATAAGTACCGCGTTTCGGATCGTGGTGAAGGTGAGAAGTTAACTGTTATAAATGGTTTCATCGTCGATGTATTTGATCTTAGGCTGACAACTGGGGCGAAATCGTTCATCGTCCACACTCGGACATAGCCATCTGATGATGCTGTGGCAATCAATGTATTCTCTTGATTAATCGCAATATCGGTAATAACGTTCTGATGTCCACGAATGGTATGGATGAGATAGCCTGTACGAACGCACCACACTTTGACAAGGAAATCGTCACTTCCCTACTAACAGTAAATGTCACTGGTACCCATGAACACCAATACTTACTGTAAAGAGACGTCTATTGGTTTTGTCGAAAGCCAGACAATAAACAGCATTACGATGGCCAGAAAGGGTGACTCGCTACAAACCCAGATTACACCCATGCACAATGGATAAATATCTCACCTTTCTGAAATGCGTTCCTGCAAATGTCGGGGTGTGACTCAGGTGGGATACTTTTGCGCCCAACTGACGGGCAGTCAACATGCGATCTTAAACGATCGAAGTCATGAGGATGAAGTGTTGGAAGTTTCGATGGCACACTTACGGAGCGAAAGGTCCGCCAGTTCCTGCTGGGTCATTGTCAGGTAATTACAGCTTTGCTGTTCTTTGTCGGGTATAAATGCCGATAGCATTGTCAAGAGTGATTCATCACCATGTCGTAAAGCACTGACTCGTAGAATTTTCGGATCAGCTGTATTCTTAAAATGTTGTAGAAATTTTGAGAGCAATTCTGTCAGGTAGTTCCCCTTTACATCAGGATACTCATTTGACTATAAAAAACAAATAAACTTTCCACGGATTGGGAATTCAAATCCCTCACCAGTCGTTCCAGTGTCATGGGCACTTGAGTGCCTGCATAATTCATCGTATGTGGTAATAGCTCGCGGTGTTTCTGAAGTTCATTCTCCAAAACTTGAGCCGCCTCTTTGCATGGACTTGCAGCCAAGAATTTGGCAATCAAATAATACATCTAGAAAGGATTCCAATCGTTATTGATGTCTTTCCTATTAGATCGGACGAAGTACCTCTAAACGATGCAACGCGGTGGGTAAGAGTAACACAAGCCGATCAGCAAAAGAGCGTGCAAGATCTGGAATCTTTACCTTGCTCCATGGTGGAAGAGACTTCACGGGTAGACTTCTTGCGAGAAATATACCGTTAGCCCACGTGCAAAGAGAGATACAGAAGGCAAAGCTTTTGGTTTTCTTTTCGCCAAGTTGGGCAATGGAAGGTCACGGTGGATCTGCTTTGTCGATTGTCTAACTCATCCCGGCCGGACTAGTCCGGATTATGCGGTAACCTTAGAGAAACATTACGTCATCTACACTACCGGTAGAATCACCGGACAATAAGGAACCGTCTATTTGCAGCAGGTAACGAATTTTGTATCTGGAAAGTGTTTATTTGTTTCAAAGATGTTTATTATCAACTTTGTACAAAATAAGATCGTTAATCTTATTTTACTGGAGAAATTACAGAAGATATACTCTAATAATTTGAAAACTTGTCACTCTATCAATGGCTATAGAGAGAAAAACACATAAACTACATTGTAGGAAGACTAAGACAACTTTTTGCTTTCACCCATCCTGCTGACAATCATTCTACAAGCATTGACGCAAGCACAATTAGAACTGTGGCCAACAAACGTAGTGTTCGGGGACTTCCCGCCATGTATCAGGAGTATGAAGAGTAAAAGTTGTTTGCTTTTTATGAAAATAGCAAATGATATGTTTTGGATTTTGACAACACGCAATATAGCGCATCAGTTCATGCATTGTAAAGAAATACAATATTAAACCATGGTAAGGCCAAGATTCGGCAACTATTAGTGAACGACAGACCGGCCGTCAAGACTAGTTACTTTTATCCATGTACGTGCACAAAGTAGAATATCTACGTTAAATTTGTGTAAATGGAATAGGATATAAAAGCTGAGCAGATATTGATAGCCAACTAGCCTTGTGGAAATTGTCTTAGGGAAGAACAAGAGAGATAAGCAGATAAGTTTGTCTCACATAGATCGATCCCCTGTTAAGGGAACTTATTTATTTATTCATTTTGAGAGAGGGTATCAATAGTTTAGCATGGTTTGAGAAGGTTAACATACCTCATGATCGGTCAGATACACATGATTAACGGGCACTGATTCCAATTGCTCAATTATGAACAAATCAGCGGCCAAAAGAAAAGAATCCCATCAAAAGATAATTTACACATCCAGTTTTAATTATGTAAACATAATGGTAAACCAAATTGCCAACGATTATCGGCAGCAATTGTGGAATTTTATTTTGTCCATGGAGCTCCAAACACCATATGCAGACAAAGGAAAAACAGTAAATTGTTCAGACCACCAAGCTGAGAATCTTCTTTGGACTTAAAATTAACAATTCTATTGCACAGAAAAGGAGAAAACTACAGCAAGCAGGGGTAACCTGGCGACATATTCCTGGTCCGCTAATGTCAAAAGTATAGAAGGTCCCTGTGTCAGTCAAACTTTACTGACACATTGGTACAACATTCAGGTTTCTACGAAATAAAAGGAGAACAACTTTATTTGCTTCATTTAAGAATACGATCCACTGACAATGAATACATCCACCATTGCTATTGTTATACCAGTTCATAAGTGATTCATAAGAGCTTTTTGCCTTATATCCTATAAATGGCTCTCATGATATCAAGCTAGTATATGTAGCATGACATCTAAACTATCAATTTATGTTCAGGACTACGTGTTTAGTTTACGCATCACAGTAATGTAAAGGTTATGGAGTTTAGTGAAGACCTAACGTTTCTGACTCTGTAAAACATAAAACATGAATAAATGGATGTCCCCATAAGATGGACACCAGAGGTATTGTTCTTTTCAACTCCTGTCAGAATACTGCGGACTTACGACAAAGATCACTGTTGTGCATGCTGCTGATCCACCATGCTAACGCATTCAAGCTGCTGAGTCTGTTTTAAGAGCAGATGTATCATATTTTATACGTGTGAAAGAGTTTGCTAATTTCTTCTATAATTGTCTCCAGCAATTTTTCAGACTGACTTTGTCTTGTAGGGTTAAATCCATGTCTGACTTATAAGTGGCAAGAGACCTGCAAACGTTGATGGCACGCATGACAAGTGCTTTCATGCAGCAATCACGCAGAGTACAATAGAAAACGGAGATTAGAGTATCAATGTGCATATTTGCGCAGTTAACATATATATATGCATCCTTTCGATGCACTAATGGTAAGTTAAAGTCCATAAGACAATGACTAGCAGAAATCTTTGTCTTAACAAGCCTGTGCCTGCTTTTAAGCTATACCATTTTAATGTAAGCCATCAGCATCCCCCCCCTGGACTGTCTCATACAATGACTTTTTAGGGTGGTTGTTAGATCTGTATTTGAGACGCTTTTACAAACCAGGGCAATTTATTTCGTATTTGCATCCTCTCCGTTTTTGTGTCAATGTTTCCAAGCAATATAGATAGGTTAGCTTTCTTAGCTCTTAATCATTTTTAGTTGATGATACAGAGTTTGCTTCATGTTTGCTACAACAACACTACAGAATAAGTTGGTAGTGTGATTGCTCCTTCTTATGTCCTACACGATCAGCCCCCAAGTGAGAAAGGGCCGCCTGCAGCTGGATTGATCTGCACAGACAACAAAGAGATACTTGCTACAGGAGACGATAGATATATATAAATATATATATTTTATTCACTCCTTGCTACAAGATAGTAAATTTGTGCATGTGAGGCGCCACTTTGAATAAAGATAACTGGACACTAAGCACGCGATTTTGATGGGCAATGAAGATGATCGTGGGATGCACTGTAGAAAAGCAAAAGGAAGAGTGGAGTGTGATTTATGTACTTGAGCAACAATGGGTACACAGGTTGGTTTTAGGGCATTCACGGGCTCATTTTTCCCGTTTTTCATTACACAAGAAGTTCGTATATAGTCTCTCCTGTATAGCTTTACGTGCTCCTTTCCCTAATTCAGTTTGTCTCTTCCAACTATAAGGCAGAGCTATTCTTCATTTTATTTCTTTCCTTTTACCGATCAAGCCTCGATCATGCCTAATCCAACCGTTTCTTCGTCAGAATCGCTCCCTACGTCGTCACGGTTAGCTCGCTCCTTTAAAGGCGTTCGGCAACTATGGACTCCCCGCAATGCTTCACAAACAGCGTCCTACGCGAAGGGATCGCCAGCACCAGCGGTGGCAATGACACTTACCACTGATTTCAGGCCTTGCCCTGAGATACAAACTGTAACATTGCTTCATCCCAACTTGGAATTCCTACCCCACTGTGGACAACTAGGCTGGAACAGTACCAAAGCCTTTGTCCATTATGAACCTAGTCAATCCCACGTCGCGCTGGGAGCAAACGCAGATATGAAACATACCAATACCTTATGGCTGACGGTAGAACAGTATGCTTGGCTGATACAGCAGTTGCAAGAAGAAAAAGGAGTCCATGAAGCTGTGAAAGCGATACGAAGTGAAAGCTACTCTACATCGACTGCTATCACTGCGTGGGGTGCTTTTATCCATCCTTGTTCTGCGTCAGCCCCCGTTTTGGGAGTTTTGAACGCGCAACTTTGCTCTCGGACATTTCTTCGTAGGTTTTCCCGCCTTTTATATCGCACAAAACACCGATCGATACCGGAGATCTACCGACAATGCATTTTTATGCTTCCTAAATCATTGTTATTACAAGCTGCAGTGCATATACCCATGACGAAACCATTGCCTCCGCTTGCTACGTCACCTAAGCCTCGTCAAGTCTTCAAGAAGCCGTTTCAGGAAGTACCTACGGATCTATATGATCATGTTAGACGTTATGGTGTTTTAGCAGCAAAAACAGTCCACGCTATTATTCCTGAATCAATAGATGCAGAACGCTCGTTCTGCAAGTTAGTTTGCCGAAAATGTCAGAGCGTTATAGGTCTTGATGCAGCCGTTCTATCGCCTTCTTCATTAATGCCAGCATCGGCCATTTCCTGCGGACTATCCACCATCAATGTAGAAGATCATCACGACGGCATTCCCGCAATTACAGTATCGCAATCAGAAAATATAGATGGCGATTTGTTCGAGGATACATGTGTTGTACCAACGTTTCCATTGTCCTACCTACAAAATATATGGACCCCGGATTCATGCATTTCCGCCACTGAGCAATACCAAAGAAACGGATCGGCAGTATCGGATGGTAATTCGGATGGATCATCACCGGTCACCTCGTTCTCGTTAGATCAAAAAGCGGAAAGGCACGGCTACATTGCTGTCGATCATCAACATGAGGAAATTGTGGTCGTTTTTCCGGGAGTCTCTTCATCAAAAGGATTATTCGAAAATGCGTCTTTCGTTCCTGCACCATGGCAAGACATTGAGGCAGCGGATGATGCTATGTTTGACGAATATGGTCCCAAACCTGACAGACGATCTCTTTCAACGACTTTCAAGAGAAGAACATGGACCCGCTCAAGCGTTCGCAATGCCTCTAACCAAGACCTTCAACATCAGCAAGAAGATTCGACTTTTTGGGTCCTTGACTGCGCGCTGGCCGCCTGGCGTCGATGTGAATTGACGGTAGCCACTAGACTGATGCGGACTTGTCAGATGGTACCTGCACATTATAAAGTGGTCATTATTGGCCACTCCTTGGGAGGAGGTAGGCCACGATGAGACTAGGTGTGTGGCAATAGGTCTGTTAACCTTAAATGTGTCTATAGCGGTTGCTGCGTTATGTGCATCCTCCTTAGTGTCCACAAAACTCCTTGTCAATCGATCCATCCTATTTTGTGCTATACATTCGCCACGTGTTGGCAACCGTGCTTTTGTAGAACATCTCGAAAAGCACGTAGAAACAATTCGGATCACCCATCCTTCCGATCTAATGGCTCATATCCCTCCACGTACAGCTGGACTGTTTCATACCGGTGCCACTTGTGTTTTGATACCCCCTTTTGACTCGTCGCCTCAGGGTCTTTATCGTCGTGGTATTATGTTAAAGGAAGAAAATCCAAGTAAAATGGAAGACACACTTGCGCGCACATTTACGTCTACAACGTTTAACGTCTCAACGCATTATTCCATGTGGGATATTGATCTCAATCCGGACACTTGTGTAGAACCAAATACATTGAAATTACCTTGATTGAAACCGAAAAGAAAAGACGAAAAGAAAGCCAATCTTGCTAATACATATAGTCCAAATCATTACGTTGTATATATTTCCTACTTTGTCACCATTATTCGCCCTATCTTTGTTTACTATGTTACACCACTCATAAAAGTCCATTTCATTTTTCCCTAAAGGCAGTAAGACGAGTGACCTGCAACTGGCGGGCACGATATCTCTCCTTTGTCCTGTCCTTAAACATGCTTCTGTTTCTCCCCTGTCCTTTCTATCTATCTATTTTCTAAATCTGTCTTCCAGTAACGCACATTCAATGATCATTGTAAAAAGAAAACAATCCTTAGGGTAGTAATTGCTTGCCATGAAGTAATGGATTTTTTTGTTACTGTGTTCACTGCAGACATATCCGCAAACAAATATCAAAACAGGTAACGTCATCCTACATACATGCCTGAAAACCGAGGGTAATGACACAGCTTATAGGAGTACAATTTCCGATTAAAGTAATCATCTAGTGACATTACTTCGTACAGTACGATTAAGAGACTCTATCCACTAACTTACAATAACCGCTGTGTGGGAAAAGGGGGCCTCGACACTGTGAAATCATGATTGTCCTTACGCAATTTTTTAAGGGTCTGTGAGCGGTTACAAGTTATTGATGGAATACGACGTACTTTGCCGCTCCGCTTGAAACACAGTTGGAAGACGCCAAGTCCCTATATGTTTGGCTTCGAGGATTGATAGAAACGTCTGCTGTCCGTCAGCTCCTTTAGGCGTCCTAGATCACTATGGCTCTAGAATTGTTTGTTATTTTCTACGTGAATTTTTTTTTGATGAAAGCAAAAATAGAAGCAGTAACTGATTTGCCGCAGTTACTTATCAACAATTGAAGACCAAATGTGTATCATTTCCCGGTCACACACTGGAGATTTCAAAAAGCCGGACTTCGAGCAGACTGTATCTTTTCTGGTCAGTTCACTTTGTATGCATATCTGCGATCAACAACGCGAATGTCGATTAACACCTCGACTCGGTCATGTGCAGCATACGGAGCCTCCTCCTTGGAAGATGACATCCGATCGCGAGACTTACCTCGCGTACACTCTGAACTGTCTGCACAACGGACGGAGCTGAGGCGAAACTCTGCTGCGCCGCTTATGCATACACCGCCCATAAGCTCTAGTAATCTAAACCGTCAGGAAATCACACTGGCTGCAAGTCCACTATGTAGTGAGACGCATTCGGCACCATCATTGAGCACTGAACACGGGATCGGCTCTAATCAGAGATGGGGTCATTCTGTTTTGCATCGTAGAAGACGAAAACAAGAGGAAAGCGACGTTGAGGAAAGCGAAGAGGAAGCAAGCGATGCCGAGCTGAATTCGAGTGATGAGTATAATAGCGACACTGGCTCGAGCGATCAAGAAAGTATACATGACGACGACCTACGTAAAGGAAAAAATACGCTGTCGACTGTCAACGATAATATACGACCCATGGATGTAAGAATAGAAGGCATTGGCCCGCATGATGCTCTGCTTCAAGATCGATGGCAACAAAAACTGTTACTCGTTGAAGAAGATGTGGAAATCACTATAGAAGGCTATCTCTACAACCGACCTCGGTTGTTGATCTACCGCTTGCTCTGTGTCTTGTCGTTTGGACTGGTCTGGCTTCTTTGTAGATGGATGCCTCGCTGGTGGGTATCGTGGGTCGGCGATAGAGCACCATTGAAAGATGCCGAATGGATGGTATTCTCGGTACGTAGGTGAAAGTTTGCTAAAGTGGAAATATCCCTTGACTTATTGAGGTACTCTCATGACGTGCTCTGTTAGAATCAATATAAGGAGAAAGAAATCATCAGACCACAACGTGAACTTTATGGTGGCACCATCGGATCTGTTTTTTCACTGGATCAAATCAAACAAGAACTATCACGGTCAGCTATCGACACGAGCGATTTCCCGAGATTGTTGGATTTGGAGGAGAAACTCCAACATTTGACCTTGGCCGAATATCGTTATACGAGATTGGCGTTCCATCCGCATCTTGGAAAATTTCTTGTTGTTGGGTAGGATTGTGAAGATCCCAGTCAATTGTTGATAATCATTCGTTTTCTCGCAAGTTTTTGGAAAGACCAAAACTGGACCTCTGCGAAAGGTCTTAAAACAGGGTTGACAACTAGAAAATACCATGATAGATTGGCTGTTTTCGGCCCTAACCTAATCAACATCCGGGAGAAACCAATCGGCAAATTACTCACGGATGAGGTTTGTGACCCCGTATGGATCTTTCGAGCCCTCACTAACTGGAAGTGTTTAATCAAAAGGTCCTTAATCCATTCTACGTCTTTCAGATTGGAAGCATCATCCTATGGAGTATGGATGATTATTATTACTACGCATTTTGTATTTTTCTTATCAGCGCTATTAGTATCACCACAACACTGATAGAGACTAAACAGGTACAATTTGCGTGGTTTTATGTGTATGTATTTAACGCGTTTTTAGACAATGAAACGGATGCGCGAAATGTCTCGATTTGAGTGCAGTGTTCGAGTATTCCGAAACGGATCATGTATGATTGACGTTGTTAGGAGAATCATAGAGTTGATTCCATTTATGTAGGGAGAGCCATTAGCTCTGTAGACTTAGTGATTGGCGACCTACTAGATATTGCTAATCTTCATACATTCCCATGTGACGCCATGCTGGTCTCTGGCGATTGTATCTTGAACGAATCCATGCTTACTGGGGAGTCGGTACCTGTGTCAAAGGCTCCTATCACCGATGCCACCCTTCGAAAGATGGATTTGTCTGCTCCTAATATCCCAGCCGAGATAACGAAGCACTTTTTATTTATGGGGACCAAGATTGTGCGTGTAAGAAACGGGAACAATGTTTCTGTTGCTACCGCTGTTGTAGTTAGAACAGGTTTTAATACCGCCAAAGGAGCGCTTATCCGGAGCATGCTATTTCCAAAGCCTAATAATTTCAAATTCTATCGCGACTCCTTCCGGTTTATTGGCGTACTGGCGGTCATTGGTATGTCAGCTCGTTTGTTTCCTTCTAAAGAGATGCTTATTTGATATGTAGCGGTGATTGGTTTTCTGCTTTCATCGATTAATTTTTTACGGCTCGGTATTGACAAAACGACTATGATACTGAGAGCGCTTGATTTGATTACTATCGTTGTTCCACCTGCCTTACCTGCAACCATGTCGATCGGAACGAGCTTTGCTATTAGCAGGTTGAAGAAATCAGGCATTTTTTGTATATCCCCTCCCAGAGTGAACATTGGAGGCAAAATAGACTGCATGTGTTTTGATAAGACCGGTACGCTAACCGAAGAGGGACTGGATATTCACGGGATTCGTGCCGTGACAAGAAAGTCCGACGACAAACGGTACTTTGAGGGCGAGCGTCAGTCGGTTGGAGAAATAGACGTCAATGAGGACAATGATACCACAACTTTGCCGAAAATATTCCGTACAATGACAACATGCCATTCCCTCAAGATTGTCAATGGAGAGCTTGTTGGCGATCCTCTTGATCTGAAGATGTTCGAGTTTACAGGATGGGATCTGGAGGAGAGCAGCGGAGTTTCATCTGCGGGGCTGAAGCCTCGAAGTGAACTGGCTGTGTTACAAGCTAAGAAAAGTGCTAAGGTGGGCATTATGCCGACCGTGGTCCGTCCTCCTGGTGGACCACCAGACCCTTCAGTGCAAATGGTGAGATACTTTTTGTACTATCGTGTGTGTCATCAGAATTTATAATTCGCTTTTTCCTTTCCAGGAAAGTGGTCATACACCACCGATCGAATATGGAATCATTCATTCATTCGAGTTTATGTCCGCTCTGAGACGAATGAGCGTGATCGTTCGACGCTTAGCGGATCCAACTATGGAAGTTTTTGTGAAGGGTGCACCTGAAGTAATGAAAGACATATGCCGAGCCGATACATGTAAGCATGAGACGCAGGAAGAAAAAAAGGCTTGTTTTAACTCGAGAAATAGTGCCACTGGATTACCAAGAGCAGCTTTACTCGTACACACATCGTGGCTACCGAGTGATTGCTTGTGCATCTCGCCAACTTGACGGCATTAAATGGCACAAGCTTCATAAACTTAAGAGGTATGGTTCTTATTTTGTCCATTCGTATGTCCTAATCCCGTGTTTTGAACGACGCACAGACAGGATGTAGAAACGAACTTAACGTTTTTGGGTTTTATTATATTCGAGAACAAATTGAAGCCGCGCACAATATCTGCCATTACGACATTGCGTAATGCCAATATCCGACAAATTATGTGCACAGGTAACGCAAAGGTGCCACCTTTTTCGCGTAATAGGCTAATATATCCATTCTAGGCGATAATGTGTTGACCGCCATTAGCGTGTCAAGGGAATGTGGTTTGGTTGACCAAGCAGCAGAAATATACACCCCAAGATTTTTACGCGGTTCTTCGACTGATCCGGATTCACAGATTATATGGGAAAGCGTTTTGCAGGAGGGAGATGAACTCAATAGTAATACGCTGCAGGTAAAAGAGCATTTAATTTTGGGTATAAAAAAAGAAGTCATGTATATTTATATACCACATTACCTGTTCAGCGGCAGGGTGGGGTGACAAACTACTATGATCAACCGTATGGGGGAGAACTGAAGTATCACCTTGCTGTTACTGGAGAGGCCTTTCGGTGGATGGTAGACCATGCATCTACCGAGGTTTTGCAGCGTATGTTGGTGAAGGGAGCCATCTACGCTCGTATGTCGCCCGATGAAAAGCAGGAGCTTGTAAACGAGTTGCAAAACATCGGCTACTGTGTAGGATTTTGCGGAGATGGCGCCAACGATTGCGGCGCGCTCAAGGCGGGCGATATCGGAATTTCTTTGTCAGAAGCGGAAGCATCGGTTGCAGCACCGTTTACTAGCAATACGATGGATATCCATTGTGTTATTGATGTGATTAGGTAAAGTTGAAGCCCCGAAAAGCATGTGTAGTTGTTGATCTATTCCTACCCCTAGGGAGGGTCGAGCGGCGTTGGTAACCAGTTTCAGCTGTTTTAAGTATATGGCGTTATACAGCATTATCCAGTTTACGTCTGTGACAATTTTGTATGCGTTTGGCAGTAATCTGGGCGACTTCCAATTTCTCTACATTGACTTATTTTTAATTCTACCTGTTGCTGTGTACAGTAAGTGACACCAGTATCTCGTGTTTGTTGACAACCGAATGTGTGTGTAACAGTGGGCTACACGGGCGCATGGCCTCAGCTTTATCGTAAACGACCGACTGCCAGTCTCGTGTCAAAAAAGGTGTTGACTTCTCTTATTGGTCAAATCATTATCAACTCCAGCTTTCAGTTCATTGCCTATTGGGCCGTTCGTGAACAGGAGTGGTATGGTTCAAGATTTTTCCATCTTATAACGTAACTAATCTGTGGTATGTGACCACAGGTACGTTGAACCAGTTTTTGATCCTGACGGTGAAAACATCGAGTGCTATGAGAATACGATTCTGTTCCTTCTGTCCAGTTTCCAATACATTCTCGTGGCTGTCGTGTTCAGCGTAGGACCACCTTACCGACAGCCACTTTACACCAACGGTAAATGATACAAACAACTCGTTATGAATCAATAACCTCATTGTCGGAGTCCAGGTCGGTTCGTTTTCACGTTGGCCACACTTATCACGTTGACTGTCTGGTGCGTTTTGTACCCTACGGCATTTATGATGGATCTTCTCGAGTTGGAGGTCATACCTTTTAGTTTCCGAGCATTCCTTTTGAGCTTAGCAGCGGGGAATTTCGCAATCAGTTTTCTATGCGAAAAATACCTATTTCTGCGACTTGCGGGCTGGCTCTCACGAGGTCTGCGGAACGTACGGTCGGCACCGCGAGGCGAGTATACACCTGTTGGCAAAAGTCATCGCAAGATATACAAACAACTTACGGAGGAGATGGAGGCTGTAGGGGTTGCATAATCATTAAAAAATGGGGATCTCATAGACTTCTTTTTATTTTCTTCTTTCTTGGATCGACTGCCTTTTATTTTAACTGTGTGTGACAACATACCAGGGAAGAGTGCACGGTACTACTATACAAACTTGATCAAATATCAGATCAAATGTTTTTACCTTTTAGTTCTTTTGTTGATCTCTATGACAACAACGCAACACCAGTTTTAAGGGTAGCCAGGCGACCCCCCACCCCTGTGTAAATGTGGCACCTTACTTCCCTCTTTTGCTATAGGGTGACGCAGGCAGCAAAAAAAAAGTTCAACATAATCTAATGGGCGTAAAACAGCATAAAAACTCTTTTCTTCCACCCCCAAACCTCCCTTTGCCTTTCTTTTTTTTTTCTGACTTGCTCTTCCCATCTCCGTATCCCTTCTTTTGTGGTCTTATAGCAATCATAGCTCTTTTTTACCCCTCTATCAAAGAACGAATCTTTATTTTATTATTTCTAAGTTGCTGTTCGTGCATTATTCCTTTTTATTATTTTACTGTACTGTTTAGGTCAGCCCCCCTTTTCTTTTGTTTCCCAATTTCCCTTCAGCGGTGACTTGCAACTTTGATTGCTTTCTTTTTCTTTCGATTGTATGATGGATGAAAGCATCAAATCCGACGACTGTCAATATTTTATTGATTCAACACAACATTCAAATCGGTATCCACACTATGCCGATGTATCATCGCAACCAACAACTTCCACAGCAACCACATCACTTAATGCTTTCCCGATCAACACATTTCCACCTCAGCCAGAGTCATCCTCTGCATCAATTATGGCTTTTCAGCCTTCTGATCCAATGTGCTCTCCTGTTGAAAAAATGCAACTTTCTTCGCAGGACAAAGCTCGGTTAATAAGTGCCACACATATACCATGGCCATTACCATCACCACATTCAATGAGAGACAACTACCCAACACCCGATCTGGAATGTGAAGACTTGATTCACCATGAGCGTGGAATAGCAGGCTTCGTAGCAAAACTTTATCAGTATGCTTGAAATAGACATTGTTTTGACACGCAAAATCACTTACAGAAAACCAACATAGGAGTTTGGAGGCAAAAGCGGAGGATGGGGAGAAGTATGCCCGATGGTGTAAGCACAATGGTATTGACATGTTCATTATCGACTGTATTCCCAGTAAGTATTTTTTTGTCCAAATCTTTGATGGCTAGAAAATGTCCCCCCAAAACACCCTTTTGTGCTAACCCAACGCCCGGCCATTATTAGAATTTACAGAAGTCGTGTTACCGCGTCTGTTCAAGCACTGCAAGTTCGCTTCGTTTGTACGACAACTAAACGTAAGTTGGAGTAACATGTGAGGGCGCGGTGCGTCTTGATTTTCTGAGTTATTTTCTTTCGCAGATATACGGATTTCAAAGAGACACAGACGCACGTAAATCGAAGGACAGCAGGGATAAGGAAACATGTCGATGGTACCATCCTTATTTCCTACCGGGACGACGAGATCTTTTCCCTTTAATCCGTCGTAAAACGCCTGGTTATTCGCGAGGGAAAAGAAGCAAGATGCGAGAAGATCCACCCACTATCGTAAGCATGGGATCCGGAGATGAGTCGGAGGATGAGCCGCCACAACAGCGGAGGCGACTTTCATCCACGTCCTCCGTAGCAACGAAAGCAGGGTCGCTATCACAATCAGCTTTATCATCAGAGCAATCATCATCACAACCGGCTGACATACAAGGACGTTCATCACCAAAACAATCACAGCGACAACCATCTCAAGAAGATCAGCATAACAGGTTGCACATGATACAAGGCAGTCCACAAGATCAATTTGCGCAGCCGGAACCGATGCAATGTACCCACTCACCTACCGTGACCTCGTCAGAACACGTCAAAATCGAGTCTGAAGAAAAGAGCCAAGAGGAGCTACGAGCGGAAATCGCCTTATTGAGACAAAACTATGAAAAGATGCATCGGATCTTGACAGCCAAGATGAGTAAGGCATTCACACAGATAGAAGCTCAAAGGGAACGGATCGAACAGCTGGAATATGCCCTTCGGTATAATTGTCCGGATAGACAAGCGCGTCAAAGCGAGCCACAGTACATCGATGCGTCCTGTACATACGTTGATGCCTTTGCAGAACCGTATGTCAATAACATGACGACGACACTTGCAACAGCACCAATCAAGAACAAATTCCACACTTGTGACAGCGCGTCGCAACAGCAGCAGCAACAACAACAACAACAACAACAACAACAACAACAACAAGAAGCAAGACCACAGCCACATCAACATCATCCTCACCACCATCATCCAAAATTCAGCGTACCCACATATCATCAACAACCGTCGGTGGCAACGGCAATGCACTGCCAGGAAACTGCATCAGCATCATATAACCTATTTTTTCCTGCACAAGGATCAGCTGAGAACAAGGCAGGAAGTGATCTGACAAATGAGAATGATATGGCGACAGGAGCACCAACACCTAATGCCCGTTCATGGAGTTTCAGTGCAGTTGCAACCAATCGAAGCGCACCCACAACACCTTTGGAAAATCACGTTGTATTTGGGATGCATTCCATGCGTAAGTGTGTAGATTATATGTAGGGTCTGGACAGTCAACTAATATTTCATACATGCTATTATAGCCTATACTACGCAAAGTCATTCACATCTTTCTAATACATCCGACTCGACTATTCCGGACTCTATGCCATAAATTTTCTATTTACCTTGTTTTCTTTCTTTTCTCTTCCTTTTTTAATTCCCTTTTTATTTGCTTCTTTTTCCCTTTCATTTCATTACAAATGCATATGATCAGCACACTACTTTTATTTTCCCGCGTCAAACCCACTGCTTTGTATACCATGAACAAAATCCTTTTTGCCTTCTAAACTGTAGTTCTTTTGTTTATTGCTTTTCTTTTATCCTGTCGTTGTCCAAACCAGTTCCTTTTACTTCTTTTCTTTGTTTCTTCTTTGTTCATATAAAAGAAAAAAAGCGCAAGTCCATCACTTCCTCCTCCATTCAAATTGCATATATACGTTTCTTTTTCTAAAACACTCTCCTCCAGTTATTTTCTTTTCTTCTTCTGTTTCTATTTGCTTTCTTCTCTACTACTTATGAAATGTTTTTTGTACTCTTAAACAAGTTTCTTGAAAAAAATAAAAATATATATCGTCATCTATGATCTGTTACTGAAAACCAACTTCGACTATGAATTTGAACACCGCCGGTGCAACCCCCTGTAGCCGTTGCATGGGCCCCATGGGTCGTTCTCGAAACAGCCTCCGCTTAAAGAGATAGGGGGAGGGGAACACAATAGAATTTACAACAGCGTTCTAAGCTTTTCTTTTCTTGTTGTTTGATTTCATCCTGTCGGAGTCGGTGATATACTAATAATTGATAGAATTGACCAATGTTCATTGTTTGATAGGAGATAAAGTTGTGTCTCCTTGACCCTTTGGCCACAAAAGAATATATGCCAAGTAAATCTTTATAGGATAGCTGAGTACGTTTAGTACAAAGAAAACACCGACGAACAGAGTGTTTTTACTTCTCTCGATGTCAGAAGTTACGCACAACACATGTAAGCGCTAGTTTAGAACAAAAAGAAGCCGAAAAATCACATATTTTAGGCCTAAAACAAGAAATCGTCTGTGCGTGACCCTACATTTATTTTGCCTTTTTTCCTTACGCCGCTACGGCAAATAAAATGCACATTGTTGTTATAGTGACGAAAACTAAAACAAAGAAAACAGAAACTAAGGACGGCCCGACCTCTTTCTTTATGATAAGAAAGTTTGTTAAATTTGACTTTAGCAGTGAAGAAGTATGACAAAAGACCGGTTGCTAAGGGAGAGTGAATAATAGAACGCATTCGTATTGTTTAGAAAGTTCAGATGCGGCAGAGGAGAGATGTTGTCACATACAGAGCACAAAAAGAAAAAAAAGAGGCACGGGATTTGTTTATTCTTTCACCCCCATCTATTTCCCGAAAATTTGAACTTGTCTAGGCCGAACAAAAAAAAAGTAGGGGATCAACATCTCCTGTGGGAGAGTGAAAGAGAAAGAAAGAAAACCTTAGCTGAGCCTCCCCCCCTCCCCCTGTGCAGTCTTTGTTTCTCACACACACATATCTATTCTCTCCCAACTCGGGAGGCGGGGGGAACAAACCGCACACTGACCATGGTGTGTTACCTTTTTTCGTTGTCTCACAGGATTTTCCATTGCACAAAGAAAAAAAAGGTTGATCCGAGTTGGTTGAATCATGTCCCTTTTAGTTGCATTAAAGGATAATCGCATGGAAATCTAATGAAAGAAAAACATTTTAGCAAGATCAAATGACAATGGCTCTAACACTTGGCAAAATAGTTTTTTTGATAATCAGGCCATTCACCCATCTGGACCACTCTATATTCTTGATCATTTGACGAACGGGACAAGATAAAAACATCTGTGAAAATGATACATTCCCGTCAAATGACGTTGACTAAGAAGCTTCGTTTCTAATTCTTTTATTACAAGAACATCCTTCTTCCCAAAAAAAAAAAAAAAAAAAAAAAAAAAAAA
>MZZL01000405.1:1395747-1423981 GCA_002749535.1 Apophysomyces variabilis | reverse complement strand
CAAAAAAAAAAAAAAAAAAAAAAAAGAGAAGCAACGTATTTTTTGCCTATTTTCCAGGTGATTATGTCTCCTATAACAGCATGAATGGTTTGTTGTGGTGTGTGGACTTTCAAAAAGGTGCCATCCACACAAAAAAAACCCTTCCTTTTTTTCCCGTTGACGGGCACATTTTTTAAGTTATTATTTTAGCGATACTATCCATCCTTGGCTATTCGAAAGAAACGACTAGAAAAATCCGGCCACGTGGATTTTATTCTGCGTACTTGCCTCGTTGTTTCTCAATCGTACGACTCTAGACAGATGATATAGTTACTATAGCAGGAAAACTGGAGTTTCTTTGTCAGCGTTTGCCATAATTGGGACTTTCCTTGAACTTTATATACCTCCGTCAAATGTAAAAAAAAATTCGTGCAAACCTTAAATCAGTCGGTTGCCACAAGAAAAGAAAAATAACGACAAGAACCAAAAGAAAAGATAAGGAAAAGAATAAGTCTCAATATCGTGAAGAAGCAAATGGGTTTTTTTCTGTTCCATAAATCCATAGCATTACCATGGTTATCTTTTTTTCTTTTTCCTGTGAGGACCAATACTATGGTAATTCATGAATGGCAAAATATTCCGCTTTGTGCAACATTGGTAAAAAGGAATTTAGGTCTTGTTGATACCCTAAATTTTGGTACATCAATCAACTTTCTATAGACTCCTGCTTAGATATGGCAAGTGGCTTCTCTCAACCTGCCGTCTTACGAATTTCTATTTGGCGTTTATTCTTTTCTTCATAGCATGACGAAGGGATGAAGTACGTAGGATGGAACAGAAAGAAGATGGAGGTAAATTACTTCTCGTCATTTTTCATATAATATGTGTGCTTGTGTTGTTTACTTGATGTGGACGTTGTATCAACCATCCTCTGCCCTTTCGTATCCAAGTTTATCAATCATATGCTGCTCCTAGGTCGGCAAGGCATTCTCCTTGTCATCTTTAATCAAAGCTGTTTTCTCTACCTTTTTTTTTCCTGCCGCTTGCCCGAAAATATGGGAGGGAATGGTCGAAAATGTTATGTGGCGGTGCGGGATGACCAGGTATCTCTCGGCCAGGAAGTGTGGTGGTTAAGGCTTTTCCTTATTATTGTTAGAATTGCAGGTTCGGTTGCTTCTCTGTGACATCGGCCATCGTTGATCTTTAAACAAGGCGCGATGCGCGTTTGAATCAAGCTTTGTCTTTTGACTTGGGTGAATCAGAAGTTCCGTTAGTCTAAAAAGTATCGTTAGTTGTGCAGAAGAGTAAGACCAGGTTTGACTGTGCTAGCAGCAAGAGTAAGGCTAGTTGCTGGCAGTCTGTCGACTACAACAGCGAGTTTAACCCCATCGATACGTTATGCATGTGGTACGGAAGGTCTGTACAAAAAAAATAACTAATCAAGCCGAATGTCTTTGTTTGACTTGAACTTCAAATAGAATATTCGAGACCAAGTAATCGGTAGTAATCTTCCTCTGAATACAAGGTTGGTTGTTGCTTTTGCTCAACAGGTAGGGGTAGTCGTCTATTAATTGGGTATTAAACAAGTACGGTAGCATTTGATGAGAATCAGTAATTCAATTGTGTTCCTGTTTCTGTTCCCTTGTTTCCAGGTTGTTACCAATGTTCCACTATTATAAGCACGTTACGCTTTGTTCTCGTTAACTGTGGATTCCGCGTACAACTTATTTAAGTACTTGAAGCTCGCCTCAACTGAGATTTTACAAACCTGCTTTAATGTAAGGATCAGTAATGCGGATGCAAAAGACGGTGGGGATTACTATGAAAAGCGATCATCAGGGTGTCACCAACTGTTTCATGGAATTGTATATGAGAGCAAGGAAACCTCTACTTGACCAAATGCAATCTCGTCGATATAAACAAGGAACGCTGCGATTCTATGGAGCAACCGGACAAATACAGAATAGAGAACAGACCAGTACTAAAGAAAACAACGCATGAATTAGCTTTAAGGATGACTAAGGTTTCACTTACACCATAATTTTGCTTTGACGACTAGCAAGCTTCGCTAGGGGACAAAAGGTCCCCTTAGGTCACATAAATCATACAAATGGCATATAAGTCGTGCAGACATCGCATAGTTCGTATAATTGAAAACCGTATAGATCTCGCAAAAGTCGCATTTCATATGATATTCGACCTTCTTGCGACGTGTGCAGCCTTTCTATCTCGTAATGCTTTTTGCCTTGGATATAGTTTTGATGCGTCTGTTTTGATATGGTGGCCGACAGAAAATCTGTCTGGTTTTAAGCAGATGTTGTCCATCGTTATTAAATTTCTTTTCTATAATAAGCCATGGTCAGTAAGACTTTCGTGAAGTTTCCTGCTCAATTGCTTACTGCCACTTGGCATTTCATTGAGCAAGCATTACGACAACAGGCTCCTTTAAGCGTTTACGGCGTAAATCGGCTGTGATGTTATTAGGTCAAAATGCAGCTGAGCGACATGTTTAAGAATATGCATGAAAGGTTCCCCAGAATCAGTCATGGAGCGCAAAAGAGGAAAGAAACTGATTTCTTCGTCTTCTTGCGTAATGAGAGATGATAGTAGTACATGCCCAACGCTTAAAACCAGGGAACGGCCCGAGCAGACTTCCAATAATACCTTAACTTCGCCCTGCCAGAGCGTAGGAAGTGGCAGGTTAAGTCGCGCGTTGACCATGTCGCGCGTTCTTGGCGTTCTTCGGACTTTATGTTTGTTAGTGAATATGCCCTTTGCTATGGAAATTCATTTTTGGTATGGGTAATGACAAGTTTGAACAAAAGGGCTGTGATACAATCATACTGAATCATTCCTTTTCTGACCTTATATGCAAGGATTTTTGGGCAATTTATCCCTCCATTGGAGAAAAAGAGTGGTGTATTAACCTGCTTCCTTACTAATGTCTTGTCTTTCTATCCCAATCCTTACCTCTTTTCCCTCGCACTGTTGTTTCTCGACACATAAACAGTGCTATGTCAAGGTGGAGAAAACCAAGCGTCATACTAAAAAAGACTAGTGCTAAGTGGAAATTGGTGTCACGTCAAGGTGGAAAAGACCGCGCGCAAAATCCTGTATTAAAGTTTCTCATGATTATGTCAAATATGGATGAGTGTCCAGGCTTCTGTCTTTTTTTCTGTGAGACCGAAGGGAGACCGAGGAGAAACTATAAATTCCAAGAAAGGAATACGATATCGATCCGCTCGCATTAGGTGCCTCTTTTTCCCAAAAATAAACATTTTAGGCTTCAATTCCCTTTGCTCCAAAGAGGAGAAAGAAAAAAAATAAGCGGGCTAGCTATAGCTTGAGAAATCAATTCAAAAAAACTAATGATGAAAGATAAAGAAAAGAAAAAAAAAGCAATGGTAGGGCATACGGTACAGGACGTAGATCACTTTTATTCCCTTTTAGTTTATGGAAAATTGGGATTCAGTTAGTTTGTACACATCTCTATAATATGTTCTTTGTGCTCTTTTGGCTTATATTGGCATATTTCTCGAATATTCCCGTTTGCTGTACTCTTTGACTAGCTCGAAATATTCAAATTACTCGATTAACCCGGAATGGCCGAATGCTGAGACCTAATGATACCTTTTTTTTGCTGGTTTCACGGCTTCCCACGCTCCGAGAAAGCGGATTTCAAAGGCAACGCTGTTACCCGCACTACGATATCAGACGCCGAAAGTCTATGTCAGTCCTTTGCTTGTGAAAACAGTTGTTACTGTACTATACGCCCAAAAATGTCTACTACATGGTACACCTCCCTAACACATGTCAGAGGTTATCTATGATGTGTGATTTTACTCTTTTTCTTTCTGGTTATTGTCATGGCTACAACATCTGAAGTAATGGGCACAAGATCAGTTGTTTGTAAGAATAAGAAAACAAACAAAAAGAAGGTCAAATGTTACTGTTCTCTTGTAAAATTCGCTCTCAATATAATATGAAACGTTATAGCTTTCACAGTAAGAAAGGTTTGCTGTTTTTATCGTGTCTTATGATACTCGTGATTTTGACCTATCTATTCCCTACTTCTCTTTATGGACACATCTTTCTTAAACGCAACTATTTCCTGAGAGCACAAGACGTGAGAACTACAGAGACAGCATAATGACCAAAAAATACCTAGACGTCTGCGACCAATTCGCAGGCTCTATTAGAAGCAGCGGCCAAAATATCTAACGTGGCATAGGCTCGGAGAAGATATAATCCTATGTTTGCCAAGAAGGCTTTCGAACTAATAGCCACAAATAACAGTAGAAGAGATCAAATGTATCGTAGATCATGATCCTTACATTCTCGAAAAAGTCATATACTAACAGCAATAAGTTGCACTTTTATTGATATATATGAATAAAGACAGGTACTTTTTTCAATCTTATCTGTAGCATAAGGACTTTTTGGAAGGAAAGCTTTTGTTGTAACGTGATGCTCCTCATTCCTTTTTTGGTTTATTTCAGTATAAAAGCTTTTTTTTCGCTATGACTAGGTCTAATACAAATTAGGAATTGCAAAAACATTACGAACAATAGTCTATCACGGCGTTCTTCAGCGCGCCAGGACTATCATTAGGCTTCCAATCTTTGCTACCCACCATTAACAAAGCATTCTCCATCCTTAGTTAATTATGGCAAAGGTATTTATAAAGTTTTATTAGAGAGAGGTAAAAGGAAGACAAGGAAACATAAAACGATTGGCGGTACCAGAACTTGTTAGCTTTTATGATTAGTTTTAGTGCGTTCTCTGCTTTTTGAGATAACACATTACCATTGCCAAGTTTTATCCTATCTTCTTTGTTATGTAATCTATGTGTCCCCCTACTTCTATATGCCATGCTCCATAGCAAAATTACTTAGCTAGAATGCAGAGTATATTTATTATACCAAAACAGGAGAAACTGGATAGAGAATTTGAAAGTCTTCTTCGCCTTATTGCTAATGAAACGCTCGTACATTATGAGTATAAACGCACCGGTTTTTGACTTTTTTTGTTGCCGCTATAGCGTTTGTAAAATATTGTTTGTGGCGATGCTTTTATATCCGATGTTCTATTTGACAACAAGCAGAGGTGTAATAGAACCTAAAGTTACACCGTAGGGCTACCTTACTTTGTTATTTTTTTTTTCCACATGCTGTGCATGCTCTGCACCCAGAATGGTCAGATACAGCAAGGGCGATCATATTTTCCTACCTTGTTGGAATGAGTATGGCAAGCATTTACGGTATGGATTGTACGACGGTGGTCGTGCATTTGCGTAGATAATAGACATTAAAAATGGCCGTATTGACTTTATCCGTAGGTTAGAATGCTTCTTGTTGAAAAGAAGGAATGTGCTCTATAAGAAAGGTTGCCATTAAGTTAAAGCTGGTATGTGCTCGTGTCCTTATAAAGAAAATGCACGATAAGCGATAAAGATCGAGAAAATGCTGCATCTCAATGGAAAACTTAACAACGGCAGCATGTAATGCATCCCTTAAACAATTAGTCCATATTCATCCCAGAAGGGTATTTTCATATCAAAAGTTTGCCACGTATCTATTGGAACGAATAGAAAATATTTATGCGACATTAGCAAAGAGTGCTCAGACCAGCAAAACAAAGAATTGCATATGCATATCTATATGACGCTCTACAATTTTCTTACCGCACTTTCAATGAGACTTGATTTTGCAGAACCTCCTTGTTATTGGATATGTGTGCTGCTTTTTCTGTTAGCTCATACCATCTTATAAGCGCTTTTCCAATGTTATTAAGCTATCTACAAATAGTAAGATTTTCCATCACTTGCAATCCACCCCACGCAATTCTTATCTTTTTCGAAGCGAATAGCGCTATTAGCTTACAACAAATTGAGTAATAGGCAGATATCTGTTAGAATCGAATTTGCTGTCTCACACAATTAATCAGGCAAACTTTCTGCACAAGGAAGTCATGTTGAGCTTACTCGTACATCAGGAAGTACAATGTCAATAACGGACGTTACAGTGGCCTTCACTCTACTCATCGAAATTTATCTTTGTAATTAGCGATGTCTATAATGTCGCTTCCAGGTAAAAGTTTATGTCAATCATTTCAAAGTTTGCCTTAAAGACATTTTTTCCTGAGGTGAACATGAGTTGCCAAGCCAAAGACATTGCAGCAAGGAAATGTTCAGGAAGAGTTAATATAGCACATCTTTCTGTCACATTTTTGCGCTTGCCAATGCCAGACTAACTGATAGGAGAAAACAAAGAGTCCTTATACCCATATTGCCTTTGCTGATTGGAGTGTCACATTGACTGGAAAATGCAAGCCTAAAATGAAGCTGCGTACAGCGATTGGCACCCGGGAGGAATTCCGGAAAGCATAGTGGATCATTCATCAGTAACAAATATGTTACCGAAGCTTTGGGGCTCAGCATTTTGCTTAACCGCTATGAGCATCTCTAGACAAGGAGCCAAATATATGAGTCAACAGAATGCAATGTGCTCTGATGTCAATATTTGCATGCGTGACCAAACTATAATCTAGCTCCTTCCGAGTACAATCTACATGCAAAATTCCCCCATCCACGTTTTCGTGTCGAAATGCCTAATATAACTTCTGTTTTTCCCTTTTCACATCAGAACTCTTTTCCGCCACAGCTTATTTAGCGCTATCATTATGAGTTCAGCTGAACGGTGGCGGGTAAGCGACAGGTCAAATCTAGATGAGCAAGTATGAATCAAAACCTGCTATAGACATTTCATGTAGTTCAACATATACAAGACGTCCTGAAGAGGCGCTTGAGTCAAGTGAAAGAGAAAATTGACCGAAAAACAGTCCAAGAGCAAACTTACAAGATAACTATGCTTCTTATAGAAGACATGCTAAGAGAATGCAATGAGCACCTGGACTATATAAAAAGCGCATCCGCAATAGTGCACGAAGACAAAGAGACACTCCTTGCCAAATTCAACGAGGTTAAGATAGAACTTATGGAAAGCCAAAACATGTACAATTTTAAAGTGCAGCAAGCCAAAATTGAGCAGCTATCACGCAGCTTAATCATCAAATCGGAAAAATGCCGAGGCCTGGAAGCAAAACTGTCCTTCTTGGAAGAGCAACTGTCTGAAAAGCATAACAATCGACAGGATATCTTTCTTTCTGTTCCATTAATGATTGAAGCTCATGTTCCTGGGCAACCTGATAACGTATGCTGCTTTCCCTTCGACAAAGGTTACACATGTTATGAACAGCTATATAAAAAGGTAGTAACAAAGCAGCATCATGAAGTTTACTCAATCTATTTCTGTTAGATACAAAAAAGCTTTGGGCTTGAACGTTTTAGCATAACGACGAGAGGAGAAAGCGAGAATGACGAATGTGAAAAGCAATGGACTGAAAAAGATTACAGAAATGCGATTGAAAGTGTCCGCAGCGAGCAAAATCCTGGGGCACTGTTTCATGTGATGGAAATAAACATTAGGCCTAGCAGAGATGAATCTGACGATTTGGCAATGTTGGTAAGGCGCCTGATATTTTCATTGTGGGTGGATATATGTTATCAAACTAAGAACGTAAAACATAGCCGGTTGGTGATGTTGATGGTGCTGACGAAAAGTCTCCTTCCGAAGAGCTAAGCGACGGAGCCAGTGATGGCTTTTCTGACTTGGACCATCTGCAGTTTCCCTTTATCTTTGTCAACCCGGTATCCCGATTAAAGCAACAGAACAACAGAAACAGAAGAAATCTAAAAGTTACTGTAAGAGGACAGAGCGAGACGAGTATTAGAATATTTGTATTTTCGCTAAAATCGCTGTAGTGGACAATGCAGTTTTGAACAAACTACCCAGGACTGATCGAGAAGTTGTGGATTCCCGTACTTATCATTGGACTATCTGGAATTGGGATAGGGTGATAAGAAAAGTATCCAGCGATGCTTTTGACGTAGGCGGCTTTGAATGGTAAGAGTTTATGCAATACAGTATCAGCTAATAGCCATAATTTGCAGGAATCTTACGTTAGATCCAAACGGCGATTGCCTTGATCCGCACAGCATGTCTATCTTCCTCAATCTTAGAAAGGCCGATCCAAAGCAAAGTGTGCACACCGAGTTTATATTCATAGTATCAAATCCAAAAGATCCTACGAAGCATTATTGTTCGCCAGATAAGAGTGAGTAGTGAGTGAATAGGTTTGAAAGGAGGTTTTCCGTAGCATTATTCTGCCGGTTTGGAAGCGAATTGTCCTGGGGTCATCGCTTGTCCTGTCCATCTCGGTTCGTAGAGAGCGATCAATGTGTGATTTCTGTGTACCTTCGAATTGTGATAGAGCCGACCGGTTTGCGGGAAACCGTTACCAAAACTTTGAAAGACTAGCCTGCTTTTGGGGCAAAAATCTGATAAAATTAGCAAAGAGAAAAAGTGTTTGAGCACCCTCAAGGAAGCGCTACGGAGATCTATACTATAATAGCATGCTTGTGCACTCTCTTTGTTTAGACCCTTGATTTCTGTTTTCTGCACGATAGCTGGATTATATAGATTAACTCTCAGCACTAGCATGAGAAACTGTGATCCTGCTAACTTCCAAAGTGCTCCAGAAGCAGGATGGAAATATGTCTAACTCCGAAGGAGCATTCCTCATTGGCACCAAATGAATAGCATTAGTTGGGTTATCGGAGCTGAGGCGGTTGTTCCTGGAATAAGCAAACCATACAGCTTTCCTATTGGGGATGTCTAGATGGTTCGGTCCGGAATAAGTAGTCACTGAAGGTGGAGGAAAATGGCGTGAAGCGGATGGGGAAGTGGCGAGTGAGAGAAGCTGTGTGGTGGTGCGAGAGAGACAGACAGCAAATAAAAAACCCGATTCTCCGCTATCAGCTGCACACACACCCACATATACACAACTAGCACACATAGAAAAAAAAGGCTTTCCCCGGTGTGGACGAAAACCCCTACCCTACAGTACCTTTATTTTAACCTTGCCCTCTATGCTTCCGTTCATTACGTTTCTCTTCTCATTATCGATAGGGCTTGTGCTAGCATTTGAGGAACAGCATTGCTTGGCCCCTACCGATTGTCGCATGTATCCTCTGCAGACATGTTTTGCAACCGAACGTGGTCTCATTTGTGACAACCAGAGTAAATGGAAACCTTTTTTCATCTTTTTTTTTTTCCGGAACGTTCACAGTAACTTATGGATTGACTTGTAATAGATAAGGAAGGGTTTAATATTGGTCTCAAGATTCAAACATTTCAGTACTCCCCTCCTGTGGATGGCGATGACACGGGCATGCCTTGCAAGACCATCCCGCTCTCGGACGAACTATTCAATTATGTCGATTACTGTGGCCCAGAAATTGTTGAACAGGAGGACTTGTATTACATGGGCAATTGCAGTAGTATGTCTTATTGCGACAAAGAAACCAAAACCTGTCAACCTAAACGCAATATGGGCTCACCCTGTACCAACAATATGCAATGCTATTTTGGCGATGGTTATCCCGGTCACTGTGTGAACCATACCCGATGCCATTACCGTATGGATCTTGCCCCGTACCTGTACGTGCCTGCCATGAATCAATGGTCCGTGGGGGAACATTGGCGGTCAGCCGTAGCAGCCCTGCTGGCTACGGGCAGTCTGGCCATCTGTATTCTTTTCGGACGACAACAGGCAACCTTCGTGGCTACGGGGGTGCGTGGCTTCCTTGAGAAATGGCAGAATCGACCGGAAGAACAACAGAGAGAACAACGACAGTACAACAACAATCGATCACGTTGGTGGAAACTGAGATGGATAAGACGAAATAGACGAGACGGAGGAGATGACGAAGCGTATATGCAACTGACAGCGTTGGAACGAACAGAAGAACCACCACCGTATAGAGAGTAAAAAAAAGAAAAAAAGAAACAGAGGAATGACGAACAAATGACGATCAAATACCCTTCTGCTTGCGTAACAATTTAGATAGCTTTGCTCTTAAACGGTTCTGGCCCCTTTTTATTTCCATTTGATTTGTAGGTTATCGTATATATTTCGTCTATTGCCCTGCCCTTGACCCTCCAACTTTTTTTCTGTCTACCTATATTTTTTGTTCTTCCCCATTTATATCTATCCCATACAACCATTCATCATTCGCTCTTCTTGTATCATGTCTCATCCGCCTTTCTCTTCTCAGTTTTCCAATGTATCTAATGATAAAAGAAAAAAATTATACAACCTTATAACACAGTCCTTTTTGGAAAGAGCCCTTCTTCAGCTGCCAAAGAGAATATAATGTGTAGTTTATTGATGACGATGAAATATTATTCATGTAGACTTTCCAGTGATCCAGAAAAATGACCAAACGTTTCCTGCCGTATGTGCATGTATTCTTTACCACCAAAACTAGAAAGAATCGTGCGTATATGTTATTCTTCCGTCGTATACAATAATGCTTTGTAACACTTACCTTTCCCAAAGGAAATTAGTCAAAAGATAATACAGGTTCTGGTTGGCTTCATGATAAGAAATGCCATGGTTACTATCCGTAAACATATGGAAACGATAGTTGTGCACGGAGGCTCTAGTCAATTTATCAAGAAGCACCGCAGAATGTTGCATATGAACTGAAAAGGGAATATTGGTCGTTAATCATCACCCTTCATCCTGTTACTGCATTCACTTTGATATCTTTTACCATTATCGTCCGCCGATCCATGGACCAACAAGTATTTTGTGTTCTCAAATCCAGTCATGTTATTCACTGCACTGGTATTATATCCTCGAGCATTGTCGTCCGGCATTAACATATACCTTTCAGTATACACCGAATCTTAGGCCAAAAATAAAAAAGGAAAAAAGAAAAAACAATTCCTCAGTTTAGATATACCACAGAAAGCCTAGACCAATAGCTCACCATAGTATCTCCAATCTGTTACTGGTGCCACGGCAATGGCTGAACTAAATACATTCGTATTGGACTCTACCACCTTGCTGGTAAGATAGCCACCGTAGGACTTTGCACACAAGGTGGATTAATTCGTTTTGTTTCCATTAAAGTCAGATATTGTTTCTCATTTCCAGCAGCTTACCCAGCCCCATATGGCTATTCTTGATTCATCCACATAATTTAAGCTTGCCCAGTGCCTATCATCCAATTGTCACGATAAGCAATATGTCACAGCTTCTTGATCTGTGCTTACCGGGCCGCATTCACCTGATCCATCGTTTCTAGCTCTCCTAGGCGTCCACGGACACTGACTTTGTGTTTACGTCCGCGACCTCCGGTTCCACGACCATCGACCTACTCTCATGATTAAAAACGGCCCGTAATAACCATATTTTATATATGGCTTACCATGACGATGATGTATTTTAGTTTACTAGCGAGAAAAGTGTGCCAATCCAATGCAAAACGGTAGGTTACGAGCTGTGATCCAGGGCCGCCATAGACGTTGAATAATACCGGATATTTCTGTGATATATCAAAGTCAGGCGGTAGTATTTCTATGGCATGCAGATCTGTATATCTCAGAATGAGTACTCTTTACTCGTTACATTCACCAATACCAATCAAAGACTTACCAATGCCTCCACTTTTAACGGTGACCATTCGTGGTCTTGGCATATCGTAGGTCTTCAATAACTCCTTCAACTCCGTATTATTCTGCACCAGCCCGACAAACGTGCTTTGGACTTTTCTCACGTATGTACTGGGTACATCCGGTCCCTCGTAGTTTAGGACATAATAACCTGCTTGGGAAGAGAATTTCACACTGTAATAAGCATGCTCTTCAGGATTTTCAGGGCAGGATAGACACTGCTTGGTATATGCCGGTCGTGTTTCGTTTAAGGCAATGGTATACAAGTGCCTTTCTAGTGGTGAACGCTCCGTGGACATAAAATGGCTACGAGTTAAATCAGCAAGCTTCATTTTATAGTCCACACTCATAGAAACTTACACAAGATGCCGCTCTCTGTCCAATACCACGGAACCTGAAATGACTTCCCATTCACCTTGTGTGAGCCAAGTTGGCGGGACACTCTTGTCAGGGCCAGCTGTAAAGATGGCCAGGTGCATGTACCCGTTGTTCTCCGCTATATCTATATATCTAACCGCATCCCCATTTTTCGCAGGTGACAGGTAAACCATTGTCTGAGCTATGTCGATCCACCCACCATCTGTAGGTTTATATTCCCGGACAAGGCTAACCTTGGCGGTAGTGTTCATTAATTCTACAAGACTGGTCTTTTCATGATCTTGCACCCTGTTTGTCTGCTTGAACAAAAGGTACGAGTGAGTTGGCGTAGCCCACACAACGTCCGTGATGAGACGATCGTTATCCTCAAAATCCGTATGTTCGCCATCCGTCTGTGCATCACCAATGGATGTCTCATTTTTTGTAACCATGATCGACGTTTGGTTTAAGAGAGAATATACATGAAGCGACACCAAGGGGTTTGGGGTGCCTGGCTGGTAAAAACCATAAAGAAACATAAAGTTTAAGCCCTCTCCACATAGGTAATGCAACATATACATGTTCTCACCTTAGGATATTTGATGCCAACCTCATCCGGATAAGGTTTATCGGACGTTGTATAAAACTGCAAGCGATACTCTGGGACAGACGTTTCGTTAAACCGTAAATAGGCAATATGAGTTGAATCTGGGGACCACCAGAGAGCATGGTTGCTCTGCAGTATCTCCTCTAGTATTTTGTTAGATTACCAAAGTTACTTACAGCATAACCAAACCTTCATAAACCCAATCCGGTATTCCATTGAACACAGTTTTAGACCCATCATAAGTCACTCGATACTCCGTTTTCAAATCGGTCACATACAAGTCATTATGGATCACGTAGGCCTATGTAGGAAAAACAACATGAAAAAAGAACACTTTCAAAATGCGGATATCTTACCACTTGATGTCCTGTCGGACTCCATTCTGCATAAGATATCAAAGGCTGCGTTTCAATCGTGGATTGGTTTGCCAAAGGAAAAAGTGCATGGTCTGCATGTCTGTAAATGTAAATCGCGGAAAGAGAGGAATAACGGAAAACCTAACGTAAGTGCACTTTAACAATTCAAGCCTCAAAAGCTTATGTATCTTACATTGGTTTGATTAGTCCACAACATCACGTATTCCCCGTCAGCTGATATCTCAAAAGAGGCGACGTCTAATAGACCGTTGCCTATCCGCTAGATAGCGAAATCAGTGTACTCCCCATCCTGCAAGTCAAAGTTTCCTACCAGATCTTTTGCCTTGACATATGTTTCTGTAGTTCTTTCTTCTATAGACTCCAGTAGTATATCATTGGTTTCCGGATCTCTATAGGTAAATATACCGTCCCGTGGATCTAAAGATATGCATGATCAACAACTTGATCCCTCTGTCCTTTTCATTCAAGGCATACCATTCTTGACCCACGATAACGATGATTGGATGGGTATAAAGGAGTCATTGTACAAATCATTAAAATCAATATGTCGAGTATTTTCCGTTTCAATCACAGTTGCTATGAGGTACCACGCAAATCAGTATACGATAAATACTTTAAGGTTTGGTCGCACCTGGATTCATTCTAGTGACGCTGATGGTCCAGATCAGCCAGCCCAAAAGCAAAAACGCTAAGAATCCAAGACAAGTCCATTTGCCGCCAAACCTCTGAGATAGAAAAACATAGTATACTTTGAGCTAACCCGTATCGGATCGAAACAAATAAACGCAGAATGGAAAGGAAATGGAAGGTATATCTTCTACCTTCTTTGATGGACTTATATCTTCGCTACCATTCTCTTCATTATCAGCAATGAAGAGTCGTTGTTGCACTTCGTTTTCATGTTCTGCATGAGCATGAAGAACATCGTCGTCTTCCTCCGCAAAATGGTCGTCCTTTGTCATGATGCTGCTTAAACTACTTTCTTCACTACTTCTGGAGGAAAACGAGAGAGTATGTCGAGCGTCGAGGGTGGCAATGTATTCGTCCAAGTTCACTATTGGAAGTAATTCGGTTGCTTCATGGTTATTGTTAGACGATCGTGACAACGAGAGTGGAAGGACGGTCATAAGGAAAAAGAAATAGAAATGCCGACACGGTACCTTTTTAATGAGATCAAGTTGATAGAAAACAGAAAAGAAACAAGTAGAACAAAAAAAAAAAAGAAATGGAAATAAAACGGATATCAAACTCTATGTAGTTTAACCTGAATGCAGCTGGTCTGTTTTTTGCCTTGACATAGACTAAAGGTCTCCACGTCTATCAGGGGTACAGGTCGAAGAAAACAAAGGAAAAACGCAAAATTAAGGGGGGGAAAGGGGTAGGAGGGGGGAAAAGAGAGAGAGGGATATTTTAGCTCAATCATTGTAAACCCTTCAATTACCTTCATGTTCGCCGATACCTCGATGTTGTAGTATGGTTGTTAATGATACAACATCCACAATCGCACGACCCATTCCGACTACAGTCACTGTACCAAATGCTTTCAAAGACTGTTCTATCTGAAAACAAAACACGAGAAAATATGCGGTGATCAAAAGAACTACTCTTTTTTGCGGTTATTTTTCCTTATACCCATGCAAGATAGGGTTCATAGCCATGGATAAGGGTGTTCTTCTCATGTTCCGGCTGAATTAAAAGGGGCTCAATTTCCTGCTCAATGGTTATAAATTTAGCAGGTTCATTCATTCTATGGATAGGAGACGTTGATAAAGAGTTCTTCTGTTTTGTCGCCTTCTTCAACGTTCTCTCTGATTGTCTCGAGCTTTGCGCTTGTCTGCTACTCTCACCTTGCGACTGTGATTTCTGTTTCTGCTTGGCTGAAGATGGTTGTAGTTGCTTCTTATTTCTAGTCTTGCTAATCGGTTCAATTGGAACAGTGCTTGGTTTAAATTCGTTTGCAAATGGATTAAGCATGGCTTTATAAGTATGATCAAATCAGACGACAACTAAAGACAACGGAAAGAACAATCACTGTTTCTGTGAGTGTGAGTTTGTGTGTGTGACGCCACTTTTGATAAGCTGGCCACTAGCTCTCGCCATTTTTGGATCTTATCAAATCAAATTTGGTATTTTTGCTTGAGGTCTTGGATAATCCACACCATCCATATCTAGCGTCCGACTCATGTAACGGAGGAGCTAGAGGGGAAAAAACATGTAAGCTAAACCATTATTTCGGTAGCCTCATGATGATATAAATATCAAAGGCCCTACTTAATTGATTCTCGGCGATAAACTTAGGCTGTTGCCCCAAGCATATTTAATTTACACAACAACCAACCCACCGGATGGATGATTGAGTTGTCAGTAATGTATGCACAGGTACATGTGTATGTTACAAGTAGGATTTATTACACGTTCTTGTTAAGACACAACAGGATGACTGTGCTTAAATTGTACATTTTGTGTGTAATACATGCGTCGTTCATTTAGTTCTTTTAAAAGTATCTGTCTCGGTTGCGATAGAACCGAGGGTGGCCGTGATGGAAGTCATCATCATTGATCTCACGGACATATCCATCAGCTGGCAGATCTTCGACCTGTTCATCTGTTACGCTTGTTCCTTCGTAGTGGAATTCTCCTCCAGGTCTGACAAGATCGATCCTGAAAGTCTTGTCACCACCATTGCTTTCATTGTCGTTGATAACGGCACGATATTGACCCCTTGGAAGCTGATCGTAGTTAACCACGCCGCGTGTTTTTTCGGGGTAACCGGCAAGCCAGTTTGGTTCCTTGGTTCTCAAGATAATTTCATGGCTAGTACGACTCAAAAGCAAGTTGGCGTGGATTCTGTACTCTGGCGGGAATATGCGAGGAGCTGGAAAGAATTGGAGAATGGCCGGCTCCTTTTCCGCATTAGCAGCAGAGAGAGCAAAGACCAAGACAGCAGAGAGGAGAGATGTGAATTTCATGGTTGTTGAAGGTAACCTCTCTCGTTGTTGTCGCCTGCTTTTATAAGCGATTGTTTGATTCCATGATTCCGAGTGTTTCCCATCGAAGATATTAGATGTCATTGAACTGGCGTAAATTGTGGCTAAATTTATATCGCATTGTTTGTTTCACTGTTTCATCCTATATTCTGGTTCAATCTTTGAAGGGATGTGTACAGAGGTCAAATGTTATCCTTTCCTGTGTGGTCTGTTCACACGAAGAGCAACTACTCGGGAACCGGCAGACTTCTACTCCAATAGTGTAAGCACGCTTGCTGTGGCGCATGCCATATTTGGACAACAATCTTAAATGCTTTGTGTCATGCTCGGATTAACTGTAAGCGTTGCAAACATTTAACTACAATAGATGGAAATAGCAGATAACGTAGAAACAGTGCGTGTAAATGCACAGAATACATATCGTTAAATATATCGAATAGCAAAGCTAAGCTTTTAACACCAATCCATGACAAAGAGGGTAAGAGTCAAATTGTATTGAAACACCATAACTTGACAGTCTCAATTGGTTTGATGATACAGTTGTGTCAGCAGATTAGAGTCAATGGCAGCTGTTTCCGGGGGGCGTATTGCGACATTCTGTGGGAATATTAAGAAATTTGACAGCATTTTCACGGAGGAAACGGACAATGGCATGAGTGTCTGGAACGATGAAACACGGTTCATTGAAAAAGTCAAACGATTTACGCCCTCGGGAACCATGGGAGAAAAACCATAGCAAAACAATGGTCATCGTTCATCCTGTAACAAGAGCGTCAAATCGATACTGATTTTATTTGATCGAGAGTAGCCATGTGCTGCGCTATTCACCAGGCCACCGAAATTCCTATCTCGCTAGAAAACAAGAGAAGAACACGTATTCTTCTAACCTAAAATCAAACGAAAGGAAACGGTAAAACGGCACTTTAACTGTATGCAAAAGAACGTTGGGTATGTGGAGAATATATCCCGAGTCCACCATTAATACTCTTACAGTAAGGTAGGTAAGAGATCCGTAATCATAAGCAGTAGGAATCAAACTTATATACAACGAGGCCGCGAAAACTATAACTTCTCTTTTATATAAAATAATATCGATACAAGATGCTTCAATATACTCCAGGAACAATTCGATATTCCACTTGCTTACAATAAATATCCCAGTCTGCTCCGTACAAATCTTTCTCTTCTTCCTCATCACGGCATTCACGACAGATTAACACAATGGCGGTGAAGAGCGTATACAAATACGGAATCGCAGAATCAAATCCACAAACTAGACACCATGCAAGCGACATCAACCATTGGCCCAAATATTCGATATGTCGTGCGCTTGCCCACCAGCCCGAAGTAATCAGTCGACCATGCTTTGTCTCAAGGTAGGTCAAGTCTTGCAATATAATGGCAAGTCAACATCATTACGTTGCTCTTTTTCTTCAACCCTTTTTTTTTTTCGCTTTTTACCTTGAACACCGGGGTCTTCTGGATTTTCCTTCATCGTTCTTTTTTGATTTTTCGCCGAGAAGTAAATATAATAACCGACAATTTGGGATGTAGCCGCAATCGTTAGTTGTACAAAATTTAGATTTTGTGGTCGATCCGCAAGATAACGGGCCTGTATACAGGACATCATGGGTGTCCAGGAAAGACGGGTGAATGCATACAGAAATCCAAAGCCGTCTTATGAAATAGAGAAAAGCGTGAGCAATCAGAATTTTGGGAATCAATCTGTCATAGGAAAGTTGTCACCAACCTCGTATGATGGCCCTTTCTCGAATAATGGATTGCTAGTATTCCATGTCATGGAAGTACAGTTTAAGCAAATGAATATGTCCATCATTCATAACTGAACTTACCTCGTTCCAAAGAGCGTCAACTATATACCAGGTCTGGAAAATGAGGAGTAAGATCATGCTATTTGTCAGACGACCCAAGTCCACCCATTGTTTGGCTGCCATACAGAAGTCGAGGAAAAGCCAACCCACGAATCCTGGACGGAGAGCAGTAAAGAACTTTATGTCAAACTGGCCCAATCGAGGATTCAATTCACGCCCAACGATAAACTAAATTGATCTGAATGTCAGAATCTTTCTCTCGTTGTTTACTTACATCGTAAATAGGATTGCCTGTGTTGCCTTCGAGTGATAATAGACGCTGTTTCCCGATAAAGCTAAATGCGTAGGCAATTAAGGCGATAATAAACGACACGACAATGGAAGCTGCAGCGAGTTGAGCAAAATTAGCATGCACCCAGAGCGGCAAACGTAATCCCTGGCCACGCGTAGACATAAAACCCATTGTGATCATCGTCTGGATAGCTGGGAAAGCTAAATTAAGTGGGTCTAAGTGAGATATGGGCTATGATCCATTGTGAGAATGGCTCCAGTTTTACCATTGATCTTGTATTGTAATCGAGTACCATCACGAAGAGGGGTTCCTTCCACAACCTCACCAGGCATGGCGACTGAGAATGTGACAAGTTGTGCAAGAAAGGTAAAATACCATAGAACAGACATATAGTCCCAACTCAGAGGTAGAGACAAGAGTAATTCCCAATCAAATCGACGAGCAAGCAGATCATTTAGAAAAGCATACAACCTTTCAAACGGTGTATAACCTAAATCGTCGCAACCAAATGCAAAAAGCAAAACAAGCAATGGAAGGCCCAAAGATAGCCCTAGGACGCCTGACATGCCGTATAACCTTTACAAACAAAAACCAACTCTTAATGAATCTCGGGCGATCGTTCACCTTTGTCGCCTATAGCATTGATTACCTGTACTGATCTGTTTTAGGATTAAGTTTATTGACATCATCCGATCTAGCCGATGCTGACGATGATGGTTGTGATGATGGCTCTGACGTATTTTTGACGCTGTTATTGTTATTATTGTTGTTGGCTGTCTTTTGGTGTTTCTGAGCTTGTTTTCTTGGTGGCATAGTTGCTTGAAAACGGGTTTCTCTGCTCGAATCCGTTCCATTACCGTTTACAGTTTTTCCTCTGAGACTGAAAAAATAAGTCAGACCTTTGCTTGAACTGCCCAACACCCATGCGGATCTTAAGGATGTGCACATAGACGTCATGTAGTGTCTTTTTTCCGCTTTTACTTGCATGCATATGAGCCAACAATTGGCACATCGCGGAGAAAAAGAATAAGGTTATTCTAGATATGCATCCGGATTTTTGCGAATACAATAGGGCTATGTCCATAGTACTAGAGGAGTATTTTTTATGAACACAACAATAGCTCAGACCCCAGCTGTATCGAGATCAGACATTGTTCAAACGGTCAGCTCCCTGAGCTTGTACGGTACAAAATCTTTTTATGATTAAAGAGAGAGACACATCGAAGGATAAAAGCAGCCATAAAATGATTTCTCTTCGATGTACAACCTCTGTCAGGTCAATTCCTCTCCGCTATTCGATTTTCCGGCAACATGATACCCCATACGGCAGTTCCTTTTTCTTTGTCATCGTTAATTAAATGTACCTACGATTACAAGGTCTTGGCGTATACTTGGTATGTGTCATTATTATGAAATCCCTCCTTCCTTTAACACGACCATGGCAAGAAGTGACTATCGCAACATCGTCTATCCCATCCAGCTGTGTCCCCATTGCGAGTATGATAGGCAGCAAATGACGACGTCTCTTGCAAGTTAGAATGGTTAGCCGTCACTGCAAAATCAATCGTTGAAACAGTTCTGGAACAGAGATGTCAACGCTAGAAGAAACATTCGTGATATACTTGTCCATTACATCCAGTCCGGTTGTCAGCTTGCATCTCGTCCAGAAGCGCAGTCCAGAACAGCTTGGTAGTAAGGCACTGCCAGCTTGTCACTTAATCTGACACGTAAGTGAGACAATTTATATGATATCGTTTCTCTAACAGCAAAAAATTAGGGCTACAGACATAGTCTCGGAGCCGAAAAGGAGAGCCTTGGTTTAGATAAAGAATCAACAAAGGAAGATCGCAAAGAAGCAAAGGAGATACTTGAAAAGTCGCCTTTTGGCGTTACATATCTGTTCGGCACCAATCCGCTCGAACCCGTCGTCGTAAGCAAAATGTCTCATTCAAAAAAATCCTTTCAAGTACAAAACCTATTCGGAAACTCTGCCGTCAAGCCCGATATTGGCACCGTAGAACGATGAACAAGAAGCTGGTAGCATTACCCTCTAGCACGTTTGAATTGCAGGACGGACTGATCTGTTTGCTTTCTTTAAAAAACATCTTCAAGGACGATAGCGCTGCGAGCACATCCAGCAAATATTCGGAGGAAGTGCTAGGTATTCATAACACCGCTATCACTCTAATTCCTCCACTGAGTTATCGTACCTATCCAGTACAGCAAGCGTAACATCATAGATTTGGTTAAACGAATCTGCTCTTGAGTGATCCAGCGAGCCAAGTCTTCTACAGCTATGGACTTTTCACTAACAAAGACATCTATAATGAGCTGCAACAGCACTTCCCAAAGCTGGCGGAGATGTACAGCCTTCAACAGCTCACTGCGGTTAAACAGAGATTCTACCAGTGGTAGAAACGTGATGGAATCTGAGATCCTACCACCTTTCCACCGCTTTTCTACCACGCGGTGGAATCTCTTCAGAGGTTTGTGGAATGTACCTTCCAGCACCTTTTCCAGCACCTTTCTACCACCCCTCGAAAGTTCAAGAATTGGATGAACTGGTATACGCCAGAGACCATTACGTTGATGTTATTGGATCAAGTAGTATGCATTAGAGGCTAATGTTTTAATTTCATTCGACCATATTCCTTTATTTAAGCACTTTTTATTGGATTAACTTGCTTACAACGATACATTCTATTGGAGCTACTGATTCTTATCTAGTCTATCCGATGGATTTTTTTTTTCGTTGTATGCATTATTTTAGCCATTAAAATACACTTCTCTATCATAGGCAAGGACAGTTCTTTAGCCATATATACAGAAAAAAACAGACACTTTTATTTTCTTGAAGCTATGTAGTGTAACTACTAACAAGTAGCTAATTTTACGCTTAGATTTATATTATCTTACCTAATTACTGAAGGTTAAAGAAGCATAGCTTTTATAAACAACAATTAGTAAAACGTACTAAAAGCTAACACACAGTAGCATACCTAAGCCAGCATGCAATAACGAATGGCAGCATTACGTATAGGCCTACAAAAAGTTACCTTGACAAGTAATTAAATTACGACGTAAAAAAGTATCTGTACCATTAAAAAGTGTGTCGTCTTTCTCTGTTTCCGTTTTGTTAAGAAAGGAAAGCTACTCTATATAATAATCAAAAATTCAAGATTAGTTACATTTACGTCAATCAATCAAAATACCTAATTAAAAGTAAGAAGCAAGCTCTTCTATAACGTAGCGATCATTCTAGCTATCAAAAGAAAAAAAGAATGAGATGCTATAAAATGAAGATAAAAGCGTACCAGCAAAGGATATGCTTTTAGATCAAGGTTGCATGTTATTAGGATCATATACTAGCAACGTTTTGAAAGCGAGTTTTCCGATGAAGAAGTAGCAAAATACTACGAAATGAAAAAAAGGTATAGAGGAAAAAGTTTGCAAAAAAATGAATAAAAGGAAAACGCGGATAACTCTGTAAAAAAAAAAGAAAAGAAATCATATTAGAAGCGCGTGATATAAATAATTATGCAGTTGCTGGGAAATGTGAATGCACTAGTTTTGCTGTGGTAACTTAATCTTGTATACATGTCTGCTACAGTAACAGCGTTTGGGGGGAGAGGAAAATGTGGTAATATAAGAAATTCTACCACCTGGGTGGAAAGTGGGTGGAACCAGAGATTCTACCACGTGGTGTAAAGGTGGTAGAATCGCCCTTCAACCGCAGTGCAGGTTGGAAACTGGCTCAAAAAGGAGTCAAACCATTTTGGCCCACTGAAAACACGTCGCAACAGCAGCCTTCCTGAAAGAGGCAGGTGGCTTTGGCTGTTTAAGTACGCGGTGAGGAGTAAGAAAATAGATCGTTACTGCGTGAATTAAGCTGCCTTGCTTTGGATCGCTTCGGGGATGATGGTAGTGATCTTGTGTCTACAAAGGCATATGAAATTAATAGTAAGCAGGATAAAATTTGCAAGGCGTCTGGAAAACCTATGGTTTTCGTACAATGCCATTATGTAGATTTAACCTAAGTGGAATGAAAACAATTGCTCTGCCATAAGTAAATCCTAGGATACCGATAGCAGCAAGTACATACTAGTGGTTATTGACATTGAAAACGAGTTCTATAAGAAAGCCAAACTCTTTTTCCCTCTCTAACCATGGGCATACACACACTATACTGCACAATAAATACTAATGCTGCTTTGCAAAAATGATCCATATATCACTCTTCATGAATTTCAATGTTACATATGTAGTATGTTTTGGGCTAATTTATTGTTTATCAGTCTTTTTTGTTTACAAGAAGGGTTCCAAGTTAAACTCCAAGGTAGTAGTCGGATGCGACAATTCGAAGCTATTAAGAACAGTAGGGTGAAGTACGCCGAAAGTACCGATTTTAGCTTCCTTTCGCTCGTTTGTTTCGGAATCCACATATCTCAAATGGATATCAGCAGATCGGCCAGGGAAATAGGTGGCATCTATATGGTCACAGAAATGAATACTCACGAGTTCACCGGCAAACAGATAGTTAGGTTTACTTACTGTCGGATTCCTTAATCCAGTATCCCAAGTCGCGGCTATCCTTAGAAATCAATGATGTGTTCAACATTTCCATGACTCGGTTCAACAATCCGTGGATCACCTAAAGTAATCACGTTAAGAATCTTATACGAAAGTTTTTTTTTTTTGCTACAAGGATTACCTCGAAACCGGAGGTCTTTGACATGTATGCAGCACAAACGCGTCGTTCGTTCTTAGTACGGCGCTCACGCGTTTCATCCTTCAGACCGATATCAGACACCTCGAACACCTTGATAGGCAACGCAAGCTTCTTGTTGGAATGAATGGTCTTGAGAACTCCAGGTAACAGCGAAGTTCGCACGACCTGGTATTCAATGGTCTTGGGGTTGGCTAGCTTGATTGCTGTCTGCTTATCGTCAGCACGGTTAAGGAACTTGAAGTTCTCGTCATGTGAACACTAGAATCGTGATTAAATAAGAAAATATGACTTCCCAACAATTTATCGATTATTACCAAAGCCAACGTAGCCACTTCAGTGAACCCAGCCATAGCCAATTCTTTGCGTACATGGTCACTTAGCTTGTTGATAGGGAAAGCGGCTCCTACAGTATTGACCCCCGGCATCTTTCGTGGCAGGTTATCGTAACCATATGCGATTGCAACATCTTCCATAATATCACATGCGTGCAAGATATCCCAACGAGTTGGCGGAACATCGACCAGGATCTCACCCTTATCCTCGGGGTTAACCTTGGCTTCCAATGTCATCTTTCCTAAAAGATTGCAAATTTCCTCGCCACTGAGATCCACTGCAGTGCATGATTTGATATAATCGATCTTGGCTGAGGCACGACGGGGAGCAATATTGGGAGTCACCTTAACAGTGTTGTCGGGGTACACGATTTCGACGGGTTCAACACTGTAAATCAAATCGCATTGAGTTGGCAGATCCCCATGTTTCCGAAAGGACTCACGTGAAGGGTTCGACACAGTATTCGGAAAACATGGATACGAGTGTGTTAAGAACAATATTGGCCTTATGTTCGTCTGTTGCAGTGATCTCGATAAACACATTCTTTGTGGTCAGCTTAATCTTCGAATGCTCAGAGTTGATAATAGGTGGCAAGGAACACACCACACGGTTGGCATCGTACACAACGGGATAGACGGGTGAATCGCGGATAATGTGAAGGAATTTGCCAAGGTGCTTGTCGTCCTGTTCCTCACCGTTAGCAACTGATGTTTTTTCTTTTACACAGGAGCTTAATAACGTACGGTGTAATGTTCCATCAACTGGTCACCGTCCATTTCAATATCCTTGTTCAATGGCACAAATTTGATATCTTTGTGGGGCAAGGCTTCGTATGTGAAAGGCCCTTGGATAGTGTCCAGATCGTGAGTACCCATGGAAGCCAAAGTACGCTTGCTGTTACCAATTATTAACCTTCCTATTTCGATCCCATAAATGATCAAACTTACCGGCAAATGTTATTATGCAACTTATCCTGAAGATCGATAAAGCTTTCGTAGCGTTCCTGAGTGAAAGTGATGTTACGCAAGATAGCACCGACAATAGCGGGACGAATTTGAGCAGTCTAAATAAATAGTGGTCAAGTCAGGCAGGTGAATACGAAAGCAATCAAATGTTTACCTCTGGCTTCACGATAATTTGCTGCAGTTTGCCGTCGGCAGGCTTGACAAGCTTGTACACAGGAGGCTTCTGTTTGCCTTCAAACACGCGAAGAGCACGCTGAATACCTTCCTGGCATAGCAGATCATATCTAAGCGAAATGGAACACAACGCGTTACATGGTTGTTATATACTAGAATGAGTTGTACCTGTTGGCTGGAATGTCAATTTTCAACTGAGGCCTTTGGGAAAGGCCAGCAGCATCAGCGCCACCCTTTTTCAGAGCTTCGGTTGTCTAAAACAGGATAGCGTCAGTGAAAAAGCGTGAGTAGACTAGTGAGTATGATACGAACATCTTCTTCCAATTCAATGCCGAAACGGAAGCAAAGCTCAAAGAATTCCTCAGGAGCTAACAATAGTTGGGTTGTTGTTAAGTTGCTACTAGTTCCGCTTCCGTTTACGTACTGTACTCTCTCTCCAAGGCTTCAAACAAGTGTTGCTTGTCGACGGTGACAGTGGGCATGGCGCTGGGTTGGGGTTTTCGAGCTAAAGGAGAGGTGAAAAACAACGAGTTCTTCCAACACTCCAATAGGTGGCTTATATCAGAATGACTCGTATGGGCACAACAGAGTACGCAGCGCCACTGTTTTATATCTCCGCTGCACTTGCTATTGAGATCACTCCTAGTCAAAAATACGAACCGCAGCATGGGTTATGAAATTATAATTGATATTTCAGCTATAAATATGCAAACGGCTTATAGCTGCTAGTTAACTGTGACACGTAGTAGGTCTCTTTCTTGAGCATTGAATGTAATCAATAGTAGTGCGGTATAAAGTTTGCCTTCAGAACTTGTTGGTCAGATAGACAAGAAAAGCCATATATGTTGATATGGTTTTGAGCTATAATATAATGAACAACCATTCCTATAAAAACGGTGACTGGATCTAAGTAACGTCTTTTACGTTTTGGGCCTACTTACCCAAAGAAGATATATATAAATCAGATGATGTAGATTGTTTGTATTTGCAATCAGAGCAACTGATCAAGTTATTACATTTAACTAAAAAGGCTAAAGGCGGATTGACATTGATGTAGTTACCCGTAATCCCGTTTTTGCATTTTTGAAAGGGGGTGCATTTTTGCATAGGACTTTGGCATCTACTATGAATGAACCATCAAGGCTTTGAACATGATCGAAGTAATTTAGCTACTAATAGTACATTTGAGATTTGTAAGCATGAAATCAATCGTTACATGGTATTCCATTATTTATTAGCGAAAACAGCACAGATCCTAAGAAAAGATGCGATCAGGTACGACTTTTGGTTTCGTGTCACTGCATAGATTGTCCTTATTAGGACGCAACACTTACATGTCTCCATAACTGTACGAGATTAACTATTTTAACTAAATATTTACTGTTCGTAACATAGGGTGAATGCATTCCGGTGCTTCCTTTGTGGCTTCCGATGAAGATCAGCCACGACTGTCCAGTTGATCGCCCGTAGTTAAAACTTATCTCCGAAGGTCATCCAAAAAAGGGCGGCGCGATATGGAGCTGGCATTCAACTTTGTCCATGCGACATGATTTTAACTTGGGATTCGCTTGTCGGCAAGTGTTCGACGCAGTCAATGTTGTTTCAAGCCTTTCTAAGTTTATTGAATTATATTTTGCGCCACTTTGAAACAAATTTTGCGTCGATGTTGTATCCAAAAGGATAATAACCCTAAATACGGCCAAACTATAATAAGATCATCTATATCGGAGATTCTATGTCAAATACTTCCCCGAAAGCTGGGTAGAAGCTACTGTGAAGTTGCAAAGCAATTTGCGCCACCTTAAAGTATTTTTGCGCTGCCCAATAGGCAAGGGTTGCCGAAGAGAAGACTCCAGATGTGGTACAATCCCCCAAAACCGCGCTTTATTCGTAGAAAAAATCTATATAATAAAAAAACTTTCCATCTACTGAAACTCATATCTCAAAGACGCGCAACAATCGATTTTTTTTTTTTTTTTTTTTTTTTTGTGGGAAGGGGAAGATGTCAGAAGAAACGCCTGAACCAGGGAGGGTTTTGTACCACATCTTTCGTCTTCTCTTCGGCAACCCTTGCCTTAACGTTCGTTCCTACGCTAAGTCCGGTTGCCTCCGCTTCGACTCCAGATGTGGTACCTTTTTCCGCATTGAAAAAAATCGATTGATTGATCTCTGCACTCAAAGACGTCTTGTGGCTGGGTTTGTAGTAGTAACGCTCCAATGTATCCCCTGCTAAACTCCAATGGGCATGTTCTTTTACTTGTTGCAGGGAGAAACCTAGCTGAATGGCCTTTGTGCTGCTTGCTGCTCGAATCGTATGTGGTGGGAACTTCGTCGTGTCGATGCCTGCTGCCTTCATATTGGATTTCACAATATTTGCAACCGTAACTGGACTGATACTCTTACACTTGCTCTTATCGTTGATATAGGCTAGGAATACTGAATGGTCCTTTGATAGCTCTTGGCGAAGGTGTTGCGTTCGATCGAGAAATTTTTGTAAGGCGTAAACTGGACATATGGAACTGTCGGCAAGAACGCCCAGTCGAGATGACTTATACTGCGATTCTTTCGGTGTACGAATGAACAGTGTTACTCCTTGGAGATCTTTGGTCTCTTCGCTATAGAAGAAGTGCACATCTCTGGTTTGAAGGGTACCCACATCTGATCTTGGACGCCACATGGTCGCAACACATAGTAGTAAAATTGTCTTTTCTTGCAACGCTTCCAGTGAGAGTTGTGAGTTATACTTGTAGTTTGAGCGAATAAACTCGATTAGGATGTCAATGTTCCAAGTTTCTAACTTGTGTGGAGCGGGGATTCGTATTTCTGATTTTTCCTTGGCTTTAAAAAAGTCTTGAATGTCCTTGTCTTGTGTAATTGGAGGTTTCTCTTTGTGGATTTGTCTGAAAACAGAAGAAATGGAAGCACGTAATAGTTTTAGATAAGAAGAAGAGTCGTTCTTACGATCTAGCAGAAACTGCAACACGTTCGAGACATTGTACTCGGTTGGGTCCTTCCTCGGTTGTTGATCCTGACACCATCTTACCCAGACTCTCCAACTGCGATCGTAGACCTCGTGTGTACGCTTTCGGTGGCCTTGCAGTAGGAAGTGGATCGTCTCCTCGTCTTGCCCTTGTTGCCGCCTGCTGTCCCTGATAGCTTCCAAGCGGCTAATTCCCATCTCTTGCCTATTTTCATTTTCAAGGGTGGCTCTTTGCTCATCTGCAGTATCATCGGGAACCAAAACTGCGTCGGCCAGTAGGGAGTCACAAGCACTGCACTCTTCGTCTTCTGGGATCGTAACCTTTGGATAACCTTGGGGATTAATCTCCAGGGTGGATGCAAATAAAGTCCCTTTTCCGGCCAACTCTGTCTGAATGCATCCACTGCGGATGCTCCCGGATCTGGACGTAGACTCCAATATGTTCGTAGCTGTGTATTGTGGTATGCGGCAAAGGCGTCTATTTTCAGACCGCCCCAACGTTGCTGAATTTGTTTGAAGTATTTTCTCGGTAGCTTCCATTCGTATAATGGCGTTGTCAACCTGCTCAGGTAGTCCGCTTGGATGTTCTGGACTCCTGGTATATGTGAGTACTGGACTGTTATGTTGTGTCGGTTCAGAAGGTCTTGTATTTGGAGGGCTAGGTCCTGTAGGAGTGGTGAAGAAGTCCCCCCACTCTTCCTTACATACTTCAGTGCCGTGATATTGTCGGACAAGATCTCGATATGTGAGTTTTCTGCGCTTTTGGCATGGAGCTTCAAGGCGAATAGTATGGTCTTCAATTCCCGAACATTTATCGATTCTTCTTTTTCTGCTGCTCTCCAAAAACCTGCTGTGCGAATCACCGATGACTGAATGCCCCACCCCGTGTTCGATGCATCCACATAAATCGTGAACTTCGGGACTGGATGTTGTATGTTCCTCGTGTGTATGGGCATTCCGTTCCTTTCCTGTGCCCAGGTCTCCCACCAGTCTAACTCCTGTATACTCTTTGTTGACAATGGACACTTGCTGTCCCAATT
>MZZL01000405.1:1358032-1388545 GCA_002749535.1 Apophysomyces variabilis | reverse complement strand
CCACCACATAAGCGTCCTTTAGGTCCACCTTGGCCATATAGTCGTCTTCTTCTATGAGATCTCGTAGAGCTGGCACTCCTTCCATCTTGAAGTGATGGCACTGTAGAAAAGAGTTTAATGTTTGACAATCTAAGATTGGTCTTCTCTTTGACTTCTCTTGTATAGTGAAGAAATTTGACAGAAAGTCTGTGCTTTGAGACGGGGAATGTTCTATGATTCCTGCGTCTAAAAACTTTGTTACTGCCGAGTCGATTGCTTGTACTTCTTCTTGAGACAGGCGCATCTGCCTGGTCTTCCAAGGCCTTGGAGGTTTCTGCCATTGTAGTTGATACCCCTGGGACACTATAGACAGTGGCCAAGGATGGGTTGTCATTTTCTTCCAATTCTCCTGGAAGTGTTTTAGTCTGCCACCCGGTTGAATTCCATCCTCCGGAGTCGAGTAATGTTCGAGACTTTTCTGCGATATTCTTTCTGTCTCGATCTGTGTCACCTTCGGCCAGGTCCTGGGATCGCTGACACTCAGTGTCTGTGTTACTATTGGCTGCTGGGAGTGGAGTTGGACGAGGTTTGCGACGTCTCGTTTGTCTTGGGTTGTTGGCCGNAAACTCCAATGGGCATGTTCTTTTACTTGTTGCAGGGAGAAACCTAGCTGAATGGCCTTTGTGCTGCTTGCTGCTCGAATCGTATGTGGTGGGAACTTCGTCGTGTCGATGCCTGCTGCCTTCATATTGGATTTCACAATATTTGCAACCGTAACTGGACTGATACTCTTACACTTGCTCTTATCGTTGATATAGGCTAGGAATACTGAATGGTCCTTTGATAGCCCTTGGCGAAGGTGTTGCGTTCGATCGAGAAATTTTTGTAAGGCNTCTTGGTTGTGTTGATCGCTTGATTTGCCTGATACGGGACAACAATTTTTGAAACTTGGCTTGTGGAACCTTGATCTTCATGCTTCGTGTATTGAACTCGAAGCCCAGAAACTCCTGTACTTTCTTTGGGGTAAGGTCGCTCTTTTCCCAGTTTATTAGGAAACCTAGGCTGGACAGGTGATTCAACACCCGTTCGGTTGATTTGGCCATTTCGTTTTTTGATTTTGCGAGAATACAGATGTCGTCCAAGTAATACACTAATCGCAGGCCTTCTTTTCTTAATGGTTCGATGGCATACCGCATTAACTTTGAGAACACTCTTGGTGCCACGCTGAGACCGAAGGCGAGAGATCGATACTGGTAGACCACGTCTTGGTGTTTGAAGGTTAAGTACTTTCTCGATTCCGGATGGATCGGGACCACCACATAAGCGTCCTTTAGGTCCACCTTGGCCATATAGTCGTCTTCTTCTATGAGATCTCGTAGAGCTGGCACTCCTTCCATCTTGAAGTGATGGCACTGTAGAAAAGAGTTTAATGTTTGACAATCTAAGATTGGTCTTCTCTTTGACTTCTCTTGTATAGTGAAGAAATTTGACAGAAAGTCTGTGCTTTGAGACGGGGAATGTTCTATGATTCCTGCGTCTAAAAACTTTGTTACTGCCGAGTCGATTGCTTGTACTTCTTCTTGAGACAGGCGCATCTGCCTGGTCTTCCAAGGCCTTGGAGGTTTCTGCCATTGTAGTTGATACCCCTGGGACACTATAGACAGTGGCCAAGGATGGGTTGTCATTTTCTTCCAATTCTCCTGGAAGTGTTTTAGTCTGCCACCCGGTTGAATTCCATCCTCCGGAGTCGAGTAATGTTCGAGACTTTTCTGCGATCTTCTTTCTGTCTCGATCTGTGTCACCTTCGGCCAGGTCCTGGGATCGCTGACACTCAGTGTCTGTGTTACTATTGGTTGCTGGGAGTGGAGTTGGACGAGGTTTGCGACGTCTCGTTTGTCTTGGGTTGTTGGCCGCGGCCAAAAAAAGAACGCCCTCTCTGTCCTCGGGAGAAATTGAAGTTTCCTCGGCCTGAGGAAGATCGTCCACGTCCATACTGTCCTCGCTTTGTCGCACCGATCGCACTTCTGATAACTGCAGCTTGGTACCTGGCTTGGTTGATCTGTTCGACAATTTCGGGAGCGAATGCCAGCTTCTTTTCGCTGGAATAATCCTCCTCAAGGTGTCTAACTGTGTCTGGTAGTCTGAGGGCTTTAGTAGCCAACCCTTTTGCTTCGGAATCGATTTGCTTCGCTGTAGCATAACCATAGATCGCCAATCGCCTAAGTTTTTCCAGACATTGCCGGAGAAGTTCCTCATCAGACGGGTCTCCACCTCGTTCAGTGACAAATTTAAGTTCTTCATACACTTCGGTGGCTCCTCTGGCTGCTGTGCGCATCCTGTCTGCATCTTTGTATTGAATTGATACCGCCTGGAAGCTGTCAACGTTGTAACGTTTGAGGTCAGGGATGAAGGTTTTGTTGATGGTCTCTGCCATCGTCCATTTGCCTCCTTCATAACGCTGGAGGTCCCTTGAATATCGCTTGAGATTACTTTCAAGTTCGGTCTTGGAAGCTTGGTCCAATTCATCGAGTATCTCTTCTGGAAGGAGCGCTCTATCTGCTCGTTCTTGTCTTGACTGTTCTTCAATTCTAAATCTTCGAGCGAACTCTGCATATAGTTGTTGGAATTGTACTTCTGTAAGAGGGATTTCGGGCGAGGGAGTGGTTTCCACATCATTGGTATTCTGCATAGTTTGACCACGAATGCGCGGCTTTGAAAGATATGAGTTTCAGTAGATGGAAAGTTTTTTTATTATATAGATTTTTTCTACGAATAAAGCGCGGTTTTGGGGGATTGTACCACATCTGGAGTCGAAGCGGAGGCAACCGGACTTAGCGTAGGAACGAACGTTAAGAATACATTTGCGCTGTCTGGAGATGAATTTTGCGCCATATAAACGCCGCTGTTCGCCAAGAAAGGATCTATCCTCTGTTGTTATAAAAAGGGCACGCTGGGTTTGGTAACAAAGCTCACCTTTTTCTCCTTTAATGATGAATGACCTATGTGACTACATGGAGGCTGAAGATACTCCAATAAATGTAAATGATGTTACCTCATTTGATGCTGACATGTCTGAGGATGATGAACAAAGTGAGTGGGCAGGATTGTCTCTTCATATGCAGCTACTTTAGATGAAGGATGGCGGGAAAGAAATAGTCATGTAAACGATGCTTTTGTGCGTATGCGTACATTGGCAGATGCCGCATTATTTGTTGATGACGCTAGAGAGGAAAGCTTGGCAAGCCTTGTTCACTTTCCAAACAGACCATGTGTACAGTGTGAGCATGAACAGGTGGCGGCTAAAGCTAGAGCGAGAGGCGCATATAGAAAATATACTCCACAGCAAATAGAAAAGCTGTTTGATTTGGTGATTGAAGAAGGACAAACAGCAAAGGAAGCAGCGCTTATCACGGGTATAAATGTCCGAACTGCTCAACATTATATCAAAACGTACAATCGGGATGAAGAAAGACGTCTACCTGGTGTTCAGAGGAAGCCCCGTACTAGATGTTATGGTAAGCTACTGAAGCTCACTCTCAGTTTCTTGTAGATTACCTTGATAAAAATCCGACTTCTATCCTGGTTGATATAAAGAAAAGACTTTGTGAAGCATTTGAAGACTTGACTATCTCAGAATCAGCATTGCATAGATATTTGGTCAATAAATGCCGTATAACTTTGAAGAAGTTGGAAAAGCTTCCTGCAGCAAGGAATTCTGACCGGGTGATAGCTTTACGAAAGGAGAAAGTTGAAGAGTGGGAAAAGATGCAAGACTTGGACTTCACTAAAAACTGTGTCTTTATCGATGAAGCTGGTTTCAATTTGCATACCCAAAGAAATTTCGGTCGTTCTTTGAGAGGAACACCAGCTAAAGGCACTGTACCAACTGGAAGGGGAGTAACGATTACTATATTAGGTGCCATATCTGAGGCTGGAGTGATAGATATATCTTTGAGGAAGCCTCAGGCTGCATCTGTGTCCAAAAAGAGAAAGCTTAATGGAAAAGAAGCGAAGACAGTCAACGGTAGGATTGGTACACGAACGGAACACTTTCTGTCTTATATAGCGAATGTAATGGACGTGTTGGATAAACATGATATGAAAGGTCATTATATCGTGATGGACAATGCGCCAATACATACCCCAGGGAGAGTTCGCGATCTGATCGAGAGTAGAGGGTACAGGTGTCTATACTTACCTCCTTATTCTCCATTTTTAAATCCTATTGAGGAGTTCTGGGCGAAGGTAAAAGCGGGAGTTAGGAGAAATACACTGAAGGCGGATGATCGACTTACGGATCGAATCTGCGACTCAGTGAACAAGGTGACTAGATCAGACTGTCACGCCTGGATTGAACATGCGATATCTTTCTTTCCTCGTTGTAAGAACGAAGAAATAAATCTCTGAAATATGGTTTATCAAAAAGTAAACCTGGCCAAATGTCATAGAAAATCATATTATACACTGAAAGCTGAAGGCAATCTTGTATCTCTTATCATTTGCAAGAGATCTTGTTTGTCCTCTCAGCGGACAACATTTGCTCTCTCGGCGGCAAAATTTCTGGGTCCACGTGTTGGTCTGCGTAAGCATTTTTAAAACGGCTTGCCATTGGATAATCATGCAGAGTCACAGATTCTTTTGCGTCATCGAAAAACATTTTTCTTGGCTCCCTCCGTTTTTCATGTCTTTGAGCTTTTCCAGCATTGGAACTTTGGTTTTATACATCGTGAGGCTCTGGGTTGCTGCAACTGTCTTTTGACACCAGTGGGATAGACGCTGCGTGCTGCCTGTCCGCCCTGGCTTCGCAATAGCGATGTAAATCCAAACTTTTTGGGGTTGCTGCAACTGTCTTTTGACACCAGTGGGATGGACGCTGCGTGCTGCCTGTCCACCCTAAAAACCAATGCGTTGGTTTAGCTTAAGGTCAGATAAGCCGTAGTTAGGTTTGATAGGTAAAGTACCTTTCTTTTTTGTCTACAGTCGCCATGGTAACCTTTTGTAGGAGTAGGTGTATTGTCTCCCAAGCTATCACCACAATATGCTCTGAGGATTGTGAATGGAAATGGAATAAGATTGTCAGCACAGATGAATCCGCAATAAGATCACATGCACAAGCTGCTCCGAATCAACGCCAGTTACAATGATCTGCTAAGCAAGAACATTAACGCGGCCGACATCCAAGTTCGAGTTACCCTTCCAGTTCTGTTTGCCCTATGCTCATTAAATCAGATTAATTCAGATAGTCTTCGCTAAACGTATTTTTTTTATCAGTTGGTTCAGCATAGTCAATGTTTAAAGTTCTTACAGAATCAAATATATTGTGATAATTCATGTACATGACAGGAATGCTTTGTTTAATTATTTAATTAGAAGCGGTTGCGAAAATCATACATTCGCACGTACAATCCTGATGATGTTAGTCTCACTATATGTTTTGTGTATTAAACAGCTCGACAATACATTTCTTCATAAGCCTTTGTCTCATCTGCTATTTTTTCTCCCAAGTCGCTCAAGGCAATGTCGCTGTCAGCACAGGCTGTATTTGCTAGAAGTATGAACTGCTTTTGCCGAAGAATGGCTTCTCTCTATTAAGAGTCAGATGATGAATCAATAAATAGATATCACAAGATACCTTAACAGCCAGAACAGTTTGAATGCATTCTGCCAAGAGCTCAAACTTTTGCGGATGGCTACTACCCACTATGTTTATCGTAGCTTTGTGATAATGAATATATACAGGGAGCGTAGCTTGATTGCGTGGTACAAATATTATTTTTGCACCATAGATTGTTCCGTAAGTACCGCGCCATTGCACGGAAACTGCCTCCAGGTATTTCTCAAGCAAGACTGCCTTCTGTTGACCACACTGCTTTTGCCAGAGCTCCAGCGTCAGTTCGCGCATTGCTTCGCACTTCCGGACATCGTTCAGTACCTCTCCCTTTGACGCTGAAGCGGGCTTTTCCTCCCCAAGTATCCAATCAGTGGCATTACTGGAATCGGCGTTATGCCGGAAAATGAAGTCCACGCGATAATCGCCGCCGATACCTGCTGGTTTGCATTCAGATCTGTCCAAATGGTAAACGGATCTTGCTTCCTAGATTATATTACCTTACCTAAGCGACTCAAACTCTGGTTCATAAAGAAACGCACAGTCCCACAGATTGGACATAACCTTGATTCGATACCAATCTTCTTTATGTTTTTTCCTGTCAAGCTTTTTTGATTCCCATAAATTTATCCTACGGTCAAGTTTAAAACTTCGATCAAATACACTGAGAAACAAGCCACACTTACCTAGTACAGACAGCACTTCGGATGTATCGAAGTCCTGGCTCAGGCCTCCAATCTTGGCACATTTCCAGCCACAGATTGTGCAGAGCCTGTTCAGATTGGAATTTCGCAATCGCATCAATATAACTTTGCTCTAGCACTGTGAGCGCTCCAGTGAGCGATAAATGGGACGCGTAGTGTTGTATGCATTCTATCAAGCTACGATCCGCTGTCCCAGGTCGATACAAGGTCAGCTGTTTTCTGCAACGATATAAATATTGAATACTTCAACTCCCGCCACTCAAGATTTAACTTCACAGTATACTTATAGAGAGATAAGACTAATGATTGACATTATTAAAAGTCACATCATGATAGCTGAGATAATGTAGAAAAAATATGAATAAGAGAGTGGTATCGAGAATAAAGCCATATTCCAGTCTCACAGTATTTTACTGTTTGCATCTTTTTCATTTCTTTTTCTCTTGCTACCACAGTCGATGAAAGACCAAGTTTGCGCTAAAGGATAAGACAATATGCGTCATTAGCGAATGATTTATGCAGGCAGTACATTTTACTTACATCAACTTGATCCTCCAGTGGACGCAATATTCGTTCGAGTAGCGTGAAATATAATTCATGGTTAGTAAATGGGAGTGGTGTGATTGATACCTTCTTCTTACCCCCGAAGGGTATCCCAGCACCCGGGTGGGCGCCCACGGCGCACCAAATCCATGATGGGCATGGCCCCAAGGAACAAGAAGTCCGGGAATATGTCGTCCGGCACGAAAAGCCCACCCACCCTACCAGTGGAGAATGTTTTGCTTGCCTGCGCCGTTAGACTACAAAAGAATTAAAGTTAAGAATCATGATAGCATTTTGTCTGGTTTGTTGTCTTACCGTTTGTTGGATTTCATCTGTCCGAAATCACCCAATGTTTCAGGTTGTCTTGAATGTCCGGAAGTGTATGTTGTCCTTGCTGCCGGAGACGAATACTTGCTGCAATTGACCAGAACAGAGTGTACAATGAAAGGCATTCGTGATATGTTGTCCAAGAGCTATAGTGCCCTGAGATTAGATGGCTGCATAATAATAACAACATTCAATCTTGTCGTACCTTGTTTCACCAAGTGCTTCTCTTGAAAGATGCCTTGTGCGTACTTTTTGTTTATAGTTCTGTGCTTTTTCTGAAAGAAATAGTGTTAATAAATGATAATTTTTGTAGTAGTAGAAAATACCTTCTGTTGAGAGTCCAGCATGTCATTCTGTATTCTTCTGATTTCATAATGGAAGATTGATCTGGCATACTGGAATCATGCGGTGAGATAAGCTTCTCATGTCTCTCCGCTTTCACTTACCATGTGCTTTTGTCATACATTGGACGACAAAGCTATCAATAGATCACTTGATCGAAACTGCAGTAAAAGATAATGCCAAAAGAAAGGATGAAAAGGGACAACACGTCGTAATATCAATGAAGGGACGCGTCATGTTATGACGCATAAACGTTGGGTTAGTCGCGCGGCTAGGGAAATTGTTGTCATTCGATGTCTCAAGTTCCGTCGAACCGGAGATGTCGTTCGAACAATGACTTCTACTAGATATGGATTCGTCTGGTTGACCAGTAGTTGCTCGTACGTTGACAAAGTCAATGACTCTGAAAGATCAAATCTAACGTCATTATAATTGATAGCGTGAATCAATTTATGAAGCAATAAGAACATTATCTGTTGGCAAAATCATGTTTTGTTATTCATATGAAATTGGAAAGTCGATCCGTTTCCTTGAAACCTAGGGGTAGGTACGAGGTATTTCTTTCTGGGGTAAACGTAGCAAATGGTGCCGATTGCTTGATAAGATGCAGCTTTGAGACAACCAGTGTACAACTTTATTGCTCTAAAGTATATGGACTCCTTTCCTAAGTTGCACAGTCAAGATTATGTTAACAGAGAATCGAAATTGCATGCATATGAACGAAAGAGTCAAGAAGGCTAATACTAAAAATGAATGAAAACGTTATGACTTTTCAGAGGAAGCCCAATAAAGCACAATCTTTTTTCCAATTGGATCATAACAAGGCATTGTGTTCTTTTAGTGGAGGCTGTATGCCGATCACTTCACACCATTATCCGAGGATAGTGGATCCAGAGATTGTCCCTTCCCTCCCCCCTTTTTCTTTTTCCTTTCTTTTCTTTCTTCACTCATTCTCTCCTTTCAGATGATACAGTTATTCCTTTAGCATCATATGGTTTTATTTTTTTTCGAATAAATAAGGAAAGATGGTCACACAATTTCTGGATCCACTATCCTCGGATAATGGTGTGAAGTGATCGGCCTACGGCCTCCACTAAAAGAACACATAGCTAACTGTTCGTCAGTGTAATTCCGGTATGCACCGCGTTTATTCTTGCAAATTCGAACTTTAATTGCCCTTCGAAAATTTTGTTGCGAGTCGCTTGCAAGCACGCTTATAGAAGTATTGCGATTGCACATTCAACAAATTGTAACGTACTGTAGCAAAAATGATGGATGAAAATAATATATGAAGATGATCCAGAGCTTTTAATGCAAGGCGCGGTATTATACAGACAACTATCATGAACGTGTGGATTGGCAAATCGTTCCTTATCTGACTTTAACGTTGGGTAAGATCAATGATAATCTGCTAATTTTATGTGAAACCTGTCTTGTGGGCGACTGTTAGTTTACACTGTCCTGTAAGATAAATGTTGTCATTACAAGGATAAAAAAATGGTTTAATATTAGTACACCTGAGCGTTATCATCTTTTCTTCCTTGTTATTTCTTCTTTTACGGTTGAATCTATCATGGATGATTTTGCGTTTTATACGCGTTCGCTTATCTGGTCTTTTTTCATGTTGTCTCTGACCGCCTTGACAGGCAAAGACTACATCCAGAAGAAAAAGGAGAAAAAAGCCGCTGATATGGAATTACAGAAGCAGCTACAAGAGGAGGAAAGGTTAAAAAAAGGTACGTACACATCCTCATAAAAGAAAGTTAACTGACAGCAACCAATCTCAGCAAATCAGTCTCAGTGTAACTCTTGTGGACTCTGGGGGTATCAAAGCATGAAGTCGAAACTGTGTCCAATGAGAGAAGTCAAATGTTTGCAATGCACATTGCTATATAGAGTACGACGCTTAAAGTATGCCCAATAGCTGGTACTAAGCGGACGCGCCAGCCAGAAGTTCAGAGTGTGGCGCTCAAAAAAGCAAAGAAAACGGGTCAAGCGAGTAAGCAAGCAAGTTCCAGTAATACGGCCTTTATAGCAAATCCATGCCCTGCATGTGGTTCCACTGAACACAGAAGTACCCGAGCGAAGAGTTGCCTGCGACACACTAAGTCGACCGAGGAGATATTAGAAGATCAACTCTGGAAAGGTTTCGAAACATTCACTCGAAAAGCTCCTCTACATTCCGTTGTCGTTGAAGCACATCGAGATCAGCTTCAAAGAAAAGTTCAAGAGCTTTCACGATATACGAGAGAGGTGATTGCAAGAACTCAACTGTTTGTCAACCAGTATATACTTGATCATCAAGTAATCCCACCCATCTGTTTCACTCAAAATTTCTTCTATTCGGTCACGCAACTTGTGCTCAACAAGTCAATGACAACTAAAAACGATAAAATGCCAACAGATCTTAGCAGCTCGTGGAGAGAATTTCGTGACAAGCACCCTCAGATGCAACAAACGCCCAACACACAACTAAGATCATCTGATGTATTGTCAGAAGCTTGTGTATTGCTGGCCACATGCTATTCAAACAATATAGTCGAAAATTTCGAACCTCGTGTGCGTTCATTTGTTGAACATAAGCTGTCAGTAGCGTTTCCGGCATGTATCGTGTTTTGGTATATGTGAACTAAGTTTCATCATATATAGAGTATGAATAAAACTGAGATACAAAATATTGCATGGGAATATGCCTTCGAACGCATCGCTGGTGGATCACCTCAATGGCCTAATCTGATTGAACCGGATTTGCCTTTAGTGGCTATTGTCGATAAGATTCGTGATGATTTAGAGGCACTGACGCCTAAGCCTGCAACGCAGCAAGCCATATCGGCATCGCCTGGCGCTTATATTCCAACGTTAAAATACATCCTGTCTTCCTATGAAGAAGAGCATGAGATTGTTGCTGCTTCCGAAAAAAGTTCTAGTGATACAACTCTGCCTCGTCTTTTCTCCATTCCACCAAAACCAAGTTGCAAGTGGCGTTTTGTTTCAATAAACGCCAAACTTTTGGCAAGTCTGTTATCCATTCGAGAATCAACACAGCCGAGCGAATATCCACGAGTATTTTTTGAAGCGCTTGATCTTACTCGTTTCGGATTTAATAAGTATGGGAAATAGCGATAGTTACCTTTAATTTCAAACACTCACTCTGTGTTAATATATACGTACAGCTTGGGAGATTTTACCGGGAATGGAAATCATCGTTTCGCATGCAGAATTCTTTCTGATGGATTTGCAGTAAGTCTAGTTTTCGCAAGAAAACAAAAGGAAAGGTTGCCGGCAACGGAAATTGACCTCGAGGACTTTACCGTTGATGAAGTCGAGCAGTGGTTCGAACCGTGGGCCGTGGATCCGGGTTTGAATCAAATATACACAGCTGCAGATGGTAGTGGCTCACAGAAGCATTAAGTACGCCGTGTGTCGACAAAAGAGTATTATGCCATGACTGGCTCTACGCGGAGAGCGAAGCAACTCCAAAAACAAAAGGATGCGGCGGGTATCACTCGTATCGAGACTGGTTTAGAGAGTTGTAAAACAGCATCATCAGAGCAACATCATCAGTTGGTGGAGTGCTTCGCCCAGAATTTTCCAGTATTGACAGCTTTTTACGGGCCCGGCATGGCTGAGAAGCGTTTCCACAATTACCAAGGAGTACAACGTGCTCGTGAAGAGCTCGTTAATGTGTTAGTCAACGGTGGAAAAAAGTACTGCAAGCAGCGGCGAAGAAAGACTCGAAAGAATAGACGAAAGAAGAAGAGAAAGACTCTGAAACGGCGAGAACAAGAGAAGCTGCAATGGCGATCAGGGTCAGAGACTAAGTGCAAAGTACTGAAATAAGTGATATTAACGAAATCTTCTAACCTAGGCCACAAGAGTCTGGAATCAGATCAACGCAAAATAAACCGCACCCAGGCACAAAGAAATGGCATCCAAAGGCATTTCAAGCAAGCAAAAAAATACCATTAATTGTATTCGGATCTGCAATGTTTGGTGCGAGTGGACATGCGTTAAGAAAGGGCAAGCGTGCTGCGTTAGTCAACACCTGTTGGAAAATGCTAAAGAGAAGAGAAAGGAGAGGGGAATTGATTGCAACAACAGTCGATGAATTTTACACGTCTCAGGTTTGTTGTCTTTTGCTTCGTATGTACCCTCATGGTTTATCTATAGGTGTGCAACAGCTGCCTTCAGAGAGGGCTGGAGAAAGTCACCACATCCGATTCTGTGTCCCACCATGGTGTAGTAGTTTGCAAACACTGCCGTACACTATGGCAACGGGAGATTAATTCGGCAAAAAACATGTTCTACATTGCAAACTCGGTTTGGCGCGGACAAGGTCGCCCCATAGAATTCTGCCGTCCGGCTAAAAATGATATCGCCACTACGAATGTGGTTTCCTCGTAATGAGGATTTAGATTTATACGTCTCGAACGGTAAGTTCAATGCTTTAAATTCACATTTTTCTAACGACTGGTCTTTTCACTTTGCCCAACCTTTTCTTGTGCATATCATCTGGGTAAGTAAAAAATTATTATTTTGAGGAAGCAATGTTCTCACAAGCCCTTTATCTATATCATTTCCAGTTGACGCAAACTATTTCTCTAAATAACGCAAATTGTTATGCAATAAACAGTAAGCAGGAGAGAAGAGGATTTATGCAAGACCTGTTCTTTTTGGGCGTGGTTGCTAGGATGGAGATTACCAATCCCCGAAATGGGAATATGTTGATTCCGCTGCTAATGGGGCGGATGTTTATGAAGCTGCCAAAAGCGGATCAACAGGGCATGGGATAATGATGTGTGACTCAGAACGCTAAAAAAGGTGGCGCAAAGGTCCCTTCAATTGCCTTTTGTTTTCCTTTTTCCCTTTCTAAAAGCTTATGGTCTGTCTTGGCCCTCGTAAGAAAGAGAAGAAAGCCGCACTAAGTCCAGAAGTTGGCCCAACTTCCAGAGGCATCGACCCCTCGCGTGCTAAAAGGGGGTCCAAACTTAGACCGCCGAAAACGACGACGGACACAACCCTTTCAGAAGCTCCTGTAAAGACTGCCCCAAAGCGAACATCGTTGGTCTCCCTGCAATCCAAGCGGTCCTCATCCCCTCGCGCATCTCTTGAAAAGCCAAAGGCTGCAGCAGCAACAGCAACTGCCACCGCTAAGAGACCGTCATCTCGCAATTCACTCCTTCCAGGGCGTCAGTCTCCTAATCTAGACGCACGGCCCCACTCTCCGCATCATACAAGAATAGGTACTGCGGCCACAGCGAGATCGTCCGCTGCTACTGCTGCACGACCTGGTACCCATTCCCGGAATGGCAGTGCCGCATCCGTGAAGAAGTCTCCCATCGCTCAGATGAGAGAAGACTTCGATGAACTCAAAAGCAAGGTAAACAGAATAAAGCGATTACACGTGCGCATTCCTAAAAAAAATATTGCTATGCTGTTTGGTCAAACAGAACGACGAGAATTTGCAATTGATCGCCCAGCAACAAGCGGAGCTAGAACAGCTGAAGCAGCAGTTAGCTAAACAGAGCTCTGTACCAGAAAATGACCTGGGTACACCCACACCACCATTATCTCACTCGAACACACAGTCCGATATGAGTGGATTACAGGCCGAAGATCAGGCTCAGTTACTCCAAGAAAAAGAAGAATTGCTACGCCAAAGAGAGAAAGATCTGGAGCAGCTTCGGCAACAACTTGAGATCGAGAAAGCACAACATGAAACAAGCAAGGATAATGTGCCAAGCATTATTGTGAGTGAAGAAGTGGATAATGCATCACAATTATTAGCGGAAAAGGAACGCATGCTTGAGGAAAAGGAACGTGCTTTGGAGAAGCAACGACAGGAATGGGAAGCCGAAAGGAAGGCACACGAGGAATCTTCGACCGCTGAAGTGGCAGGCCAGATGGAACAATTAAAAATTCAGGCAAGTCATTAAATTGACTTCCTTTTCTAGGGGTTCACAAGAATAGGCAATAGAGCTTATGATTTCTATTTCTTTGTTTTCATGTTCTAGAAAGAGGAAGCTGCGAGTCGTCTAGCAGAGAAGGAAAAAGAATTGGCCGATTTAAAGTTAGAGCTTGAAAAACGCCAAACGCCGGGTGAAACACATGAGGAAGAAGATAAGGTGATGATGCAGAAAATTGCAGAACTTAATCAGCAACTGGAAGCTCAAAAACGTGCTCATGAGGAGAGTTTGAGATTGCATGAAGAAGCCTTGGCCGAGAAAGAAAGATTGCTTTCCGAACAGCAGGAGACCTTGGCTAAGCTACAAAACTCGCACGAAGACGAGATTCGAAAACTGAAGACGAATCAAACAAGCAGTATTCTCACGCTAAAGCAACAACACAAGAAAGCCTTACTCGAACTTGAGAAGCAGAAAGCAGAAGCAGAACAAAAACTAAAGAACAACCCATCTGTCGATCTAGAGACCGAATTCGAACGTATCCTTCATGAATTTGAGCAGACTGAACACAATCACTCGGTTCAGATTGAGAACCTGCAGCAATCACACCAGAATGAATTGACAGATCTGCAACAAACCCACGTGGCACAACTCCGAAATCTGAAGAACGCTCAGTCGTACACAAGCAGATTCTTACCGACCGAAGCCAAGTCATGGCCCGCACCCATGCCACTTTCCGCCTCCTTGTCTAAATTACGAAAGACAAACGGACCTCAACCACGACCAAAGCGAGTTCTCCTTGATGCAAAGGGTGATGAAGCTCCCGCATTTTTACCCTTGGATAACAAAAAGGTCCAGATATACATTTCGAGTGTTAGTGGTAATCCAGTGGTAAGTAGCACAAAGTGAGGATAGATGACTAAGACGAACTGGTGAAAAAGATTACATACTAACCCAACGATGGCAACACCGTTTTCCAGATTAAGAAAAACCAAGATCATATCCAGCAACTCCTCAAGTCCAATGGCGTCGATTTCGAACTTTTGGATGTGGCAGCGAGTGAAGCTGTGCTTCAACATATGAAACGCTGTAATAACAATGGATCTAGTGAAGGTCGTGCAAAGGAATTGCCACAGATCTTTGTGGGAGGCGAATATAGAGGGGTAAATAGTCTTTGTTATTGTTCATGTTTTTTTTTCCTTATCATTCACTTGACGGTATATGACTATAGCAATACGAAGACGTCATCCGGGCGATTGAAGAATCAACCTTGGCTACTTTGATTCGACCTGCAGCTGAGAGAGTGCTGACTGAGGAAGAGAAGACGGCTTTGCGCATGGTCAAGACAAAATCGGAGGATGATCGTTCTACTGCACCACCTGTACGTGTTTTGCCTGCTGGTCCGGTTGAATTGCCTAGTCTTCGCAAGACCAAAAGCATTGGTCCTGTGAAGCCTCTGCGTGACACTGATGATGACGAGGAGTTGTTCAAGGAATTAGAAAGAGAGCTTAACCAAGGCAAAGTGAGCGAACAAAGTCTTGCTGATCTCTGATCCCTATTACCCACGTTTTCAAACCATCTTGATGTTCCCGTTTTTACCCTGTACTACTTGATACTACTTTCCCCTATAAACCATGTCTCTACTCTCATAAAGTGAATGCCCATTTTTGTTCATTTCCTTCATTGATAGAAGCCGCTCATTCATTGTTTTCAACCATGCATCATCGGAAGAGAGAAACGTTGCTTATCATTGCAAACCCTTCGGCTAATGGTCGATACTAACCAACCATGTCTTGTTCGTTTCTGACATGAAAACAAAGCGGCATCTTTCCCATGCAAGGATTTCATCCATCATCCTTCCCCTCCAGCTTTGTTCGCACTTCCTATGAGCATCTTCCAATCAAAACGAACCAGAAGAAATACTTTATTCAAAGGGGGGGTAGGCGGCGATGATGGAGAAAGAAGCAGACTATTTCGTTACTCAATCAGATAAGTCTAGCCTATCTGGTGGCATGCATTTTTGTCCCGTATGATGGGATATCATTGGACAATGAGTGGGCCAAGAATTTCTTGTGGCAGTGATATCCGTCCTAAAATTGCCTGTCCGAGCACCTAGTGCACGCAGTTGAATACTAGGCAAAAGGAACCGTGTACCCACCGAAAAAAAAAAGACAGAGAGAGAGAAGGGGGAGGGTATACTTTGAGGCAATTTTTTTTATACAACGAACGATCTGGCATATACACCGTGCATTCCATGAAGGTCGGAGCTTGACCAGCCAAAGACACAAAAGTAAACCAGTGCCATCAAAAAGGGCTTGTCCTCCTGTCGGTAAGATTGCTACAGTTTAAGTCCAAAGAACATCACTGTCATCCTAGGTTGGCCTTTGCGAAGCCAACTTTGATCAAAATGCCGCTACATTTTCTCTTTTCCATCCAATTCTTTGCGATGGTGATGGTCTTTACAAGTTCAACAGGAATAAACTTCCAAAAAAAATCTTAGGTTGCTTGTATGTTTGTCTAATGTTTATTTATTCATGCGTTGCAACCCCAAAAGTTGCCTTAGTCATGCAAAGCCAGAAAGAGCAAGTACTTTACTCTATGTTACATATTCACATTGCCTTCATTTTGGCGAATGCGTCTGTAAAAATAACACAGGAAAAAACGAGTTGCTACCTTCTCTTTGCCGCCATTAGAGGTCAAACAGTGATCCAACCATTGTAAAATAAAATAAAAAACAGAACACTCATAGATCCATTGGGTTACTGAAGAAGACAGAACTCATTTTTCTCTCAGTTACATAACTTCTCCGTTTTTGCGTGTTTTACAGGAACACGGTGGACCACTCATGCAACATGACAGCTTTTATTTTGAGTTAGGGTCCGTTTTCACCTCATTCAAGTGATACCCATTCATCGAAATAAAAAAAAAAAGAAAAGAAGAATATAATATATGTAAAAGAAAGAAAACGATAAAGCTTTTTTTTTGTTGTCCTAAAGAGATAGCAAAACTTGTTTAAGAAAAAAGGATACAAAGGTACCTTTTTGTTCTTTGGGTGTTTGGTGGTGGTGGTGATGGGAGGGGAAAAGAGGGAATAGGGAACAGTGAAAGGAGAGTGCTGAACAAACAATGAAGCAAACAACATACACATACATCTTATTTTTGTTTTGTTTTGTTTTGTTTTTTCTCTTTTTCTTTTTTTTTGTTTATGCTGTAGTCAACGTCGATATGGAAGGTGTTGTGTAACATTCGTCTTTTTGAGACAGTAGAACCCATCCACCAACATTGCCTAAAATCGATTCGGCAGAGATGAACAGGACCTTCCAAACTCGAAAGACATAGGTGACGAAACGCGCAATCGAATTTTGAGGACAACCAGGTTTACAATGTTCCGCTAATAAATCATCGTTCGATTCCGCAAAGGACTCGGCATAGGCCAAGGCCATATCGGCAGTCTCCACCAATTTATCCGAAAAACCATAAAGTCGTCTCTGTGTGCGGTCTCGAAGCGCTTCCAGAGCGTTACTTAATCCACCAGTTGGGCTTTCCGGTTCCAAGGATCGAGTGACGGCTCCATAACCATGAGGATGACCAATAGAAATAATCACAGCATCGGCTGGCATCATATCCGTCAGGGATTGGTATCTATCAACCGTGCTGCTCGTGGGTGCAGTTTCCGATAAATGCAGTGGTGATGGCTGACGTTCCGGCAATGCGTTGGTGGCACAGGCAGAAGAAAAAGAGTAGGAGGAGGAGGATGTTTGCGTAGTTGTCTCGCGTTGGACATCTTTTCCTTTCTCGTCATGGTCTGTGTTGCTGATCGGAAATTCCATAATGGTCGATGGCCGACGATGATCAGTCGACCGATACCAATCCACCAGCTCAGGCGACATGGTCAATCCTCCGTTGGCCGTCAAAGATTCATCCGGCTTCTGATTGTCATCTTCATCCTCGTCTTCTTCTTCTTCATCGTCATCCTCATCATCCTCTTCCTCGTCGTCGTCTTCTTCTATATCTTCTTCATCTTCTTCGATCACCATACTAAGTTGTCTTCCATGCCTTGCTGTGTGCTGTTGCATGGCAGAAGAGGTAGAATTCGATTGGTATCCATGCCGGAAGTCATATTTGATTTCATCGTCCGGGTGCTGGGTTGGCTGTTCTTGTTGCTGGGTATATACAATGGTGTCAGGGTCGGCGTTTACAACATGGAGGAGCATTTTTTGATGATGTGGTCTACTGTGAGCCATCCAGGTATTTTCATCCATGACAAATGAAGCGGATGAGGGATTATTACTGCTATCTTCCTGGTTTGTGCCATCGGGAGCAGCCGCGGTCATGACCATCACGCCATCATTATCCGGTGGCATCAGGGTGGCTGCGACTTGTTCGGGATCCATTTCGGCATAGCCGTCGTCTTGATCCTCTTCCCAATGGAGTTGCATTTGGTCTGCCACTTGATCAAGCTGATGTTGTTGCTGTAATAAAGGCGGAGTAAACATAAAATCGTCGCTGGTAAGAATGACGGTAGGTCGGACATTGGGAATGCCCAGCATGATCTGTTGTGATTTGCTATACATGCTATGTAAGAGCCAGTTTTCCAAAAATGAGTAAGGTGATCGTCGGCGGTATTCCGGGTAGCTTTGACGTGCAAATTTATGACAGGTAGCATAGAATGTGCGACAGGCCATATCAAACGTCGCATCCACCAAAGTGTGATCCAACTCGTCCTCGCCTGTCGGAGCCGCAGCGGGTTCCTCGATGACAGTCGGTTCGTGGAGGAAATAAAAATCTTCCCCTTCCTCTACTGGTTCCTCGGCATTGTGATGGCCGACTACCTCACCACCGGTTTCAAAGCTGTCGAACGTGGGTACAGCTTGAGAATGATGGAGTTCGACTTGTGTGGGCGATTCCTGAATCGTCAATGGCAATTCAGGGACAGTCTGGTCCATGAGACTAGGCACGGGAGGAGCATGTAACATTGGCTCTTCCCCAATGCTCATCAGTAACTGAAGATAAAACGGCGGCGAACCTGAAACTTGTCAAAAGGCCAAAAGAAAAAAAAAATAGAGAAAGAAAAAACAAAAAAGAAAAAGAAAAAAAAAAGAAAACCCCGAAAAATATCACCAAGCAAGCATATACGTTAGAAACAAACGACGAAAATATATGTACAAAATAGAAAGCAAAGATTAAATTAACGAACAGGAGAGGGAAAAAGAGGAGAAGAAAGCAAGAAGCGGATAATAAGAAAGAAATATAAGATGTATAGCAAATAGGTTTTTGGATGCTTAGAAAAACGCAAAAGGAGAAGCAAAGACAGCCTTTGTGAAACGCTGCTAAATTCTCATGACGACACGCTTCTAAGGCGAACAGCTTTTGAACAACTTTTTTTTTCTTGCCTTACCCTCTCCTCAACCTCTCTCCTTACATCATTTTTCATTCGATCGTGTCTCTTCTTTTATCAAGTTGATCATCTTTCCTATCCTCATTATGAAAATAGAATCAGCTTCAGTAAAAATCAAAACAGAAACATAATTCTCTTCCTTTATCTGCTTCTCTTTTCTTCATCTACAAAGAATGGACAAGCAGGACATCTTATTCCTGCAGGTAAAAAGAAAAGTTTATGACGACTTATCATCCGTTCCACATTGTCGGGTGCAGGGCAAAACTTTTTTTTTTGTTGCGTGGCATCCATCTTTGACTATATTAGGAAATCAAAGAAAGGTGCAGTGTTTGCGTTTGATATGTAAAAATAAAGAAAGGCAAAAATCCACTTCAAGTTTTGATCCATAGGATATCCAAGCTTCATTTCCAAAAACTTCTTTATCCGAATGAAGATGGGGATAAACGTGCAGATACGGTGATATCGGGCTTTAAAAGCTTTCAAGGACGCATCAATTTCCTTGCACGCTTCTTTGATAAGCTACGGCCATACAAATATGAAGGCACCGGATCCCATTCGATCTCCGCAGTTAAAGGATATTCAGGCACGTCCGCTTCTCTCGTTGCTTTCGAGGATGTTGTAGGTCTACAAGAAAGATCGTCCAGTCAAACCAACCGAATCATCCACAAACGAACATAAGCTACAGGCTATGCATCGAATTCAACTCTATACCCATCCATAGTAGATTGTTGTGCTCTTGAATAAAAGACATTATTACACGGGCAGTGGGAATAGCTGCTTTTTCTGATTCCCGATCTCAACAACGTTATCACAATTGGTAAAACTGATAACCAGATAGTGAGCCGGTTAGTCCATATATTATAAAGCTATGCACGAGATGCACGCGACACTTACAGTTGCTTCAATCATTTGAATAATGGATTTGATTATTGGATTATCTAAAGCTTGAAGCTGTTTTTTTTTCCAATACCCATGTTTCCAGGTCATCGGGTGCTTGGAATGATACCTGTACTTATTCATTTCGTTGAACTTGGTTTGGAGCCTTTTATTTCTTCATTTTTTTATTGGGAGAGAACGACTATAACATACCTTGTTTAGTTCTCGGCACATCACAATCGCCTGGTCCGGTAAATGATATAGCCCAAAGGATTCCTGTAGGTTCATTATTCACTCTTTTACTAGTAGAAACGCATGATCTTCAAGATCATCTGCATAAGCTTTTTTCAATACGTATTGCATGAGTTAGATTCCATTTTACTACCTTTTGAAAACATTAAAACATAGTGAAGTGCATCATAGCATTGATGCTTGTCATTGGTGATATAAAGCCCGTTTGTGTGCATTTTTATGTATAGAATCATGGCTGCTACCGGAAGAGCTTGCAATCATTAACATACCGATTTCAGAAGCAACAGGAGTATTGCAACGGCGTGAATCAGGCGTACCTCTGTTTCCAATAAGCAGTCGGATGTTCTGGCCACTACCTGATTCACATGAACCTAGAGCGATATTTTTGGACGTATCAACAAATGGATTGATTCGATGCAACATCTGTTATAGTGAGGTTAACATGGTCAATATCAGACACGGAGCAACAGCATGGCATCGATTAATTTCTTTGTCAGAATCACTTTCATAGAACATTCAAATGTCTCACTTGAAATTGAATCAAGAAATTATTATGTGTTTGGTATTTTACGTAGTCTTTTTATATTGTTTGTTTATTAACAAGTTGTATTTCATACATCAGAAACAAACAGGAGCAAAGAAGGAGGGGAGAGAAGTAGACAGGCAGTTTGTCAGTCAAAGCCATGGAAATAAGAGAGAGAAAGAGATGGAAAGCAAAGGCAACACAGAAGCAGAGAACAAGCTTAAAGGGTCATACCACGAGTGGTTACCACTTCATCACTTCATGATAGGGCTTGAAATGAGTCGGGCCATCTGGGCTGGGACTTGGGCTTTCCCGACGCAGGTCCAAGCCCTACTTGGTAACAAGGAGAGAGGTGATGCTAAAAACGAGTGTAGCCGGTGGTGGTGGCATCAGTGTTGGTATCGCAGCGCATTGATTGCGTGACATTTGTGAAGGTGGTGAAACTTTGTCAAGAACGGGAGTATCTCCGATATTGCCAAGGGACCGTCAAGATGGGCCAATTCTGTCGTGCTGTAGATCCCATTCACCTTAGATTTTAACAACATAGAAAGTAAGGGTTAGTCTAACGGTATGGATGGCTAATGAAGCGCAGATGGTAAAGCAGTTATCGTCAACAGTGGCCTTGGCAAACCAAGAGAGGAAGATCGAAGTATTTTATTGCAGGTATATTACTATGATACTGATTTTTTACAGGGCGTTGGCATCCGTTGAATAAGAAGAATATGAAAGTGGAAGAAACCCCTTTCAACTTAAAGGGAAGGAAGATGAAAATGGCACTATCAGCAAGCTGCATGAATTGGCCAAGCGGAGAAAAGAAAGAAATTAGGAAATAAAAATAGAAAACTAGTCAATTGAAAAACAAGGAAATCCTAATCAGAAAAGGTAGAGGGAGAATCATCATCCTCCACCATTATAGATGAGAAGGAAGTAGCGGGAAATGAAGCTTTGGCCTTGCGAGATAGATGGAAATTGTCCAAAGTAACGGAAGAAAGAGCAAAAGGACCGGAAGAAGCGCATCACACTGTTACCCAAATGGCTGAGACTGGCGAAGGCAGGTACGGGATCATACGCTCTGCATCAACAGTATGCGTAAGCATGATACGTTCAAAGGCAGGTTTTGAGGCTTACTGCTCTTCCTCACGCTTGACCTCACCATACCCGACGTTGACGCCATTATCTGTGTCTTCCGGGTACATGATAATGAGGCAGTCTGGCAATATGCTGGTGATGGTGGTGGTTTTATACTGTGCAACGGCCGGGCAAGAAATCGACATCTGCTGCTTTGTTGAAACGCAAAGGAAGCAGCTGTTCGTTTTCACGTTGGGTTGCAACCACTTGATAAGAATGCGCCAAATGGGGCATCCTGGGTGATGTGGGCATCAACTTTGTCATCCACTGCTTGATTGGAAACCATATGAACGCTAATGCCAGAAAAAAACATGGAGTCCGTTTTTGGAATGGCCTTTGGCTAAGTGCTCTTTTCTTTATTTTCTTTACTTTCTTTATGTTCACATTTTGAAGAAAAAAGCAAAAAGCAAAAACAAGGTTAGGCTCATGGAACAGGATCGGGAAACACAAAGCCAAGGATTTCTCAGGTAAACAACGGTGGGTAACACCGCACATGGGATCTATCGGTCGTTTACCAGTAAACAAGGAATGTCCTTCCATCTTTTGAGGTTACTGCTTTTCACATATAATGTTAGCTTGGTTAAGAAAAAAAGCGGTTATAGCCCAAGCGCAAAGTCTTTAGTACTTTGCAAGACAATCGCTTCGTACTATATTCCTTGCCACTGTAACGTTACTCCACCACAGTCATGCAAGCCCATAAATCGATTTTGTGCTCGTTGCTAGCACGTTAGCAAAAGGACCCTTTGATCCCACTTTCATCCAAAAAATACAAAGAAAAAGGAAAGAAAAAGGAGAAAAGATCTGTGAGTACCGTTTCTGCGTAGAAGTGAGATTATTCATTGTTTGTCAATAACTGGAACCGGTGGAGAGCAATCGCCTTTTCAAGGTTTGGGCCGAAACTCAAACGTGTAACAGAGTTAAACTTCCATCGTCTACCGAATTTCTGGAGCGGAAAACCTACGGACACGGGCGTACTAGTCCAAATATAGACATTGCGGACACGGGTTACATAATTCACGACCATGTGTAACCGAAACCTGAGTGCTTTTGTATGGAAACAAACACAGGCGTGGGTTTTTTATTCAAATAGCTACGGACACATGTTTTTATTGGAGTATTCTATCTTACGTATATATAGAGCTGGGTCTTATGTATTCGGATATGACTGCAACTGGTTTTTATTATTCGAAATACAAATATATGGTACTCGAATATGAATGAACATGACTTTATATATTCCAATGGAGAAAAAACCGGTTTTGAGCTATTCGAATATAGGTGAATATGACTTTACATATTCGAGTAAAGGCAAACGCGTTTATTAGCTATCTCAGTAAAGTTGGAAATGTTTCTATATTTTGGGATTATAGCACAAGTCTATTTTCTCTTTGCAACAAGTAGTTTGCGTGCCATCTTTTTAGTCGGGCAATAGAATTGCTATAAAACTCATGTACTTGCTATGATTCTTATCGTGCATTAATCGTTTAATGGAATTATTGCTTTACGTTCTTATTTCCTTTTTCATTATCTCTTTATTTATTGCCTAACATGCCATATGATTTAAACAAATTTAACTATATATTAGTATTAACAAGTAGCCGCTGAACTTATCCAGAATGCCTGAAGACGTTCGTGAACAACAGTGCTCTCAATTTGCATATCCGTAAAAAACATGATCCCAACCTTAACCATGGAAAGCTAAGGTCGAAGCCAAAGATCCCTGTCAATGTTACTGTACACAAAAGAGACAAGGGACGAAAAAGTGCGTACTACAAACAAAACGCTGCAAGCATTCAAGCTCGAGGACGAGACAAGCGTGTCCAACAAGCACTTCATAACCATTACCTAAAGTTGATTGTCAATAAGGCAACCATTGAGGATTTGTATGGGGATATATCACTGTGGGACAAAAAAGTCTTATAGGTCGCATAAATCGTATAAATCGCATACAACTCGTATAGAGGTCGCCTAGCTCTAGTAATCAAACGCCGCACAAATCTCACAAAAGTCGCATGCTATATGACATGCGACTTTCCTGTGACGTGTGCACCTTTTCTCCTCCTTAGTGATAATGGATGAATTTACGATATCGTTTAGAAGCTTTGGTTTCTCCACGCTGTAGCGGTGTGTTCTTCCGATATTCTTATGACTATCTTCGAGCCATGTAATGTTTGCAGTTGTCTCCCCCAACATCATCTTGGAAAAGAATAAATTATATCCGTTTGGATAGAACTGCGGAACATATCCTTACCACTAGTGAGTACATGAAACCTATGAAAGGTTAGAGTTGATCGTGTTTGTCGTCAAAGTTACTTGGAAATTCCGTCTTGTCTCCTTAACCACAAGGTAAACGTCTGGCTCCGGTGTTGAGATAGTCCAATCTCTTATAGCTGTGTCTTACGAGTAATTAAATAAACGAGTGTCTGACTATTATGCTCGCAAAATCCATAGCCATACCATGCACATGAAAAAATGCTTTGATATCAAAAAATATGCTAAGTTGCCGTAGGGTAAAGCGTCAGCAGAACTTTCACTATGGAAAATGTGGGTTCCTTCCGGTCTCTATTAGTTCCTATTGTGCTATTTCTGGTTCCTGATGTACTATTTTTTATTAAGTAAGAAAAAGTACATCAGGAACCACTTCCCAGAGTGTTTTCAACATGGCTAACGCTCCAAACATCGCCTTAAAATGATCGACGCTGACTTTTGCGCGATCTGCTTTACTAAGAGCGTTGGATGTCTCGAGCAACACTATCTCAGCTGTTTAAGCCGTTTTGCCATGGCATGCAATTTTCCTTCACCAAGAAAGAAGTCAGGTCTCTCTCCACCACGGCAACATAAGAAACTGGTACATGCACGAAGAGCAGGCCAGACAAGATGACTATTTAAAATCACTTCACTGTGATCCATCAATGGTTGGTTTGCATCATAGACTAGCACCGGACTAGCTGATGTGTGAGCTACTATGCTGAACAAAAAGTACCGGAACTCTTACAATATCTTCAAAATATCTCAAACAAAAGGAAGCAGTTCAAGATCAATATCTCCGTCCCATTTCTTGGCCATCGTCTGGTTTCAGGTCATCATTTCAGGACCATTTCGAGTGTTAGGGTGGTTAGAGACTCGTCATCCTAGTCTCCACGTTAGGCCCGGTTTCGCTAATGCTTTCTGTTGAATTTTCCTGAGAACAGTACTGATACTTTCTGTCCGATTTTCTGGAAAGTGGCATTGTCAGCAAGTTGCAGCTTTTTAATGATGACATGCTGGTGCGGTCAGGACGTTCCCCGCTCAGTGGAGAAAGACCGGACTTTGTCAATGCAGCACAAAAAATTTTTTGGGCCAAATTATCGGAACCGTTCCTATTGGACGACGTCAAAGGGAATGTGCTAGGTTACGAAAAGCTAACATCAATCTACGTCGACTTCAGTTGAGAATGATGTAATGAGCTGAATCAATGATGGTTATTACGGTTATATACGGAACAGCTAGCAGAAGAAATACATACATTTACAAATATCAACTGAATAATTAAGTCTTTTCCTTGTTATCTTATCTTAGAAATGCGGAAAATTTCGCTGTAGAACTTGGTAAGGATTTCATGCCAAGTAAAACCGTGCAGGCTCACTTTCTATTGCAGAAAACATTATTATGCCAACCGTAAGAATGGCAAAAGTCATGTACTATCATACGGATTTTGAGTCATCATGCTTTTGCAGTTCTATGCGTGTCACATCTCTCAGTTCGATCCTATAATCTGATAGCCTCCGTTACTCCATTGAAAATATGAACTTTAATTTGCTTATCTAAATAGTACTTTGGTTGGCACTAGCTTCCCATTATCGAAGAGTACGTCAATTCAATACGTGATGTTATACTGCTACATCTTTGTGCCCATAAGACGGCGTGTCGTCTCTTTTACTCTTTCTTTTCGTTTTACCATTACTACACCTTCAATTGCTTGGCATATTGACGCCTCTATCAATTCAATTTATGGCAAAGCTATCTGGCAGATCAGAGGTTATAGAAAGGATCAAACTGGACAGTTCAAATAAGCGTGTAACTCCATATGCCAAATCGAGTTTGCAAGCATGAACTCAGGAAAATACGCAATAACCTGTAGAATTGCTTATGAAGCTAAAATTCTTAGCTCAGGACACAATCGATCTAGATCCGTATTGCTGAAATGTATTTAACTACACATGCTGTTGGCATCCATTAGCACAAGCTTTGGGTGAATTACAGGAAGTCTCTGTGTCTGTAAGTATGGGTAATATATATGCTTTCTCAGATTTACGACGATCCAAAGCGTCGGATGATTTCGGGTATGGACAAAAGACAACGCAGTGACGAGACACTAAAACAGATCGAGTATGCATGTTGTGGTTTATTAAGTTTTATTTCTTTTTACAGTCTAATTGGCATAGGCAAGCAGAGCATTTTCCGTAAGTAGGGTATAGCCTAGTGTAACATCCCACCGACAATAGGACAGATGGAAAGAAATGGACACCTTCGTCACCGGTTGTTCAATGGAAGTTTTAAAATGGCTTAAAAGTTAGAGAGAAAGAGAGAGAGAAAAGAAAGATATATATGGTGTTCTGGAAATAGCAATGGGGAAAATAGCGCTTATCAGAAAAAAATCCATATTGTAGACACAACAACAATGAGATAAAGCATGGAAATCATATGAAAGTTAAAAAAGAGCCCTATGAATGAAAAGCAATAGTAAACCCGCATTCTGTCCGTGCATTTGGCGCCGGTTCAAGGAGAAACAGGGCAATTCTGTAAGAAGAAGAATAAAGAAAGAAAAAAGAGACGCGGTGTCAGATATAGCTTTCTTACTGAATATGTTCGTTAATTAAAACCTTGGTCTGATGCCTTTCGGATCCGCAAATAGCACACTTAAACTGGACATACTTTTCTTGTACGCTTGATAGAATGGAATAAATCATTGATTAGCGTATAGAAAGCGAAAAGGGAAGGGTAAAAAGAAAAGGAAAGAGAAACAAAGAGCATAACAGATAAGACACTGTCCTTTTTTTTTTCTCCTATCACCGGTAAAATAAGAAATTGCTGTCCATTTCTTTGGGTAGATGCATCCGTATGAAATCAATAAGTCAAAAAACATATGAAAATCGATCTATCCTTTGCAAAGGGGGACGGTTGCCTCGGTTAGCAGCACAACGGAATCGTAGCAACACTAGAAGCATAAACCATTTCTATATATGGCAATTAAATTTCTGTTAGTCAGCACGACCCCACACTGTATTGGAAAAAGAAGAGAAAACGGTTCTTTTGTTTTTCTCTTTTGCCTCTTTCTTTTTTAAATTACTATGGTTGCCGTGGTCCTCAATAAGTCACCAAAACCTGAATCCGGTTTCAAATATGGTTTAGAATTGCGCGAACAATCACCAAAAGAGCCTCAAGGTGCAGAGTCTCTTGTCAAGATTCAAGCTGCTGCACTGAATCACCGGTAGAGACCGAGGGAAGCGACGTACTTTAGCTGATGTGTGTCATAGTGACGTTTGGATTCTGAAGGGCATGTATCCGGGCATTTCGCCTGAATCCGTCATGGGCGCTGATGCCGTGGGTGTCGTTGTTCAGAATGGACCTTCGGCGTCAGTAGAAGTGGGTCAGCGTGTCCTTCTGAATCCCGGCCGAGGATGGGAGTCGGACGAACGAGGGCCTGAAAATGACCTTCGCATGCTGGGACTTTTGCCTTGTGTAGGTAAGCATCCTTTGGGCGGGAATAACAAGGTGAAACCTGTTCTAGCGCGTTTAATACCAATATATATCTATATAAGGCACCTTAACAGAATCCGTCACCGTGGATAGCCGAGAATTGGTTCTCTGTCCTTCTCATTTATCCGTAACAGAAGCTGCCGCATTGCCTTTGGTGGGTCTCACGGCCTACAGGTAATATAGATGCGGTGGCAGTCAATGCATAATTTTTTTTGCTAACTTCTTTTGAATTGCGTTCGTAACAGGGCTGTCTTTACAAAGGCACTCGTTAGAGAAGGAGATCATGTGCTTGTTACGGGTATTGGTGGAGGGGTAGCGTTAGCTGCCCTTCAATTTGCGATTGCTGCCGGAGCTCATGTCTACGTGACCTCGTCTAGTCCTGAAAAGATCGAGCGTGCAATTCAACTGGGAGCGAAAGGAGGTGTCAACTATAAAGATGGTAAGTCGATGTCGTTGATTGGAAAATATAAAAAGTTCGTCCTTTCGCTGAAACACACCATGGACTCTTTTAATAGCTAATTGTATGGCGGAACTGAAGAAGTTATTGGGTAACAACTTATTGTCCGCCATCATTGATGGCGCTGGAGGTCCATTGTACGCACAGTATCCCAAACTGATGCGACCGGGCGGCATCATTGCTAATTACGGACAAACCGCAAGCGTCCAAGGAGTGACTTATACCATGGGCTATGTGCTCAAACACATTGATCTGCGTGCATGTACATTGGGATCACGCAAAGAGTTCCACGAAATGGTGGCCTTCGTGGAAAAACACAAGATCAAACCGGTTGTATCCCATGTATGGCAGGGATTGAACGAAACCTCCATCAACGAGGCCATTGGCGTGATGCAGTAAGTATATCCTCTTCACACAAGATGCACCAGGTTCATCCCACTGACTGTGGTGTTTTTCTGATTTCATTCAGACGGGGAGAGCAATTCGGAAAATTGGTAATTGAGATCAACGGAAGCTGTAGCCCTCGACTTAGTCAAAAACTATGAACCTATGGATAAACAAACCTGTTGTACTCGGCTTTTGAGCAAGCTCTCAAAGTCGCTACTTACAGAAACTTTAAACGTCCTTATGGATAAGCAAAACGGAGGTGTCGAACAGGCTATCTCTATTTTTGTTGTAGAAGAACGAGATCAGGGCAGGTTATTAAAATAATTTAGCGCATGAACGCATGCAACTTCGGTACCAGAGCAGAAACCTGGTACATATTATTGCTTTTGCACGTAATGGAGTTGGTACTCCAAATGTTGATAGTGTTGCTGAGGACAAGGAATGGTCTGATGAGAGATAAATTAAAGAAATTGTTAAACTAGGATCTAGGGCTTTGTGTAAACCGTACCAGCCTCATCAGCATCGACAATATGAAATAAAGAAAAGAAAGGTTCCCGTTTTTATTTCATTCCTTGTTTGCGAGGATATAGTGGGCAGCGCTTCCAATGGAGCAAAATCCGATTCGTGTGTAAAGGTTGTCATGACGAGGATTGCTGGCGTCTACGATGAGAGTAACGTAATCAACCCGGTCTAGCAATTGAGTGCAGAGCGCACGTACAACAGCTGTCCCATGTCCTTGATGACGATGATCACGCGGCGTGTAAACGTAGCCAATAGAACAACCATGCCTTAAAACTCGTCTGGTCATAGCCATGGAAACTGGGGAGCCATGGTGCAGCCATAGATAAACGGAGCTGTCTTCGATGAGCTGAGCACATTGTTTGCTTAATTGTTCGTCACTTGGCCTGGTGCCATAACTTTCCTTGCTGAACCCTCGCATCCATTCCGTTACCAGTCGAAGGTCTACAGTAGTCGCCTGCCTCAATTGATCTGTGATCATCACTGGTCCTGGAACTTCACGCAGCTCGTAGCTCCATAATTGCTGATGTAACACCAATGGATGCGTTTTGCCTGGCCAGAGGTCCAAAATGTGATCGATAACGGGATGATATGCAATGATGCCTTGAATGGAGATAGCTGTCTGAACCATATCCGCGAGGAGGAGACGGATAGCTCGTTTATTTGTCGAATAGGTTGGAAAGATGTTCCCTTGGTCAAAGCCAACAATAGCAAAGACGCATTCGTCGCCATGCCACACCGCGCCACAATAAGCGCGGCCTAACGCTGATTGCGAAAGTACCGATGCAGCCCAGAGAGGAAATGAGTGGATTGCTTCGGACTTTTCAAGTTGCATCTGCGTCTCTTTACAGAACGTGGATGCATCTTTATAACGGACTATGGTGAGACCATCAGTTAACATATTTAACTTGAAATCAACTATAAAAAACATTTCGTCAGCTTACCGTAATTATATACGGCATCGTCGAATCTTATGACTCAGACTGTGTCATAGACTCGAAAGAGAATGTGCGATGACCCATGTTTCTGATCTTTTGAACTGTAAAATTTGTCTAAACACCGGATTGCTCTCTGAATACGTACCTGATACCAATGGGTAATATTTGATCATTTTCATACCACATAAGGTGAAATTCTTGAGTATTGTTCCTTTTATGCACAATTAAAGATCACTGCTTATATTGCAGTAGTTTAAATGTATTGCATTGAAGCTAGGGATATCTGGAAAGTCAAATTAAAGAAAAAAGAAGAAAAGTCCTTTTTCCCATGTTATTCTATGCTGATGTAAAGAAATTGACGCGACTAGTTCATTATTTACTATGAGTGAGTAGTGGAGAAACGAGAGAAGAAATAGTCGCAAGGTTGATATACGGATGAGGAAATCGTGCTGTTTGACATATATCTCTGCTTCTCAATAGATGCTCGTACGATATCGTGCAGAACATGATATAACGTTTGGCTTTCCATCGTGATGACACTTGGAGATGGGCTTACTATAAATACGATAAGAGCAATAAATCCAAGATATACGATGTTTCTTCTGATATATCTATTGATCAACAAGGTAAGAGCACGCAGGTTAGGTAGATACAGCGTCCCTCGCTAGTTTCACTCTTATTAAATTTAAGCTCTCAATAACTTCAAGACGTCTCTGGCAACAGGATAAAGCGCTAACCTGCATTTTGTAGCGTTAAATCGTTCCGTTCATTGTCGATACTCCTCAGCTTCAAGTTTATTAAAGGAACAGAAGCCTTAAAGGTACAAGGAACCAAGATATGAAAATAACAATAGCTTCCCGTTCATGAGCTCAAACAAAAAAAAAAAAAAA
>MZZL01000405.1:1255573-1349585 GCA_002749535.1 Apophysomyces variabilis | reverse complement strand
ACGAAGTTATACGAACCATATCTTCTTCCTCTTCTTTTTCCCCTATTGGACCCAGATAACGAATGTAACCCAACGTGGGCAGAGGTCGTCTGATCAATCGGACCTTGGCACCGAGAACTAAAGTTTTCTCCACTGCTGCTTTCTCCTCCTCATCCGTGGAAGAGTCATCATCGGGATCGCTCGACATGATCCGACTCCACCTTGACCGACGACGATGACCACTCCCACATGTCTCTTGGTTCTTTTTCTTGTTCGCCTTCAGACGTAAGTGACTACTTCCATCGTCTGCTATCGAAGTAGGCCGAGCACGCGGATAAGGTGTTGCTGCCGGCGAACGTGATCGAGGGGGAGTCACAGGTAACGCGAACTTGAGTCGACTAGGACGTGGTGTCAAATAAGCCGATTCACGGGCAGCCGCTTCATTCCGTTCCCGCTCTTCCTGAGCATCCATACGTGCCTGAGTCTCCATCGACAGAAGAAGCTCCAGATCACCGACATTGATGGTATTCACTTTGGAAAGATAATCATGATGCGAGGTGGTATCTTCTTTGGGTGTTGTGGGTGAAGAAACAGATTTCTTGATCGTAGGCATCGGTGTTGTTGGTGCGGGTGGTGCCAAGTGATCTGTTGTTGTGTTGTTGTTGTTATTGTTATTGTTGTTATTGTTCTGGATCGTGGTTTCTGAGGTAGTGGTAGCATCGGATGATTTCCTCTCCTTTGGTACGTTATTGTCTTGTTCTTGTTCTTTATGCGATGTACTTTGACTACTGATACTACTCGTTCGACTGATCGTATGGCTACTAGTACTGTAGGTCGTGGTACTGGTATTGGATTCAGTTTTTATTGCAGGAACAAACAATGTCTTCTTTTCTACGTCGACTGGTACACTTCCAGTAGATTTTGTCTTTCGAAGACGAAGTGCTTTATCTGAGAATCGTTTTGCTTTACGGAAGCCAAATAGTGGCATGATATAATATATATGTATGTAATAAAGTTGTCGTATGTATGGGTAAGAGAAAAGAAAAGAAACAAAGGAAGAAGCCCAAAAAGAACACTCATTAATATCCTCGCAAGAAAAAAAAAGTGACTGTGCTTCTACAGGAAAAGGGGGGAAAGAGTGTTTCGCTTCAATTGGCAGAAAATGTGAACTCAGCAAGGAAATTTACGTAATTTTACCAAACCCAGCGAATCAATACCAGCGTTCATCTTCGGGAAAGAGGGAAGCCAGGAATAGAACGAAATAGAACCATGCAGAAAATGGAGACCCGCAAGTCTGGGTTACTGTATGGATCGATGAATACGAGGGTGAAAAGGGAAGCAGGCAAGAGGCGCAGCACAAAAAAACGAGTAGAAAGATGATTGGAAGGTGAGTCCCGGAAAAAGAAGAAGCGAAAATCCGAAGAACCCCCTCTAGTTTATTTGCAAAAAAAGTGGGCTAGAAATGTTCATTGTATGAATGCAAAGAAAGCAGCACGTGCAAAAGGTGCGTTTCATGAGGTATGTCAAAGTGTGGCGTGTCATCTTTGTGAACCCCGAAGACGTGGCTCATGCAGGTGAGCCCAATCTATGTTTGTCTACCATTGTATCTCCGCTACTTACAAGGATTTGGGGTCCTTGCCATTTACCCGTCCAAGAACAATATACATTTCCCTCTTTCTATGCAAATAGACCTATTCATTAGAGATTATACAAGGCTATAGCAGTTTTCTCTATGCAATTTCCAAACAGTTACCTCAAATAATTCTAAAGTTTATACTTTGGTCATGTTTGCGTTATTGGTTTAGCACAAGATTCCATATTTCTCCAGAAAAGTCTATTTTAACGTTTGCCTCTTTTTTTTTTTTACTGCGGTCAGACTGAAACCTTAAAGTTTCTGAGAGCGGTTTCTTCCTTTTGATAGAAAAGAAGAAGAAAAAAAGGAGTTTATCGGCGATTGGAAGACCGACCGATCAGAATCAGAAAGATTATATTGTAACATTCGCTTCATTAGGATAATCGGCAAGCGGCACAGCATCCCCCCATCTCCTTTACAGTCACATAGAACACAACCATTGCTTCTGAATAACAACCAACAGAATAAAAAAGAATCCGTTGCAGCACTTTATAGAGCTAAACTAGAACTTGGTTGTGGACCAATATACCGATTAACATCGCCAGTAGCAGCAGACTTGCTAGCATACAGATCATTCTCTTTTCTCAGTCACTTTGAAACCATTGACCTTCTACCCTTTAGCAGCCCATCGGAGACAATCAGCATGAGAATTTGCGGTTTGGAGGAAATAAATTCCTCATCAGTGATATAATCCATACGGACAGCCACGTTCAATTAAGCTTTGGGAAAAATGTGGTACATACTTTAGTAGTTTTTTGCTGGAAGTTAGTAGTATGGATGCTGGAAGACAAGTATTAGACTTCGTTAGTATACTGCAATTAAACACGGCTATATAAGTTTTTCAGAAATAGCTGACGCATTTTCTGAGGAGACACAGAGGAAGAAAGTAACGCCAGGCCAATACTTGACCTGGCGCATTAAACTAAAAGAAGTGACGCACTGTCTTCCCGCCTTATTTTCAGAATGAAGATAACCCCATTCATTCACGAGAATGGCAATAGCAAAATAGTCGATGATGAAGGTGATACAGTTGCCGTGCTCGACTCCGTCACCAAGGTCAATGAGCACTTGAAGGGGATCTGATGCTACGTGCCCGGTCCCCTTTATCTCTTACTGTCCCTAGGTATTTCATGGTGTGATTCGCATAATCCAGGTCAATTCACGCCTCGAAAATATAATGTCACGCTTTCTATGATCCTAATGAACCAATTGATGTGGACGCCAGTTGGGAGACTCGAAACAATTTTTTTATTCATCACTTTCGTGATAAGGATTGCTGGTAGTTGTTGTTCCCGTAATGCAATTATACCAATTTTGGCCGTCATACCTCCATCCGAACTCATCAGTATCAAGAGCATCTTCAGCATGGCTGTCCGTTGGCTGCTTCAGATCAGGAATGGATTCCGCGCAAGCGATAGTCAATAGCTTTGTGTTCAGAGATACTGGTGGAGTGAGGCTGGTCAGATTCATGGGTGTTCTGGAGGTTGCCTGTTCGGGTGGAGTGTACCATGTGTCCCGCTGTTGTTGCATGTTGAATCTCTGGTTGCATGGCTTGTCACGGTTCAAGGACTGGAGATGCTTGTTCACGTTGTAGTGGCCCAAAATGCAATCGGCAGACTTTTGCAGCTCTTGCTGGAAAGTTAGGAGTTGGATCATAGTTGCGTCAAAGTGTTTTAGATCAGCAATATATCTTGTTAGGGTGATATCAAAGCGAGGCATAACCACATACAACCCATTGTCCGAGAGATGAATCGAGGAGATAATGCAGGATGAGCCAATGATCTGAACGCCCCACGCTGTACATTCGCATTCTTGCTCGGGAGATAAAGTTCCAACAATAGAAATCATATTGTCCAGATCGTCCTTCATCTCTCTGTTCAGTTTGCCTTCGTCAATACCACCTTCCAGTCCTTGTCCCCATTACAACATGCCTCTGCTGAACAAACGTCGTGCTCAGTACCATCCACGTCCACCACAAAACGTACATCCACCTTGAAGCCCACCATATTGGACATATCAGGATAAAGCCCTTGCTTAGCACTTGTCGAGAAGGAGAATACCGTTTCGCCCGTCTTGATCTGGATATTGCAGCCAGAATGAAACAGGTGGCGCCACAGCGGCAGCCAGACGAACGAAACGTAATCTGCCTCAGACACTGACACGGATGGTTTCACCTGGAGCAAATGGGGGTTCTTGATCAAGCAACTTCAGAATGTGTTCGAACACACACAGGGTTGGCATCAACTTGCTCAAGTGGTATTTTACAAAGATTTTATAAAGATAAAGCAATCCCAAATTGACGTTTCCGGATTGGCACACAGTGGTATCAATTATTTTCCACGTTTCTTGTAAGGATCGATCAAGTGGTGATGTGTTTGTAATACGGTACTTGTTCTGGAACAACTCATTGATATTCTTCCATTCAGATACTGTGAACAGTGACCGCTGTGAGCCACATGATTGATCGACTAGGTCAAGTATCGAGGAGAGTCCATTGGATATGATTTTTCGCTGTCTAGATGGAAATGGTTCGCCGTGTTTGTATCGATCATGGACGAGAATTGCTTTTCTTTTGATTACTGTGGCAATTGAAAGCTTGGACGCGTCACAGATGATGCCATCCGTTTCGACCAACTCCAAAATAGAGGGATCTGAAACATTGAAAGCAGGCTGAACAGCTGAAAAGGATGATGATGAATCCGATGGGGTGGATGATGCCGGTGATTCACTAGAGAGCACAATAGCTGCAGCGGATGGCGATGATGTTGCTGAGGATGATGGCGATTCCTCTGTGTTTTCTTCTTTTGGACTAATAGATAGTACCGAACTCGATGGCCATGCTGTCAAAGATGAGCATAAAGTTTTCTTATGTGGAGACGTTGAGGCTGACGAGGATGCTTCAAAAGGCCGTTTGATAGAAGACGTCGATGATTCCAATTGTTGGGCGTGTTGTTCCAGCAAGGCACCTTGAATTCCGAGAATCGCTGTGTCCACGACGGTCTGTCGCTCCTGTCGTTTAAGATGGTCTTCTTGGAGCATCTTGGCTGTATGGGTCCAAAAGTGCTTGTTCAGCTCATCCTTTTTCGCATTTGCCAAAGCTTTCTTCAACCGTGTGACCATCTTTATTATATCGGTATGGTGAACAAATGCGGTGCCAAGTTTATCTAAATCGTGCTTCATTTGTATGTGGCAGTCCCGTTTGCTGATCAAGAACTTGCTTGACAGACTTCTGTCGTATGCTGTCACATCCCAATTTGTGCAAGATGTGCCTTTCCAGTAATCTACGAGTGAACAAAAAAAGTATCTTGTCATTCTGATATTAATTATTTCATATTATACCATAGTTCGCAAGGTCTTCTTTTAAGTGAAGCCAGATGGGATCCCTTTCGCCAATTGAATGATTCACTTGTTTGCAAGTGCGTTTTGACATATGATTAAAGAGAAGAAAAGGAAAAAAGGAATGAAATCTTCACCATACAGAATATAGCCTTAGCCAATCAGAAGAAAAGACCGCTGTGATTCGGAAAAAGACAAAAAAGAGCTGCGTCTGATTGTAGGTCTCAGGACATTCAGAGGGTGTCAGCCAAAACAAATTTTTTCCTTCTTCTTGAATGATTCCTTCCCGCCAACGCCTCGGCATTGTCAGTTACGCGCTACTGTGAGCCATTCCTGGACTTGATCAGTGGCTTACAGTACACACCTGCCCGCACGGAGAAATTTCGAAGGTCTTTGTACATGTGTACAACGCCTTTGGAGTGGAAGCCAACTGACGATGTGTCCGGGAATTGGTCAATGCATTGTTATCTCATGATCAGTTGACGCTGCTGGTGCTAGATACTTCTGGCCTTAGTAAACACCTGCCCGCACGGAGAAATTTCGAAGGTCTTTGTACATTTGTACAACACCTTTGGAGTGGAAGTCACTGATAAAACATTGCATTTGGGGAAGACTGGAACTACTGTATAGTGTGTATCAATGTTGCGTAAGTTGAAATAGAAAACCTTGATACTGCGTACTTAATTAACCTATCTCTAATTGAGCAATATGGTCGTATCATCATCGATGTCAACACAACCGTTGTCTCATCCACCATTAACACCCTTGAGGACTTACTGCATATAGTCTTGAACAATGATTCACAGCAAACATTAACCACAAGATGATTGAGAGTTCTTGCATCAGTTATTTGGCTGCCTTCGGCCGAAAGTAAATCTTGTCATTGTGATGTATACAAGCTAATATGCTTACATACATTTATATTAATTAGTCAATAGTTAACTTGGTTGAATAATATATCCGGAGTCATCTCTGACCTGTTCACACACTATTCCAATCATTAATTACTGAATATTACTTTAGCCGCCATCATCACTACAATATTTAGTATAAATATTATACATGGTTTGATTTGTGCAATTGATATAACCCAGCTTATGCTATGTTTAACAGTAGCTCAGATTGCTTCAATTATATAACTCAGATTAGCTAAACCGGTAGAACAATAAGAATTAATTTACTGTATAAATACAAGCACATCTTTTGTATAATGGGACGGTTGTCGAGGAAGCGACAATGATGGAGGATGTAGTACTGGTTCTCCGAAGCCGCGGTTTATTTATTCGTAAGTTTTCCTTCTATTTCTATTTTTTTTTAGCGTACCGCTCCCCTTTTTTCGACGTAATAAGGGTCGGGAACAACATGTATATATGAAAATAACCAACGAAACCATGAGCGGGTACCTACATCCTCCATTGTTGTCGCCTCTGCTTTCACTCCGTCTGATCTGGTATCTTCGTATTCGGCGAAAAAAGCGTTCCTATGATATGTGATCCTTTTTGATGTTGGTTTTCAGGCCCGTAGTAGTATTTCTCAAAAGTTTGACTTTGACTCGCCCAGTCTGCGTGGTGTTTCACTGAGTTCTTAGCGATTCCATTCTCTACAGCAGCCGTTGCCGAAGCGGCTCTTGTCGAATGCGCCGTAAAGATTGACGTATCTACACCACTTTGCTTCAAAATGGTTTTGATCTACGAAGCGACTGAGGCTGGCCTGACCGACTTCGTTGGTTTTGCCGTCCCCAAAAATTCCAAGAACAAATGTGTGATTCAGTGATTGACCTTCGTGGAACTCTCTTGTTTTTGCGTGAATTCGAAAGTGTCTCTACCGGCCACATTTCCGTGTCCTCTATCCGTCCCGAATTTTTTTTTCAGGGAAGGTACGCTGCATCGTATTTAGTACAAGAGTTTACGTTGTAAGCAGTCATCAACCATGAAAACTGAATGTTGGCAAAATCCTTTTAAATCGCTATAGTATATCATGATGCATGCATCCTTGATTCGCGAAGTCAAGGTCTCTTCTTCCAAGAGTCTGTGGCGTTTCAACTTGCTTTTGATCACTGACTAGAATTGCTCTATGTGATCCAGCTCCGGCGAATAAGAGGGACGATAAATGCACCTATAACCATGGTTTTAAATATACTTAGCAATGTCATCCCGTTTTGTGAATAGGTGCATTGTCCATCACGAAGTAGTTGCCTTTGAATTCCTGGTGCTCGCCCATCGCGTCCAACGTGCTTGCGATAAAGATGAAGTAATGCCCGATGACGGCTCCCTTTCTGCTTGTGGGAACAATTTTGCTGTTTTCAGCAGCCTTTCTTTCCTTGGAAGAGGGCAGTGCTTTCGGCAATCTTACCGAGATTTGCACGATACCGTACGAGAAATGGCGCCAAGGAATGCGGTAGATTTCGCATTAGTCTTGGGAACAGTTACCGTTGCGCGAGTACCTTTCTTCGACCACGCAGAGCTCCGTTTCACATTGATGCGGAATGCTGATACGTCGATGAAGACACAATTGCTGCAGTAATCCATGTTGGTGTCCAACCAGAGTGTCACTCAGTTGTATCGCTCGTCAATCTTGGCCGGCGAGTTTATTTCAATTGAGTGAAAATGTGCTTTTCTGAAGATGATTCTACATTTTTCGGTGGCGAAGTTATACAGGGCGGTTTTCGACACCTGCAATCCTGCAAACTGCTTCGTCAAACTGTCCATCATCTGATCAAGGCAAGGGACGGATCCTTATCTACCAAATTTGTCAAACACCATGCATGTTCTTCACAAGGTCGGACGGTCTTCCAACTGAACGTGTACTTTCACTGGCTTTACTGGGTACTACACCATCATACTCAGGGTTATATTGATCGTTTTTACCCGTTTCTGGGCAGCTTTCCCCTGTTCATACATCATGAAATATAACGTCCTTTTTGTGCGGTTATGTACCGTGCTTGCAGTCATGTGGCACAATTTCTTTTGGTTTAGGAACTTCGACAATTAAGTTCAACTATTTCATAAGTTTTTAAGTTGGTTCCATATAAATGTACTCATTGAAATCGGTGACGGAATCGAGTGGGTAAGTTTCAAAGTCAACGTCCGTTTCCACTATCGGCGAATGCACTGCCTTCGCCCTCGATCACATTGCCGTGGCCATCTTCGTGAATGAACGTGTTGCCATCATTCTCAAAATAAAGTGACAAGAAATGCGGCACTTTTTTCTGATGCAATGCGCCAGTGTTCCCGTCATCTTTTGCGCAGGCCGATTCTTGACATTGTGTCACGTTCTTTCTCTGTGTAACGCCACTTGTCCACCCAAAAATCCGCCAGTCATTTCTGAAAAAAAGCGTATTTTCAAGCAAAAAAGTGGGCTAGAAATGTTCATTGTATGAATGCAAAGAAAGCAGCACGTGCAAAAGGTGCGTTTCATGAGGTATGTCAAAGTGTGGCGTGTCATCTTTGTGAACCCCGAAGACGTGGCTCATGCAGGTGAGCCCAATCTATGTTTGTCTACCATTGTATCTCCGCTACTTACAAGGATTTGGGGTCCTTGCCATTTACCCGTCCAAGAACAATATACATTTCCCTCTTTCTATGCAAATAGACCTATTCATTAGAGATTATACAAGGCTATAGCAGTTTTCTCTATGCAATTTCCAAACAGTTACCTCAAATAATTCTAAAGTTTATACTTTGGTCATGTTTGCGTTATTGGTTTAGCACAAGATTCCATATTTCTCCAGAAAAGTCTATTTTAACGTTTGCCTCTTTTTTTTTTTACTGCGGTCAGACTGAAACCTTAAAGTTTCTGAGAGCGGTTTCTTCCTTTTGATAGAAAAGAAGAAGAAAAAAAGGAGTTTATCGGCGATTGGAAGACCGACCGATCAGAATCAGAAAGATTATATTGTAACATTCGCTTCATTAGGATAATCGGCAAGCGGCACAGCATCCCCCCATCTCCTTTACAGTCACATAGAACACAACCATTGCTTCTGAATAACAACCAACAGAATAAAAAAGAATCCGTTGCAGCACTTTATAGAGCTAAACTAGAACTTGGTTGTGAACCAATATACCGAATATATAGTGACAAAGAGTAGTGGCATTTTATTAATTCGAGATAAAACAAGAGTTAACAACCAATGTTACTATGGCAGCTTAAATAAGAGCATCATTTATATCTCGATAGCCGGGAATCCATACCACAACGCTTGCTAGAGAATCTTGCAAAGCTGCCAATGGTGCGCATTTGTAAACCATATAACATATGCTTCGATGCCTTTGAAACATGGACTCGGTCATTAATTATGGGTCGTCATTTTACCGAACAAGCTAATTGCTCATCACGATTTTCCTGTTATGCAGAAATACAACTACGAATAGATAAGGTCTGCAAAACCGTCTTTTCCATTAACATCGGCAGATGTTGACACTTGTGCCCCCACCAGCTCGCCCGCCAGGGAATTGCTCCAGGTGAGAGGAGGCAGTTCGATTGAGAAAATCTCATTAAATCGTATATCTTCAAGTCGCTTAGAATTGATCAACCGTAAAACCTTGATAATGCAATTGATATTGCCATCAACACCAGAATCGGTCGCATACAGATCATTTTCTTTTCTCAGTTGCTTCGAAACTGCTGACCTTCTACCCTTTAGCAACCCATCGGAGACGTCTGTATGAGAATTTGCGGTTTGGAGAAAATTAACTTCCTCATCAGTGACATAGTCCATACACTCGGGATAGCCACGTTCAACAAAGGTTTCGGAAAGATGCGGTACATACTTTAGTAGTTTTCTGCTGGAAGACTAGTATTAGACATTGCGTCCATAACAGGATATACTGCAATTTTAAAGTATTGACGCTTCAATGAAGCCCTACAGCATTCTTGAGCCGCACGAATCACTCGACACAGTGCGGTCCGAGCGCTTTCTCGGAAATTACACAAACAAAGCAGCAAGCCACTTGTGGCCTTACAGCAGCAAAGCGATTTAGGCAGCAAGTAGTTTACCCGAGTCATTCTATGGTGATGGATTGACATCTTGCAAGACTGCAAAGCTGCATATAAAGACAAATCCAACATTATATCACTAGCTACTGACGCTGTCGTAACAAGAAAGTTCACTAGCGAGGACCGACACCGGATCCCAGAAATACTAGAGCAACCATACCATGGATACGGCAAACAGGTTAAACCAGGACAGAAACTAATCAAGATATCAGCCGAGATATTTGAATTAGCGGTTATTAACCCAGGCTTGTTATATCCACCAAGGATGTTAAGAAAATACAATAGGTATGGAGGAAGACAAGAAGAGGTCTGATGACAGCACTTGTTGATCAATAGTTTAGGAATGGTTTCGTCAAAATATATACGATTCCTAATTAATTCCCACGTTGAAGTTTTTGTAAGACGGCCACAGCTAATAAACATGGGCACTTTGCGAAAGTATGATACTACGATCGTGAATAAGCGCACTTGTGTTCTATCAATGCGGTACTTGCTGGGTGATATATAACGAGCTTGATTCTTCATTTTTAAAAGTTACTCTGGTCCCTCTCGTTTACGTAGTACCAGGCCGACGTGGACACCATTGCTTCTCCAAGAGTTTATACTCTACATATGTAATGCCCTTTATCCATAAAGCTGGATTGATTTTTTCGAAGGAAAGCTCTGTGTTCAATTAAAATCAGAGAAATTTTATATAGATGAATAAAGTTATGCCAGATATGTTACTCGAATGTACTCGAAACTATAGATAATGGATTTGTTGCGCTCCAGTGCTTCTGAATTAATCACAACATTGTACCAACGCGGCCAAGGAAACCATTACTAGCGTCTACGCCAGAAAGTCTCTGGGGGCCCTGAGCTAAACCAAGTACATCAAGGCTTCCCATTCCATTAGTACCGCCGCTTGAAGTTTTCTTGTTTTCCTCATCATCATCTTCATCGCCCTCATTTTCATTTTCATTTTCATTCTCGTTATCATCGTCCTCTTCGTCATCCTTGTCATCACCTTCTTTGTCATCGTCGTCGTTATCTTTATCGTCATCATCATTATCCTCGTCATCGTCATCGCCACCCTTATCGTCACTCTGCGCTTTGTTTTTGGCATTACAGTTATTATTACCGTTCACGCCGGGGCGACCTATAGGACCTTTTCCCTGCTTCTCGCTGACGGTCTTCTTGTTGTCTTTGTCGTCGCCTTCATCATCATTGTCATCATCTTGATCTTCGTCCTCTCCTCTTTTAGTTTTCGTATTCCGCTTATTAACATACGACAATTGATGAGATGTGCTTCGTTTAGAGATATGGTTGAACACACTATCGGCTTGTACCATATAGTGGGATTCTTTGCTGGGAGCGTTGCGTAGCACAGGGAATGCTTGGGAAGATGCAGCAAGGCAGACACAAACAGCGATAAAAATAATGCCCGATCGCATAATGAATTCAAAGGAAATTGTGCGTGAAAGAAAGAAAAGACCTGGGCGCTAGAAGCCTTGGATGACAAAAAGCAAAGAAGGAGGTTTACAGGCGCCTTTTATAACAGAGCAGTTCCAGTGCTTGCTCTGCCCAATCTTATTTTACGCTAAAACGAATAGAAAGGGAAACATCAATTCTAGGGACAATCTTCAATGACAATGCATCCAAACAGTATCTAGCGCTCTATGTATGAACCAAGTACTCCTGCATAAAGATAAAGGCACAACAGGTCTTTATAGAAGGTAAAAGAGTCTGACATCATTTGCATTGAAAAGCATGCAAGGTAGTGAATGGCTACATGTGGCATCTCTTGAAAAATAAAAAGAAAGGTGTATAAGAAATGTGTGATTTACCTCTTTTCAATTTATAGTTAGTGACAACAGTTGATGTATGCAGCCTATTACTGGTTAACACTGGAACGAATAGACCATACTCTAACTGAGTTGTACTTCCTATCTGCTGAATACAAATTCTGTATCCGCAGCTTAATCCTCCTACTGTAGTAGTAATCAATATATACCAAATCCAGGGCCTTTGCATATGCATCCTGCATATTCTTTATCATTAGCTGTCTTTTTCATCTTTTGTATAAGCGTAAGGCGCTCGGATCACCGATGTGCATTGATGATTACAGCGATCAAATGGAGTGATTAAAGTTCAATTTATTCTCCTTCCCACTCTTCTCCTTAAACCTTTGATTCACGTCTTTCTCCTGTTAGCGGCATTGATTGTTAAGAAATAAATGTAATTAGTGTTTTGTGCAACGTTCCATACTGTTTGTTGGGCTGCCTCGTTTGCTACGCTAGTCAACCTTTGATCTACCAAGCAAGCCAAGTTAGAGCTCGGAAAAAAAAATAAATATGCATTATTTTAAGATGTCGGTTCGGTTACAGCAAAAGATATAATTCTGTATTATATCGTTTTGCAACAACGTAATCTTTCGCAAGTTCATGATTTGTCAGGGAGTGATGTTGCCTTTGCGCATATCCGTTCGTGTTTGCAGCTTGATATTTGTATACCTTGTCATAGTTATCACTAGATAATGTATATGGTATGAAGCCGTTTCAAAACGTGAAGAAGTTACAATACCAAAGCTCTGTGGTACTCCCAAGCATTTAGCCCCTCTGGTATCCGATTCCGTTCACCTTCACTCGTATCGTATTTAGCAATACTCTACATATGCTTTGGGATATTCTTGCATGAGGATACATGCTAACACAAATGCTTTGCTAATGGTACATACATTATCTTTCCAATCATGAAGCTTATCAAGTCGTCAAATCTCTCAGTTTACATGAACACGATGCTTAAGCGATTTTATTTCTAAGAATACTGCAGCTCGAAAGTCTCAAAAACAAGGATATATTTTGTTCATAATTGAACTTTGTTGTATTTAAGGAGCTGTTTGGCCGGCACCGCCAGCTCCTCCTCCAGTAGCTGCGCCAACCGCACCGACAGCACCATTAACAGCACCTTCCACAGCACCGACGGCACTATTAACAGCGCCATCGGCAGCACTTCCAACAGCTCCAACAGTTCCACCAACAGTACTGCCGATAGCTCCGACAGCACCACCAACAGTAGTACCAATAGCTCCGACAGCTCCACCTACACCGTTTGCAACGCCACCAACAAGACCACCAGTAGCACCAGCTTGACCTTGAGTACCTTGTCTTTTGACCTTGGAAAGACCAGTGTTTGTCCCACTTCGTCTTGAGACACCGGATAAGTCGGTGCTTTGCACTTCAGAGACTGGAAGGGCCAAAGACACGCTGGCAAGATAGACACTGACAACGGCGAGGATCAGATTGAATCGCATGATAAGAATGAGAAATATATTAAAACCAGGTGAGCAATGGTAAAACAAGGCCACAACCGCATCTTTTTATACCCATTTTATAGAAAAACCTCTTTATTAGAGGCTTGGCTTGTCTTATACCGGAAATCATACAAGCAATAACAACGTCAATCACTTCATAGATAACTGGCACATACCCGGATACGGGCGCAAACCTTAAAAAAGCAAAATGTACAGTGGATGCTCCTTATAAAGATACGCCCACCTGCATTACGTGAATGAGACGACTTGAATCAAACAAAAGCCGAAGATGCAATTTCCGTAAACTCGGCTTTGGTGCAACCAACGCCCATGCATGTCTTGTTCTCGTACATGGAACAGAGAACCGTCAGCTTTAAGGGCGCTGTGACAAGATCCTATCGTAGGAGGGACGTTGTTACGCTTTTTCAAGAAGCAGAAAAGCTTATTCAAGGTACACAGGCTTCATGAGGCATGCCTTGGTACATTGCAGCAGCTCTTCTGTTTCACAGCTTAAACACTTACACACTGGGCCTTAGTGATACGGTTGTATACTAGTAGATTCGCCAAATTGCCTTTAGGTATAAGAAATGGCTTGCCCAGCTTCTTCGTTCTCAGCAGTACTGCTTTCTCCTTGAGTCAAATGGTTATCCGTGATACTAGCAGTTCCGACAGGAACAAGGATGTCGAGAACATGTAACTACTTGCCTTCCTGGATATGCACATAACACTGTAAGTGGGCGCAAGTCTGATCAGCAATAGCATTAAACAACAAAACTTTACTGCAAGATGGTAGATGGATACCATCTTTAATGGTCGTACAGGAATTGTTTATCTTTAACGGAAATGCCAAGGATTACAGTGAACGAAAAGAAGGTTCCTTGTCCATTAATAGTTATGTTTCCTAGTTAGGTTGCTTCCCCCGAATATGAAGACTATTCAAGTTTTTGGATGGATCCAGGTTCCAGGTTCCTGTTGTTGTGTTATTCAATTTCGTAATATGTTTACGGATGGACTTGGTACACAGCCACCGAGAGGGAGACGCCCCGTCTTCTTTCCATTCACATGTGCTAAATTCAAGGCCACAGCAGCCGACCGTCAGGTCAACTTGCCTGTCGCGCACATGCTCGGGTTTTCCTTGTTGGTTATGCTTTGCATCCCATCGAACGAATCTGCTTCGACACCCGGTTTATTTCCATCGCTGAAAGGTATCGTCATTTGTAAACTTTATCTTCAGTCCGAAACCAGTATTCTTACAGGTCAAATGCGGAAGTTTTGCGTTTGCAAACTTAAGTAGCTACAGTAGGTGCTACATTTATCAAGTGACATTCATTGTCACTGAGCTTCAGATTGCCGTTTCATATTTCCCAATCAATATTTTAAAGATAAAAAAAATATTTGCATAGTAATCGTAGACAGCAATACTTATATTGTATATGGATTTTTTTGTTTGAATTGTTATCTGACAACAGCATTGTAATCGCACACAAGACATCATGTTGTTTTCCAAAAAGTTCTCTCAGTAGGCATCCGCCGCAATAAGATTCAAATCCTGGCCAGTCATCCATTTGCCTCCAGTATAAGGAATGGACCTTTAGCCAAACGGCTTCCCCTTGACAACGGTGGCCATATTTGATTAATATTATTCTGTCAGATTTAGAAAAAACGAATTAAACAGCATAAGCAGAGGCTGTATATTTTATTGTTTATCATAGTTTGACAGTTGAGTTTCTTTGATAATGTTCATCGTTTCTTTTGTGCTACCAGTTTACATCCAGTTCATATTTTTAAAGAGTCCTTCTTCCGATGTACACGCACAAGGACACAATTTATTTATACCTATCAACGTCTCTTCCAAGCCTGATACGGTTAAGAACCTCATTTTAGCAGAATAGTGATTTTTGGTTGGTGGTCTTCTGTAGCAAACTTGGTAAGTTTACCTTTCGGATTGAGGTTAGATCTTCTTTCGCTGCCAAGAAGCTAATACCACTGTCTTCTTTCATCATACAACAGCAAGCCTATGTGCGTGGCTGTAAAATCTGACCATTATAACACGCTCGTAAGTGTGAAATATTATCCTCCTAGTATAACTCGATCATCCTACAATAGCATCAGTTGAACTGAATTGGTACAAACTGGCAACAGACATTCAGAACAAAAGCAATGAAGAGCTTACACTCTGCATCATCTACTTTAAACTGCATAATCCCTTCAGTTTCCTAAACCATTCAGCAACATCTTCCATCTGACCCTGGTTGTACTATCATCACAAGGATTTAGCTTCGCAATGGTCAGACTTCCTGCCATTCGACAGCGTACTAAATCAAAAAATCGATTGATCTGCTCTTGAAGACATGAGCCTAATAGGTGCGAAACAACAGTAAGTTCTTCCTTCATATGGTCATATAAAGCTATAAAAAAAACCTCCTCTTTTTCAACGATTGCCACATCATATCATTCCGGACTACATCAAAAAGTACTGTAGTAATATTGCAAAGAATTTTAACATGCGCACATTAAGTCTTGTATATCTCTCACTGGACTCTGTCCTCAATGAGACAGGCGATCGCGATTATTTTTACTCTCAGAAGTTGTCAATCAGTCTGACAACAATGGGTTGCCGCCTCATCAGCCATATCTCAAAGTTTGTTAACTGATTATACTTATCTACAATCTAGATTCTCAACTAGGTCTCTGCAAAGGTATTCGGCTTATTTGTCGAAAACGAGGCCTTCATATTAGAGAGCCATTGCTGGTCGAGCAGGGATAAATATTTACTCCATTAAAAGTGATAAACAGTGGAGAATAATTGGCGGTCGAGCCGGGTCAGATGATCTTTATTTTATGGCATTGACCCTTCTGTGTTCGGAACTTGACGCGATAATTTCCTGTCCGTCTCACGTTTGCAATGACCATAGCACGAATGCCAGAAACAAGTCAGGAAACTATATGAGTCGACTCTAGGCAAAAAGAATCGCGCTCTCCAATTGAAGTCTTTTGTTGCTGTTATAAACTTGTCTACATCTCCTTTTTTATGTTTTTCCCCTTTACTTTTGCTTCTAATCCTCTTGTTTACATTTGTTAATGCTACCAGTTTACATTACGGTTAGCGTTTTACTTGTGAAACTGAATAGAAATGCGTCTTTTGAAATCGAATTGACTATCTGATATTAACCGAACGAATACGAATATTGCTGAAAGTATTCGAACTGTAAATGGCTGTTCGTTTATTTGTTCGTACTCATTCGTGCTGATCGCTAGCTATGCGTAATGAGACAGAAAAAGGCAGTTGCCTTTTACTGTTACTGTTCGCTAGTATTGATATAGGGTAGGTGCTAACAGGAGATTGAAAACATAATTGATTGAAATCCATGTGACATCGTAGAAAAAGAAAGTAAAAGATAATGCTCATTTCAAACGCGGGCGTACTTTTTCTTTCTTTCTCTTCGTAACTTTAGCTTTGACTCTAATGATTATTAAAGACCACATTCCTATCAATATCTAGTTTGGATTATATGGCCAGTACTGCTGCGTCAATACCAGTGGAATGTCAGAGAAATAGTCAAGATGCTGTGATGAAACTTTTGGATGTACTAAAGAATCTTGATCTAAAGTTGTGATGATCGTTATCCGGGTGCAACGATTTTGCTATGAATACTGATTCGAGTCACTTTTATGGGAAACAATATTCAGCTTGTCTACTTGTTAGCTTCACGCTATTAGATTTTCAAAGATGACATGTCTTTGGCCTACTGGAACTTCTGACCTGCTGTTACCAAAGAACTGAAGGAACATTCTATGATAAATACTATGGATGATAAGCTTCTAGATCTTCCGTTGTTCAACATCGTCCATACTGTCAACATCCTCATCTACTGCATTCCTACCTCCTACCTTAAGTAAAAGCTAATTAGCATAAGAATGCAAACGAACGATAGTACTCTATTTCGCCAGAAACCTGATCAAACATTATTTGTCAAGGAAAGCACCGTTAGGCCCCTACTCTAAATCAATATTTTAAAACATTATATAGTAAATATATGCTTTTCCCCCCTCTCATCATATACCGAGCCCATATTTCAAAAAGAAAAACGCGTTAGCGGTAAATGTAGAAGACAACAGCTCCAGTGCACTGACGTAATCTTACATGAGTTAAAACACCTCATATTTAAATTCTAACTCAAATAATGCATGAGGTGCAGGACATTAAAGGGACGATGAAATGGCACATGACTTATTCCGGAACGAACAAATTTGTTCTAATGGAACTGACAATGGAAGAAGGGCAATTCTTCAGTTAAAGAGAATAGCAATATCTCGGATAGGGCTTGAAATGAGTGTGGCCAAATCTGTCGCAACAAACACGCGCAAGATAGGCCAGACATTACTTGACCTGAGTTGTATTCACGGCAATGCGCGTATTCCATATCAATACTAGCAATCATCAATGACACAAAGCGCCCTTTCCTGTGTCATTATTTTAAAGACACCGTTCATCGTGACTATATGTAGTACACCAGAAGGATTAAATGACTGCCTCTTCCATTAATCTATGAAAGAATGGACGTGGAAAGCTGAAGACAGTGAAAATGCGTTTCCTTGCTGATCACTATTTGTCCTTGGGAACTCACTTCAAGCGAAAGCAAAACCGACAAGAACTTTTTATTAACGGCAATCGTGGACTTATGTTGTTTACTTTCCCACTACTTCCTAATGGAAAAAGTGTTTTCCAAAAATATTTATGTCATTTCTTTGCCAGCGAAGCCGTCTTCCCGAGCAAGGAAAACTCGAGAATCGTTCTTACTGGGAATATAAACTTCTTTCTATTGCTATCTTCTCTTCTCTCATGTTTCCACCGTGGATTTTTGACTTTCATTGTATATATGCAGCAAATCTAAATTGGCTAAATGTAAATTAAAGTAAGATCGCAACATAAATTCTCCCATAGGGCTTCTCTGGCATCACAAGCAAATAGGCGTAATCCTAATGTCAAACACTTTTTCCCTTTTGCAAAACCTTGTCATCGATGAACTAGCTGGTTGCAGCACCTGGTATACTTTGCAGTCCGAATTTTCTGATTGGCAGTTAGATCGGACAAGTATACTTTTGACCTACTTTGGGAATCCGGATTAGAATACATTTAGGTTTACGAAAACTTGTCTCCTTTTCCCATATCAGGTATCACGCTCCAACAGCACGAACCTGTTTCTTAAAGTTTTGCTGAGCCCATCAATCACCATACAAACAATGTAATCTTTGCTGCTCTTATATAAACTTTGCACTTTTGCAAAGGTGGTTTCCTTTCTCTGTCGTCTCAAGAATTTTCGGTTCCATGAGCTTGAAATATAGGCATCTTGTTCCAGTTCACATAGCTCCGTAGAGTGTAAAAGCCTAACCACTTTACCCTTGACACCAACATATTCTTCTCTACAATTGTATCCTACATTAAAGTAGCTATCGATCCATTCTGGGCAGCAAGTCGATTTGTTTACAAGGATATGGTTATCGAAGCCGTGAATCACCTATCGGAGTTTTAAAAACCTGCCGAACTGGCTCGGACTGAAGCTCGACTCGGAGCAACAGGTTCGTCATAGCTATCCGTCTTCCCCCGAGTTCAATCTTTCAATAACCGGCTTTGTTTTGATGCAATCGATGTACAAGTTACCAAACATATGCATGACCCTACGGCACCACCACCACCTCCTCCACCACCAGCAGCAGCAGCAGCAGCATCGCGTCCTCTTTAGTACGACAAATAAAAAACACGGGCTTAGCGCGCTATCACCGAAATTCTCTTCTGATTTGCAACTATTCTTTTACCACAGTAGGACGAAAGATACCAAGCCAGCTTTATACAGCAAGGACATGAACATACTCTTTTCTCACGCTAGGGAGTTTTGCCTGCACTTAACGATTCTCCATAATATCGGTACAGTCAAAGAAACAGTCAGTTATAATCAACAAATCCTGAACAATCTTTATAATCCCAGCATTATCTGCGAAGCGGACCGACAGATTGAAATCATTTTGCATCCTTTACATTAAGCATAAAGGTATAGAAATTGTCTTTATGGCACAGTGGGAAAAATCCAACATGTTCTCCATAGCCATTGCATTTCCTCAACAAACATTGCACAGCCACGCTTGGAACAGTACTCGAACAGAAAACCGGGATATAGTAAGACATGCCAGGGAAAGACCAGTCAATTATGATATTGTTGACTATATACGTATTCAGACCTTGTCGTCAATTATGCGTACACGAAAGGAGATTTAATATGCACTGGATATGGCACAGTTATTCCCTGCTTTGCGACAGTACTACAGCTATAACACACCTAATGCTAGATGAACGCAATTGGTAACATTATACCATGAGGTCAATAGGAAACATTACTAGCAGTGGATACGGTGAAAGACTGTTTTGATCTTACGAGTTACATCTGACGCTGCTCGAGATGACCAACCAACAGCTGCCCATTTAATCCATCAACTTACGTGAAATCCGTTCCTAAGTTTATTTCAGCAAATGTTTCGATAGATATGTCTTGTAGATATATCTATAGGAATAACTACAGCTCGGAAATGAGACTTTTCGGACGCGGGGGTATAACATAATGATGCATTTAGAACGCACAAGTCTATATTTCACCAGTTTGGAAAGATATAGTCTTGTGGATAACGATCAGCGTGAAAGTTTCTTGTATGCCTCTGTAATGCATCTTTTCGAGAAAAGCGTATACAGCAAAGCTCGCAAAAGTGCGGCGAATTTGCGTGCTGTATATGAGGTCTTCTGTTACGAGGGTTTCTTGCTCTACGATCTTGATTTACCCGGTGCATCTGTTCCACATGGTTATCAGGGAAGATGTTGGTCTCGTGGTTTGCAACAGAGCTCTCAACCGCTTCAAATCGTTTTTATTTAGTATGAGTGTTTTATAAATGTATCTTAATCTTTACCTTGGAAATTGTCATGCAAATCTTGAAAAGGAAGCTCCGCATGGTTATGCAGTTCTCTGGAATTGGGAACAGATTGATCTTGAACAACTAGATTGTCCACTGCAATGGACGCATCTGCTAAATCAATTTGGACTGAGAGGTCCGTAAGGAGGGACGAGGAGTTTACGTTTCGAGCGCCACTGGTACTGGTGTCCAGAAGATTTTGCACAGACAAGGACCTGTCTTGAATGCTTGACAAAACACCTGTGCTCTGTACCTGGAAACCTGGGATAGCTGCAACCATTGCAGGCTGGACTTGAAGTAGCTCGGACAGGTGTGCTTCCGTGCGAATGTCTTCTTGTAGTTTCTTGCAAACCGCTGTCAGATTGTCCAGCTGTATCAACACACACTGAAGGACAAGCTTTGTGGATAACTCTGGTGAATGCAGCATGACGCTATCGGATATGTTAATGAGCTAAAGGTTGAAGCTATAGAAAAAAGAGAGAAGCATGCAAGAAGTAGGCTGAGCCGTTTTATATACTCGCATAACACGGGTCTTGCGACTTTTCTAACAATGGCAGGTGTTTCCTGATATGGTATTCTAATGCTTTTGACATCCAAACTGTAAACTTTTTAGAAGTGCCCAAGTTTCGTATAGCAAGCATTGTACCCTTTCATTAACCACCGTTAGCAAACGCGGAGTCGGATTGTCAAGATTCTCCTTATATGGTTTAAACTGATCACTGCTAATGAAAGGCTTTTTTGCTGTAACCGGATGGCCGGTGTGCACTGTCAAGGGATCGAGTTTCGGTTTCCTTGTAGATTGCTTACAAAGTCATCATTCTCTTTGGATGGCTATGGATGATGGGCTTGTTAGTGACAGCTTTTATTTAATCTACAATGATTTTTCTAAAACGTTCCTAAAACAATGCATGTCTTTAAGGAAAAGAGATAATGTACGTGAATCTCCTACTTATTTCTCAAAGATTTCAGCGGGAAAGGGCCTGGTTAACCTGTCGCGCACTATCTAGCTATTTTTATCCCGATCCGCCTAAATCAAACGGCACCAATACCGATCTGAATCAAATAATAGAAGGAAAATAAAAGGAAGGTTGGGAAGAGGTGTAGTAAAAAGAGGAAACAAGGTGTCTATGTTACAAATCCATATGGCTTTCTTGTTGTTTTACATGTCGCCACGAGCAGTTCATGCGCGACCGAATCTATCAAAGTATTTCTGTGCAAGGCTTGCCAAAATTTCACCCGTAGCACTCCTCAGAATGGAACCAATATAGCCATCGGGTCGAACCACTACCACCTGAATACTTTCCGCGTCACTCTGATAGCCAGTGTGACATTGTGCTCGGTTTAATTTATCCAAGACGATGCGCTGCTTGTCAAGCCCTCCGCTCTCGCATGTGGCTGTTACTGCATCGGCGGCACTGGTTGTGGCAATAAGGTAATCCGTGCTGACCAGCAATCGTCGTTCCTCGATAGCCTTGTTACGCCAGGATAGGAACGTCTTTATCTCTGCCTCCGATTTCTTGAGATCTCCCGCCAAAATAATGAAACTAAAGGTCAGCCAGTCGCCCGTCTTGATCTCTCCTTGATACTCAAACAAGCGTGCCTTCTTGCCAGTGGCGAACTGCACAACTTTGTAGTCGGGAGCACGCATACCGGGTTGTAATGTGTACTCTTCCTTGGTCTCAGCCTGCCACAGCAACGGGTTGCTCTCCTCTTTGTCTTGTTTGTACCGAATACCGAATCCGGAGGTAAAGGCTCGGTTTTCCTCCACAATCTGACAATAGCTTTCTGCCTCATTACCCGCAGCCGACTTGGCCGCTCGCTTGTCTGTAGCCAGCACTTCTTCAGCCACTGGCCGTCGTTCAGCAACGTATGTCTCGACAATTTTTCGACTTATTTGTTGACGCTCCACAAGACAAAGCTTCCAAATCTAAAAAAAAAAGAAATGAAAAGACAAAAGACGAGCGTGAGTACCGGGGCCATAGTCCTTCCATCTAGCATGTACCCGACCATTCTTTCCATGTTCCTGGTTTACTTACCAAATTAAAGATGTCACCAAAACCTGTATTGAGGCCCTGGCCCAGGGTCGGACTTTGTGAATGGGCGGCGTCGCCGCAGAGAAAGACCCGATGGTCCAATCCATCCATGGCCGATGCAATGCGCTGACCAACCACGTACACTGACCAATAAAGAATGCCGAGGAACTCTAATCGATGGGGTAACAATGCACGCTTGGCTTCTCTTTGTATATCTTCCAGCTGAATCTTATTTCGGTTATGTTGTTCCTTCCGTAAATCATGTTCATTCTCATTGAAATGAACAAAGATACGTGTCAGACCGTTCTCACGCGGAAACAAACTGACTGTCTTGGCAGCATCGCTCTGAAGGATACTAAAGAGATTTACCAATAGGATAAGCTCTCTCTATCCAACTCCCGCTTTCCGTTTCCCAATAGAAAGGCTCTTACCACACATCTTTTCGTCCGCCGAAATTGGTTCTGATCAAAGCATCCAACACACCTGCATGGGTCTCAGTCGTAACACCTTCATTCTGAATCTTGAGCTGGTTTCGAATATCACTATGGGCACCGTCGCATCCTAACAGATACTTGCACTCCACCTCTTCCGTCTCCGCTTGGTCCTTCATGTGCATGACCGTGGCTCGGAGAGGATATGTCTCATTCCCTTGGTTCTTTACCATTTTCACCACCGTCGAAGGTCGCTCCACCTGAATGTCATAACTAGCCAGTTGACTCTGAAGACTCGACTCGGTAATATGCTGACCCACACAAAGCAGATACCTTGTTGAAAGAATAGATATATCGATTACCAAACCATTGCCCGGACTTGCTCATCTCCTCCTTTCTACACTTACTGATGTTTTGATTCGACGTGTTCAGGGACAAAGGGCATGGCTCTTTGCAATTTGGCATTGGAGTAAGAGGACATCTTTTCAACTTTGACACCAGTCTTCATCAACTCATCCACCAAACCCACTCTTTCCAACAATTCCAGGGTTCGGCCGTGAATCCAGTCGCCACGTCCCCAATGATTCGGCTCAAACTCGACATCTAGACCGATGAAGAAAAGGAAGAGCATGTGTGAGTTGCCGATGAGGTCCACTCTTTTCTTTCTTTGTCTATCCAATCTTGTGCATTCCATTTTCTTTTTTACCTAGGATACGAACGGTAAATCCAGCCTTGAGGATGAGGTTGGCAGCCAGTAACCCGACCGGACCAGCACCGACGATAAGGAAATCGACTTGGTTGGATGGTTTTGGAATGATAGGTAAAGAAGTGGCCGTCATCAATAATTTAAAATAGAAACAAAAGAAAAAGAAGAAGAAGGACTGTTACGAGAGAGAAAGAGAGAGAGAGAGAAAAAATGAACAACTGTATTTTATAAAAACAAATTGGCTTCTATTAGTTTTGTCGGCTTTCGTCCCTTTGTTTTAAGTTCCCGCCGTCGTCCTATATACCGGAGTCTGAAAAGGTAAGGATGGCAAACAAACATCATGCCATTTTTCCATGCGTCGGCCATATTTGGTACTTTCCCCTTTTTGCCCCTGTTCATAACGGACGGGCCATCCGTTCCTGCCCTTTCATTTCTTTTTTGATTTACGCTAACCCTTTCAACCCAATTGAAGATCATGACTAAGACATCTACCGTATTTTTATTGAAGGATCTCGGATTAAAAGATTAGACGAGTTTAATTTTGTTTGTATGGAAGTCCATTGTTCGACTTGCATGGCCCTTGTTTTTGAGACGACTAGGGGACTCTTATTAAACAAACTATAAACTATCTCGGGAGTATTAACATAAGACTACTTCAAGCTAATCTTTCTTAGAAGAAGGTATGTATTCCAGTAAGACTCAGAGTGCCCTGATCCATCCTATGCACTCTTCCATAGTAATATGATGTCGCATGCTTGATTATATACTTCTCAGTGAATGCAGGTACGAATAGCCCTCCGTAGTATGTCTTAGTTCAATGAAAACCCTGTTCAAATGTCTGAAGCAAAATGAAAAGACAAAATGAAGGTTCTTCGATGCTATAGAACGTACCTCGGCAACCTTACACAAGCAGTTCTATTGCTGACCCAGACCAAAGAGCTGTGAAAACGAAAGCGTTTAGCCAAAAAGGGATGACGTTTTCAACCAAATTTAAGGCTTGCTGGTGGCTGACACGTGGCAAGTTTAGCCTTGTGATGCCCGAATAAACTCGACAATAATTCGCTTCATTAAAGTGAGCTACAGAAAAATAGGGGAACAGAGCGACATAAAGTTTGTTCTTTGCCAGGAAACGTCTTACATCCAAGTCGAGTCGCGACAAAAATCTTTCTCTATTTGCACCAAGCGCACCCGGCTAAATCTATATTGCCGTGCATCCCTTTTGCCCTATATTCCCTTTTGCCAATGGAAACACCGAGGTCCAAACAAGCGCCGTCACCACCATAGACTGATCTGTCAGTATCTTGAAACAGTTGACAGTGCGCAGGTTTGCAGAGCATTTCCGGTTTACGGACTGTCGGCAAAACGCACGCTAAGATATGCCCACCCATAAGTTCTAGCTAACATGGGTGAGTAAACACCGCGCTTGATGGCCAGAATATGAATGATGGAAGAAGTCATTGAAATAAAAGGAAATTCTGGACAGACCGAACAAAACAGGCGGGTCAGATTGGGATGTGCACTGGGTGGCACTCGAGCAGCTTCGGTACCAGCATAATAAACGAAGGAAAGACAGATCCTGAAGTGATGTCAGGCAGCTGATGAGGGACGTTTTGGCATCTCATGAAGCTGTCATGCAATGTACGGTACTAGCCGATTTGGTGCGCATACTGGTGGCTCTATTTTGGACTCTTCCTTTCAAAGCTAGACATGTAGCCTTTGTCTGCTACCAAGCCGCTGCTGAACTCAATGCATGGTAAATAATAATTAAACTTGCCTAGTTGTATTATTTCTTGTTTAACTTCTGTTTGTATATTTCGCATGCTCTTCTTCCTTTTCTCTTTCCCGTGTCTATATATATCTTTTTCTTCGTGTAGCTCCCCACCCCGGCACATCCCCGCTTTGACATGTGACTGGAATAAAATTGGCGGCGGCATGAAAAGGGAAAAAAAACAACTGACAATTGAATCGCCATTCCTCTACAGGTAGAGCATCTCTCTTATGCTAATTTAAACAATTCACCTTGAACCCAAAGTTCATATACGTATACTCTTGGGTGTTTTGTATGACCGCAAGCATTTATACTTACTTGTGCAATGTTAAATACCTCTATGCTGTGATTAACAGAATGGACCGGACGAGCCCTTGCGTGCTGATTAAGAGTAATTTTACGAACGAATATAAAGGAAGCTAAAATAGTCGGTTCCAAAACAAGGACACAAAATTGATCTTTGTTTCTATGTTGCTCGCCATTCCTTTTAACCTATTCATTTTCATCTCGTACATATATATACCCTCTCTTTTCCCCGTGTATGTATGCATGTTTGTTTGTTTCTGTCTGTGTGTATTCCCTTCTTTCTCTATCTTCTATCACTCTAATCTAAACTTATTGTCTGAGGTTTTGACTTGCATGACATGAATTTGTGTTGTTCACATGCTATGTGTCCCTGCATGAAATGCCCATCGGAAGCAGGGGATCCGATCTTATCCTTTTTAGCATCCGTACAACGGAAATTGCTGTAACCATTCAAGGGTCCCCGCCTTAACCTCGTGAATAAGAGATAGAGTACAATGCAATAAATAAGTCTAGCTGTGTTGCGATATATACTTTTTAATGTGTGTATGTGTGTGTGAGAGAGAGGGGAATATTCGTTCCTGTTTTCTTTTCTTATATAGCTTGCTCAGGATGATCTAGGTGGAATAGGTGGAGGGATTGGGTGTATGACGGAATCTCTTGGAGGTAGCGGGGGTTTATCATCGGAAGGGGTATCCACAACTTGAACATGGCCATTAAGACTGGCCGGCCTGCTTCTCTTTTCTTCTTCTTCTTCCTCTCGTTCCTCTTGTTCTAGCTCTTCTTCTTGTTGCTCCACATCATGTTCTTGCGTTAACTGTATTTTTAATGATTCTTCTTTTTTCTCTTCTTCCTCCTTTTGTTCCTCTTTTGAAGCTTCCTGCAATGATTGGTCTAATTCGACGTTTTCCTTTTCATCCGGTTTATGCATTGACGGTTCTCTTTCTTCTCTTTCTTCTGACTTGGGTGGAGATGGTAGACCAGTCGCCTGCGACGGATCCTTCTCAATGATCGCGATTTCACTACTAGTAGAATTTGTCGGTACCCGTCGAGGTGGCAAGGGTGGACGCTTTGTCTCTGCTGCGAGTGTAGAAGAGGCTGTTTCATCCGAACGGAAGTGTTGAAGTTGGCTTTCATTGTATCGACGACGCATATCAGCTAGTCTATCCGCGAACAGGTCCGCTTTCCTTTCCCGTTCTTTCTCCTTCTCTGGGTCTTGCTCCTTTGCCTTATTTAATAACCCTTGATAGAATGATGTCTTACTGCCTGAGGATCGGTTGCCCCGTGTTTCATCATGCACATCCGATTTCCGTCTTTGTATCTTTGCAAAGAAGTTCTTTGTCCCCATGGAACGTATGGACGGGGACGATCCACTCTCGATGCTCTCATCATCCTCCCCGCCTCTTTCAGCCTCTGTCATTGATTCCGTGATAGTGTGTGCCTTCTTTCTCTTGTGTAGCAGTTGGGCTGACCATCGCAATGCAGAGGACGAAGTGTGCGAGGACGTTGTCTCGGCCGATTGACTACTTTCAATGGATCGGATGGATGCCTGATCATCAGCAACGGTAACTGGAGTTGCTGATGCTGTTGTTGTTGTCGGCAGCAGATCAGGTGATGATATGGCTTTGTTTGTATCGATGACAATCTTTGTTTGATGATTCAGAGCGGTCGCTTCGGACTCGGCTCGGTGAATGGATGGTTTGAGGCTGTCGGTCTGGAACTCTTCTGTTCCTACATTTGCAATAGGCTCTTCCTTGCTTACAGACGATCCTGCTTTCTTCGGTACCCTCTGGCCAAAGATGCCGCCTTTTCCACCTGTATTGCAAAACGGGATATCATCCATATTCGGTAAAACGATGTTTTCTACCATAAATTCTCGAATCTTTGCTTCAATGGCGTTGGTGACCATGGATAGTTTAATCTGTTTATCTGACACAACAGGCGTTATTTCCAATTCCATTCGTGGCATTTCCTGGAATGCGATCCAGTACCGATTCGAAGGTGGTGCTTTGATCATGAATACCAATCTTCCCGAGATAGACTTTAGTTTGACAGAGAGGACAAGGCGTACCCGAATTGGTTTGCGACGCATGCTGTAGCTCCAGTTCAGGTTTGTCTCAATAACAACTGAAAGATGCCCATTGTATTCGATGTCGGCTTCTATCACAAGATGGCCTTCAGGAGAGAGCGACTGTAGCTTTGGTTTGGTAATGCATGGAACGGCATGACCTATGTCAACATGCTGTACGTGGATCTCTTCAAGAAAAGCTGGTCGCTTCATCTTCTTTACTTTTTTGGCCAGTCTGTTTTCCACAATCTTCTGAACAGTATCAGTCTTGTACATACCGAGGAAAACGCGCCCCAGAAGCGCATTGAGCCATTGCATCTCGCGTTGTTCCTCGTTATGCTGAACTGTACGTAGCAAGGCGTCCATTGCCCATTGGTCAAATAACGTACTGTCCATCATCTCCACATAGTCCTCTGAGTTGCTCATCAACCTGCAAGCTTCATTGAGGGCCAAATACCAATCCTCTTTTTCAACTGCTCGGGCACAAAACAGGTACAATGGCTGATCCAGTTTCAGCATTATTTCAGGCTCCTGTTCTTTAGGAAGCTCAGGTGTAGGAACCGCTGCCTCCATCTGCTTAATTTCCCGTCCATTATCACCTTCGTTCTCTTTGCTATCATTGCTCGGTCCGTTTTGTGTTTGTTCCACAGTTTTAACGTTTGAATAGTTTTTCGGTGTAAGCAGAACAGATGAAGATTTGCCAAAGATACCAGCGTCACTGTTGCGTTCTGGATACATAGAAATAATATAATCATGCATCGGAATCACTTCTTGACAGTTCTGCTTCTGTTCCGACTCGTACAGAAAAAGCGTTCCGTGCTTCAACACTGCATAAAACAGATCTGCAGGTTTTTTGGTGTAATTATGACCATTGCTCCCGTTGCCATTTGCTTTCTGATGAGGATTGGTCGAGTTCGATTTGTTTTGCATGTAGGACTGAAGTCCGGACATGAATCCAGTGTTGTTGCTTGAATCGGGCATTTTTGGTCTGTATACATTGGCAAGGCGGATCCAACCTTCCTTCGTTTCTACGGGACCTGTTTCCTTGGAAGAAGGAATGCTTCTGTACTGTACATCTTCAGAAAGTTCAGCCTTTTTAGTGCCGCAAAGAAACCAGTAATAGAGAGCGAATGTCAAGAGGGGTAAGAATGTGAAGGCGCCTAGGAAGTAAATGAAAGCGAAGAGCAAGAAGGACATGACAAGGAAGGTCAGAAAAAACAAAAGGCAATATATCAAACGGTAAAGGAGATAGCAAGAGTCTGTTTTCGAGACAAGCAATAAAAAGAAAGGGTTTATCTGATACGTCCTGCTTCCACTCGGGGGTCAAAACTCTTCCAGGACATGTGTCGGCTAAGGGCACGCTGCTGGTTCTATCCAGCTCCCTCTTTGAACCCTGACAGTCCCAAAAATAAGCCTACTGTGAATCCGCCATCCAATCACAATTGAAGCTGAATGTCAATATCGCATATGTGGCATGATCGCACAATGCACATACTTCGGACCGCAATTGACAATTGTTTCAAGCTGTCCTGTTAAAATTAAATATTCCAGGCCCACAATTCCAGCAGCTTCTGTATCACACTTCTTTTTCCTTTGCTAATCATCGGTCAATAAACATTGAGACGGCCTTATCCCAGTCAACCCAAATCAGAGAGAGCCAATTATTTGATTGAATCAATAAGAAGAGCTGACAGGAAACCCTTTCCAAGACTTAACTCCTTCGGGAACCCACCTTGACCTTCAAGCTGAACTCCTCGATCGGGTTTAAAAGTGGTGACGACGGAGAAAAGAAGGTAGGGCTTACAGCCGCTGTTTTCGACGGCTTTTTCATCTGAGATCACTTGCGAATAGGATCGTAATCCATTACGAAGTAACGGCCGTTCGTGTCCTTCACAGCAAGAGTATCCATCACTGTTCGGATAAACGCAAAGTGATCATCTGTTCCTGTGCCCATCTTGCTTATGACAGGTTCTCCGTTCGTTTTAACTATGCTCACTTTAGGGTTGCGTAGCAAGAGTGAGACCACACCTCGTTCCATTTTGTGATGGCAAAAATCTTTGGCTGGTTGATTTCGGGCAGGCCAGTCAAATCCCACATTTAATGTGAAGGAATAGATGAGGGGTAAGATCCCAGTGGGGAATTTGCAATCCGAGAAAATAGTGAGCATCTTGCACCAGACGCCGGAAACCCTTTTGTGAAAGCAGGCATAAAACTACGCTGACGAGGAGATCTTTATTCATGGACGCGTGTAAACGATTGTAGTCAAAAAGAACTTCTCCACCTGTGTCACCCAATCCAGCACCATTTGAATTGCCTGAGCCAGCATTACAATTGATCAATGAGACAAATAGTTTCACCCACAGCAGCACAAATGACAATGTTATGAGCACAAAAGAAAAAGTTGATATACCAGTACATGTGCAGAGATGATCAGCGTTTTGAAGTTTGGAAAAAGTCAGCTGAGGCAAAGCATTTTTGGACAGAAACGCTTAACAAGCACATGAAGCTTAGTGCGTCTCAAACCGTCCTTGATACGATTGATACGGCCATCATCAGTAAAGGAACCAGCTAGACGCTGTCCCGACAAATGAACTTAACATCCATGCAGAAGAACAAGCTATTATTGAACGTCTGGCGTGCATATATCTGAAGTATGTGGCGAAATTCGAGAAAATAGCGCGTCTAAACATCAAGACAACAGAAACAGTACTAATACTGTGAGACTTGGCTATATCTTTTATTTAGATGGATGTTGTTCCCTTCTATATGTCTCCACAACATCACCAACATGTCTGCCTAATACCGAGAGGGCATCCCGAGCGAACTCGCTGATATAAAATTATTGTATTCGAATGCAATTTGCACGAAGCTTTGGCGGTCAATCATACTCTGCTTTTATGCCCTAATTAAAATAACCAACAAGTAACGTCTTTGGCAACAAGCTATTAATCACAATTGCGTAATTCGATCGCAAAGCAGCATTTACAAAAGTCCAGCAAATTCGCTGATGAAGAGATTATGAATATAATAAACTCCATCGGACATGTCACAATTGTAACAGCCTCAATTCTAGATATTCAGTTTAATTTGCTTGCTGCTTCCCGACGTATGAATTATTGACACCAGCGTGTTGCCCGCGCAACCGCGCTATGGTAAGGTACAACGAATTAACTAATTTTGTAAAATCACTAATAACTGTCAAAAAAGACGATAAAGAGGACAGCAAAATTGGGGCACCTGAGCTGTTGTCAACGCATTTTGGTCCATTTTATCATGCATTATTACGGAATCATCCAAAATGTTTCCTACGCTGGCCAGAGAGAGTTACAGAGGAGCATGAAGATTGTTACAGAGGAGCATGAAGATTGTTCCTCCTGGTGTATTAATAACCAAACTTGAGCAGCTGTCGCTGTCATACAATCTAGGTCATGGTGACGTAAAATTAGTAGGACAGAATGTGAGCATTAAAGATCGTTTTCAAGACCTCCTCCGCCATGGTATTTCAAGTAAGAATATCATCACAGTTACAATCAAGATGCAACACCTCATTTCCAAATCAATGGTACACGGGACAAAAATGCTTCGGATCACTGTTGATTAATGTATAACATCGTAAGTTTTAATATCAGTAGATGCAGCAACCGATGATACTGCTTCTGAGCTATTCTTGTTTATGATTCTTTATCGTGTCTTGCTAAATCACATTCCCTCACAGAACAAAGTTGCTGTACCTATTACTTCATCTGGTGCTTTACAGCCCATTCATATTTTTCCATTAGTATTTTCGATTTGAATGTGCACTCGAGCTGTAATATCTCAATTCGGTTGCCTCAGGCATGGCTATCAGAGATGATTCTTTGGCCATTTGCAATGAAGCTTCTATGGCTCATCGTGGTGCTTTGGGATCTGTGAATAGACTTTTCCGTAAAGTCATGGGTGCAATGAATTGAATCTGTATTACTTCCCGTTTGGTGGCATATTTCTTCTCTTCGGTAGTGATTTTCCACAGACGCTTCCTGTCTTTGCACGCTTTTTTAAGGAGGAAGCAGTTGCTGCTTGTACCAAGTGTGCCAGTTTTTAGGTAAATACTTCTATTGTAAACCTTATGTGAAATACGAGTCTAACGTGCTTTACAGAAGGAAGATTTTGCTAGTTTTCTTTCATACATTGGCAAAGGTTTTCTTCTTTCAACCATAGCAGGCCCCAGCAATGTCATCGAAGTTACAGCTTACTATATCCAACTTCCGCAAGATTTTGTGTCGGTTTTACACTTTTTTATGGTTAAATTCAACCATAATGATATATAGACCATGGTACACATAACTCAGCTGCACTTCATGCGTGCTCTTGAAGGAATTCATGCATTTACCACAGTCCCAAATCTGCTTCTGTTCTTAGGAAGAACGGGATCCTTCTGGCGTGATTGCGGTTTATCAGTAAATCTTGAAGAACTCCCTCGCAGAAAATGGCAAACTTACGAACGTTTATATCTGCCACGGATTTGTCAGAAGATTCCACTTGCAACTGTGCGATTTTCTTCATTTACTAATTGGCAGTTTAATGAAATAGCACTATTCTTATTGTTGCCTTCCTGTCTTGAACTGCATTTGAGATATAAATATTATTACTGTCAAAAGTTAAAGGGAAAAATTGTTGAAGAAACCGCCATACTATCCTGTCAATTGATACATACTTCGTGAGCTTGAACGGCAAGAAGATGATCACACATATCTGCTGCGAAAAAAGGGCAAAAACGAGGGAAAAGAAGACCTTAAGTGTTGGTGTTGCCTCTGCATTTCCTAGGAGCACGGTCAGAGTTCAAACAAATCAGGGACTAGCAGGTTGTGAAGAAATATAAAGCGAGGAACACGTATTAGTATTGTATCCTGGACGGAGTGCTACATGGGTTGCGAGAAGACCGAAGATCGACGCCATTGCATCCATTAGTACAAAGCATTAGCAAGTTCTTTCCCTGAAATCCTTGACGGGATATTACCAAGCAAAGTATCAAAAAGAGATGAAGCGTTTCTGCGAGGTATGTGCAGATACATCGAGGCATGCACTCGGGAAACGACTGATGGAGGAACATGAAAGGAGGCTATAAAGTTTTCTTCCAATAAGCTGACTTTATAAAACTGATTTCGTATGCCCCAGTTCAGAACAAATATGTGAATATATCACCACGATCTGACCGTCACTAACTGAACTATATTATATTAAAACTTGCACAGCGCCTTTAGTAATTATCCTAGTAAGACATAACGGTCTTTATCTGCTTGCAACTCATGGTTAAGGGTGGCAAGAGCGCTTGTGGTGGCGGTCGTGGTGGTGTCAAGCATGCATTGCTTCTTAACAGCAAGTACGTGTGGAAAGGATACCTCTTTTCAATCGTCCATGTATGTGAAACAAATAACGAAAGTGAAAGAATATTATACAAAAAGAAATTTTGGTAAAAAGAATAAAGAGGGCATTTCAAGAAAATGAAGAAAGAACTGCAAACAAAAGTAACAACGGTATACGCAATGGAGGTTTTCCGGTAGAACAGAAGGACAACAGGACATCAGGACGCAGCAAATTTTTCACTCTTGGTGGACCGTACTTCGATGCCTAAGCATGCTATCGCGTCTTGAGAATGCCTTTCCACACATATCGCAGGTTTTATCACGTTCACTATCGCCACGTCTTGTCAAGGGTCGCGATTGTCTTTCTGGTCTTCTTTGACGCCGAGGTCTCATGCTATGCGATGAATCACGGGTTTGGGAGCCTGGGCTACTTACACACCCATTTACTTCACCGGTAGCGACATCTAGAAAATGTTGCGTTAGAACACAGCATAAAGAACAATTAAAGCCGCCATCAAGGCGGCTAGTTACCTGTGAAAACATTGCCAATTCTTCGCATCCCTACTACCGGGCTTGTTATAAACTGACCAGACTCGTGGATAGATTGATCTTGATATGAACTGTTTCCTTCTACCAACATTGGCCATTGGTACGATGCGTTGTATAATGCCTGCCCGATTGAGTTATCAATGGAAGGTGATAGCGAACCGTAAGACGGAAAGATCGGGTCCGAGGGGGTATCTACTATATGGATGGCGTTATCCGCGTTCCAGGTAGCAGCAGCTGAATTCAAGGTAAAACAACCGTCAAACGGAAGTCTCGTGCCTTCGGACAGCATTGCTTCTAAGGCGGAAAGTCTTGTTCCCAGATTGTCGATAACCTGCAATAAGTTTGTTCTTTCCATTGCTATATAGATATTTTATGTTTAAACAGTGGGGAAGGGCGAGGATACTGAAGGAAAAAGAAGAGGTATAATTGCAGATTTGGAAGATATAAAATACTTTTGGTCGCTTTGTGTAACAAATATATGAGCGAGACGCCCGATTCCCTCATCAGCAGTACCTTCCCAAAAGCAGCCGACTAGCACAACAACAAGTTCGATTCCATAGTCTAAATCTTTTCAAATCCATTCATTGGCAAAGTTTAAAACGTGAATCGATGCATAGCCTACTGTGATACAAGGTGGTGTCGTCGTTGTTTTATTTACTTCCCGGATCAGTAGACCTTGATACTGTCGAATGTGTAAAGTTGTACTGTTGAGGTTATAATGTTTTCTATTTGCAAAAAAAAAGTTGGGAACAGGACAAGTCAGTACTTAACTACATGCATCGTTCAGGCTTCGGAGACGAGGGAAAAAATTCAATTCAAATTAGGATCCCACTTTAGGGAGCCCTTATAGCAATAATCACCTTCGCCTGAAGAAGCACCGTTAGCAGGATTTAGAAACGTAGTGATGACCGTCGACTGCGAGTCCCAAATCGCACACACTATTTTTTACTTCTATGCGTAAGCGTGGACCGTTTGCGTGATGAGACGCTGTTTTGGGGTGACATCCAAATCGATCAAAAGTCTTATCCTCAAAACACATCCGTCACATGCCAAGTCGTACTTTGAGAGCTGCTTTGGAAATCAATTGGTCCTCCTGGATTGATATGCTGTGCTGAGGGTACTAGCTATGGCAACGATGTATACAACCGCTGAAATATCCGTGTGAATCGATAGGAGAATTACGAAAAAATATCGGTTTTCTGCACATCGAATTTTGTGCTGCTCCTGTACCATAACAAAATGTAGATTGTGCGTAATTTGCATCTTTAGAGCCGCATTTTGTATTATCGACAAGGACGACTCTGTCCGTTTCATTGCTTGCTTCTTTCAGCGCTGTCCAATATTGCTATTGATTTTACATGCTGAAGTGTCAATGCATTCATTCTAGGCCTTCATATTGAGCAGCTTTGTTGTACGTAATAAAACAGAGGTTGCCGTATGCTAGAGCGTTTCACCAACATCGTTGATCGCAAATACGTTGAACTCTGATGCGCAATACAAGTTCATAGCAAATCCACAATAAGGAACTAACCGTCGTTCCGTCGAACAGTTTTATCATGGCTGAATTCCTCGTTTACTCGTTCCGCGCTGCCTTCTCGAAGAGTCGCAGACATGCGTTACAGAATGTTCTGGTCAGTTGACGTTCCACGGAGCTGTACGAAATGAGACACAACGTACGTATGCATGTTAATGTGGACGATTCGTTTGGCTCGGTGCCCCATCCGTAACTCCGCCCAACGGACAGCCATATTCGACATTGATGGTTAAGTATTCACTTGCACGGAGTTTTACCACGAAACAGTTCCTCCGAAGAGTTGGCGGTGCAGCAAGTGACCAGGACCCGATCCGTGGTGGGAATCTGAAACGCCTGCCGGTCTATTTGTTCCACACGTTTAGTTAACTGCAAGCAAAAAGAAAAAAGTTCTTAGTTACCTCGTTCAACCTTCTTTATGCATTTAGTCATGCGGTAATGGTGGTGGTGGTGGTGAGCGGTGATTCCTCTGCATAAACTTCAGAAAGTCTCCGTCAAAGAATCTGGGCCCAGCTTTGGGGTAGCCAGTTCCGGCTTGATCTTGCGGTCCGCACAAAACACCGGACGACCATAGGATGGTATTGTACCGAAAAAGGGAATGTGGTGTTGAATCGAGCTGGTGGTTGTAGTGAGGCGAACCGCCTCCCCAACCACTGCCACTTATTTCCCGTTTCTAATCGTGCATATGCCAGGACAGTTTCTATCAGTCTTGAATCCGTAGAGTATACACCACCCATTGAGAACATAGTGTAGTGTGATTGAATGCCATATCGCTGTGTGATTGAATACTATGTAGCAGTTGTATAAAGGGATATTACAGAAAGCGACCATGATGTTCCCTACGACCGGAAAAGCTTCGTTTTTCTGTAAGGGATATAGACTGTAGTAAAATCCCAAACTTTTAGGAGTAGGATAAAAAGAACTTCGTTGTCTTATATACTTTTTACTTGTTACACTCTGATCATGTATAAACTTCATCCAAACACAGGTATGCGGCCCCGTGTAAAACTTAAAAATTGCAAGCGAGCCTATCATACCAGTTCCTTCGCTCCACCACGTCCTTCACTCCCCCATTTCCTTCGCACCACCATGTCCTTCACTCCCCCATTTCCTTCACACCACCATGTCCTTCGCACCTAGGGATCGTCAAAGTCGGATACGGATCGGATTGACGGATCGGATACGGATAGACCAATAATATGCAAGAATTATAAGGCATGAGAGTCTAGCATCAATTTGCGCTTTATCCGTTGGTAAACGTACGCATAATAAAAGGTGAATGTTTTAAGAGAAGGACAATAATGGATTATAACAGAATCTGAATGCAAGATGAGATCGCTGATGTTACAGATGGAATCGTGTCATGGTGCATACAAAGGTTTGATAAACTTTTTTCCAGTAATCCAAACTAAGAATAAAAGAAAAAAGTGGTAGTGGTAACTAATTGCTAATCGTAGTAGCTGAAAAGTAGAATATAAACGCCTAAAGCGCGCTGCCTTTTTTTTCCGAATTGTGCAGAAAAGACATGTAAAAGCGGTACTCATCGCTTGGTTATAAAGTTCGTATTTGTAGCCTGCACTGTGGGAAATTTTTCGTCGGATTCGTCGGGTTCGTCTAAAAAATTGAAGATATTTTCACCAGTCAATTCCTCTCCGCTATTCATTTTTTCGACGAGACAGATTTTTAAAAACGGTTCCTTTTTCCTTTATATCGGTTATTAGATTTGCTCAAGATTATCAGTTCGAGCCCACCTTCAACAAAGCCATGGTACACATTAGTAGTGCCCAGTATATACGCGAGATACATTGGCAAACACTGTCGCTTCATGTAAGATCCCGTATAGCTTGTACATCAATGTGTATAAAAAGTTGCTGTGATAGGACATTATTATCATGTTCGAGGAAAAATAAAACACTATGAATCTTTTGGTATGAACATAGAATCAGTAAGTTAAAATTATGATTCTAGCGAGCGTACGTTTATTTATCTCCAAGGGCTATGTGTTTCGCTGACTAGATTGCTGAGATTTTTTTTTCTTCATGTTTTTCCCATCATTACTAACCCATCTGATACCAATGGCATTAACATCCGCCTAGAGAATAAGAAAAATCGCACGAGGAGTTGAAGGCTGACGAAACAGAGATTAAAATAGATTGAAAAGGTCTATCTCCGTTGCTCTCCAAGAACAATGACATTGGTAATGGGGCTCTACCAACTTCGTCCGCAAGAACCATCAAGGCACCGTACGAAACGGATGCCCTGGAAAAGAAGCAAGCCTTGGGTATGAATATAGGCCTGGTCAAGCAGTTTGTTGTCAACCCGAAAAAGGAGATACCCGATGGCGTTATAACTGACAGTTATATCTCTATCAGTAACATCTCCAACCTGGTGATCAAAAAGCTGGTGATGGACATAAATGCAAGTCAAAGGCCGGTCCGATATGTACTGAAAGGACGTGCATTCCTGGTAGAAAGAAGAGGCCATTGACAGCCTGGACAGAATGGCCCTTGTCAAATACAAGGTCTGCTGAACCAGTGCGAAGATTACTTGGCCTCGCAGTACCTGTTGTGAAAGCATTGGAACAATCGTATTATCGTAAAATGCCGAATACAGGCATCTCTACAGCTAGCACAGTGAGAGCAGTTCTTCTAGTAAAGCGTATAAAGTTCTAGCAAGATAGATTATATAGTGGTAAGTAATGGTTAAAATTTCTTTCTTACATCACATGGAAATAGTTCGCAGCAACATTCACCAGGTATAGAGATAAGAGGGGAAACAGTGTCCTCCAGTGTCACTCGTTGGTAAGTTTCGAACGACAGTTTAAATGACTTAAGCTTTCTCTGTTCTTCTATGTTTATAGCTCGAAAGAGACTGAGGGACGAAACAGAAGAAAAAGGACAATGCTTCGAATCACTCGGGTTGCTACAAGTGTAGAAAAGCTTAAGCGAGAAAGAAATAAAGCTATTCGTTGCCCCATTCTAATTATACTGTCTTATTCTTTACAATGCATAATCAATAGAAACGGATACTAGAAGCTAGGAATAGGTGGAGAGAAAGGGGGTAACTGCGACGGCGGCAGCTTCGCCGGGTTCGTCGGAAATCAGACGTTTTTTCGTCGTGTTCGTCGTGTTCGTCAGGTTCATCGTTAGCTAAAGGAGACCCGACGAACACGACGAACACGACGAAAAATTTCCCATAGTGTTAACGGGACAATTAACACGCACTCTATCCAGAAAGTACTATCGGTTTGAGATGTCATTTTCTTGTAGAATGAGTTGAATGAAAACTCGTCGAACCCCGTCAAATACTATTTGTCCATGAATGTCAATGTGTTTTTACAAGGATTAGTTGTTACTTGGCAGGAATAACCGTTATTTGTTCCTCGAAACGGTTGGTGTGCAGCATGAATGACTGTAAAGTGATTACCCGAACAATTACTTGTACCAAGTGATAACAAATCCTTGCAAAACAGCACTGACGTTCACGGACATACAAGCTTTGATGGGATGCGACAAGTTGCTTGCAATTCTCTGTGCTCTGTCATAAGATTTGCGATATTTTCCGGAAACAATGCCAACAACGACAGCCAACAGCTAAAGCCAGTGCCATAACCAGCCTCACTTGACAGTTACACTGTTGTCAGAGAGTAATTTTGCATTTCCTAACATTTTACAATACAACATAGGCTTAGAAGCGATAAATCGTAACTCCATTACTTTCTAGAAATAGTGTACGTCTACGAAGTGTCAAACAAACGCCACAGCTAGTAGGATGGGCATTCTGCCCGACGTGATAGCCGCTGCTGCCAAGAGCATGAGACATACCTGGATATGTGGAGAGATCATCTTGCAAACCATAAAGTAGACAAATTATTGTAAGGGCCAAAATACTTAGAAAAAATCGTAAGGAATTGGTTACGATCCAATCAGCCGTTCTTCAAAAGTTGGGGATGATGTATATTCCAATTGAATCTTACATTACTACAGTATAATTGTAGACCATATTCTTTTCTCTCGTCGCAATTCGTGAAGCAGTTTCTGCGCAATAGAGAACTCTATGAAGGAGAAGATAGTACGTGTGGTGAGCGAATGAAACGAATCGGTACCGTTTGTCGAGAATCAGGCACATAGTTTTTCAGGCGTTTCTACTGTAAATCATATTACAAGGTTTCAGAAAGTGCGGTATTAGTTTCTGGAAAGAGTGTATACAGAGGTTTCCGTTGTGTTTGTATTGAATTTGTTGTATTTTTATGCGCTGCAATTGTGGATGGTTTGTTTCCGTTTGCTGTTGCTTGCGAGAGACAACCAATCAGTTGATCGAGAGTACAACTTGTATGGAGGACAAGGGTTCCAGAAGATGCCAATTTTCAGCGGTTTTTGATTACTTCCAAGCGTATATGACGATGTACAATATATTTACAGTTATTGGCTGAGTGTTCTGTGTCGACACACAAACTTTCGCTTATGAAACCGGCGAACGTACGTTCGCAGTAAAATATGTCGTATCGTTAATAAATAATGTTTTGGCTGCTATAGAAAACTCGATCTCAAAAATGATACTGTAATATCTTTCGTTACTTTCCTGCTAATCTGATGTGACAGGATTGAATATGGCAACGAAGTAAGAGGGACAGACGGTACAAGGATGCTTTGGAACAGAATCGTCCTTGAAACGTCTCCATGGCATGGAAATCAGCCAGCCATTTTAGCTGCGGAAGTTACAGGAGGCATGTGGCATGACACCGACCAATAAGCTGGCTAACGATACAAGTTGTATTCACTTTGTTAATCAGTCAATAGGCGGAACGGCACAGTTTCAACTCATTTTTCTTATGTGAAAAGAAGATCCTATGAAAGCCACTTGTAATAGAATGTCGCCATTCTGCACTTTTAATTTCGATATCGTTAATACAACAATTTCCACTCGAGGACGAGCTAAATGTAAACAAATCAAAGAATATAATCTCTGTGCCTGGTAATTTCCAATCTGTATCTTTATTTCGATCAAGCAAAAGAACAGAGAAAAAAAGCATACCGAGGGATGGATGAGACAGTGAAGGGTGGCTGGATCATAAATGAGGACAAATAAACAGGTGAAAGAAATTGCAACCCTCAATTACCTTTGCCACCTTTCCTACCTTTGCCACTTCCACTACTTTCACTACTTCCAACACTTCCACCACTTTGTACTCCGCCTCCGCATTTGCTTCCGCATCCGCTTCCTCCATTGAGAAATTTTGCCATAGCTGATCCCATCCCTTGGCCTCCCGGAGCGAACATTGTGGAGAGATAGCGCATATTCAACAAATGTCCTACTCCTTTCCGGTCGATGAAAATGCGGCCGTCATATCGGTTTCGTTGCAGCACTTTCGGTTCATATGATAAGATACCCGTTTGTGCAACGTAGTCGTTCTGATTTGCAAAATGCTCAATGCAAGAGAGGTCGTCTTGACCGTGCATATGATTCGCCGCGCTTGCAAAAGTATACAATTGCAACTTCTTAAGGTTGGCAGTTGATTCGGAGGCGAGAAGACGGTCAACTACCAAACTGGCGATAATGGCACCCTTTGTACAACAGAAAGAAGTTCAACATTATGAGTAATAGCTCCAAAACTCCAGATAACGCCTCGTCGACGGACTTGCTTACCAATATAGCTTAACACATACCTGCGAATGCGCGATAAGCACCACGTTGTGTTTATCTTCTTTGCGGAGCTCACGCTGCACGGCGATGTAAAGTTGTCTGGCGTCCTCTGTAGTGTAGCCAAAAGATCTCTGGATAATGGACTCCAAAATATCGAATACGAAGCCGAAAGTACGATTGTTGATCCCCACTATCTTGCGCCCGAACAACTTTGCCAGTCGTTCACAGTTTAGTTCCCGCCATATCTGCCCTGTACAGATTCCGTTGACAAAGAACCAACTCTCGCATGGATACACGGCGCCATTGCGGCTCGTATACTCTAGGGGTCTCGTCGCCAAGTACCAGGCAATCGCAATTAAGACGGTAGCAATCAAAAGAACGGCAATTCCATGTGGAGGAAGGAGTCCTAAGCAACCGAAAAACAAGATGTAGCCCACAAAGGCAATAACCACAAAAGCGTAAAAAACCAGGAAGAGCTGCCAGAGAAGGGCCATGACGTATTTCCAGTTATAGAAATAGAGTTCATGGTCTGGATTCCCACTAAAGTTGGGCCAAAAGATCCATGGGATAAGGGACCAAAAGGAGATAAAAAGGCCAACATCCCGAAATGTTAGATTCCAGGGAGAATCAATGAAAGGAAGGGCGGCATTGACGAGGCCATTCATGACTGGTAATTGTATATATCGTAAATATTCTCTTTTGTGTTGAAATAGCAGTACTGAATAACGGAGTAACTGTCCACAGCTCAATTTATATACGTGCGTATTTGGTTGGCAGGGTAGGCAATACAGTATTTTTGCCGCAGAGGGTTTGCTTGCAATGGCGTGCTCAGCGATACATTAACATAATACTTCCGAGACTTTTTAGTCATACTACGAGAAATATCTACATAAACGTAAATACACCGGGTTCTTTAATCCTTGACCTCGCCCACGCCAGACTCGGAGATTTTGTCGATCCATCTGTCATATCCGACATCGGTGAATTCCCATAAACGGATCACTTTCTACTCCGCATAAGTCTAGAGCGGACTTAATGAGTATGTTTTGCATAGACAATAAAACCAATTTTAATCCGCTTTGTTTGTATACAAATCTCTATATTTTTTATGACCGTTATCGATAAAGAACTGCGTTGAAAAAACTGAACAGAAACTACTGGTTCTAAAAACAGGACTTACATCGTGAGTTTATAAACTACAGTCCGCTCAATCAGTGTTTAATAGGCAGTTCAATATAATAGAGTGGACGATATTTATCCAATAAGCAACAATCACATTCTTGGTCCCGCTGATTCTTGCCTTTTTATTAATTTCTCTGTCAATCCTTCACAATCTCAAAGAATTCTATCCGTCTCTTTTCATCTTCTGGTACAACACCTTTCCTTAAATTCTTTTATTCTATCTTGTTATGTATGCCCCTGCTACACCTACCAATATGCCTACCTCGGGTCTTGCCATTCAGGAAACACAAGAGCTGAACCAAGGTCCAATAATCGAGGTTTGTCTTCAAGAAGATGCTGTCACAGAAGGCGGCGAAAATTCTTCGGAAACCTTTCATTGACAATGAACAACTGGAAGTATGCCTTAAGGCAAGAGGGAAAACCGCTATTAGTTAGCTGATGGAAGTCCTGGTCAATAACAGGTCCAGCAAACAAGAACGCCTGAATGCACAATAGGACACAAATGCGGCTCTCACGTCCGGAACATATATCAGAGGTCAAATACTACTTCAGCTGTGTTGGATCGAGGTATACGTCATGATTAAGCACCATATCAAACCTACAATCATGTAACAATAAAACCAACCTTTCTTTTCCGTTTAAATATATACCGCGTATATATTTAAACAAAGTACGTCGCAGACAAAGGTATAAAAAGAATGACCTGGAGCGACCATTTTTGGCGAGATTTCAAACAAGGGTGCATTACAGCGTACAGTACCTGTGTCAGTTTGCATGTCACCTGTACACGCTATAAGAACCAAAGAGAGCAAAAATGAATTTGATACTCGTTCATTTCGCTTGATTGATATTCATCAAAGCTACTGTTGTAAATTTTTCTTAATGCCTCTTCCATTTTCCGTCTTATTCTCTCTTTTTATTTGCTGTTTAGAATATATCTGTCAGGCGAGCCTACAGTAAGTAAATTGAAAATCAACGACACGTTTGACATGGCTATTGTCATATTTCACTCAGTTTTCTATATCAATTCAAATCAACGTACCTAGCAAGGATAAGTATGAAAATAAGTAAAGTGAACGAGGGAAATGATGAGGATATATGTGCTGAACGTTTATTGTACGCTAGGAAACAAAATTCAACGAAAACCAGATGAAAAGTAATAAAAGCAAATACAAGGGCAAAAAATAACTAGCTGCTTAAAGCGCGTAAAAAATTGTGAATGGGGGAAAATAAAAAGGCTGGAAGTCTCACCAACACAAAAAGGGATATTGGTAAACATCAGCCATATGATCTTCCATTTCTATGCGCTGTCCGGCCGTGCCGCAGCATTGCGTCTCAGCGTGAAAATTTATGGCCACATCGGTGACAGGTCGTGGCGTGTACATCGCCGATCTGTGTCGTCGAGACTCATGGGCGGGCGGGTGTTCTTCTAGGATGAACTTGACTTTGACTTTGCCATGGAATAAAGTCTTGGTTGTAGGAGATATTGCTATGCCCATTTACAAGATTGGCAAATGCAACTAAGATACCCGTTAAACTGGGGTATAAGACAGAGCCTGCTATAGAAAGAGAGAACTCGAAGATTACCCACTGGAGTGTTGCTTGTGCCTTGCATCAGTATTGCCTTGATGGTCTGGGAAACCCCAACTTTTCATTGTATCGATGATGTGGATGGACACTGATATCGTCTCCCAGCGTCATCAAGTCGCCGGGCACACTGTATAAATTTTGATCGTTCAAACCATTCTGTGAATGTGATGCCGAACCACTGCTTGGTAAGACATGGTTTCCGTTTTCGGGATGATAGCCCATAGTCTGCAAGAAACAACAAGGAAACACGGCGACCTCATCATCAGAGACGTTGCTTGCTTCCAGATAGGTAAGGATAATCCCTAGAAAACGAAAAGCCAATCTTCTGTTTTCTTTGTTCATCAGGGTAAAGAGCTTAATTAAATCAAAAGGGTTGATGGTTTTGCTGTATAACTTATTTACAAATGGCAACAAGCTAACAAAATGCATTTTTACAGAAGGGAAATTGAAAGAATGAAGAATATGCGCACCTATAAATACCCAATTGACCCTAACAAAACACATGTAAATAAGACTAGCTATAATAGTTAATTAAATGGTTTGAATCATTTACAAGCAAACACCACCGCGCATGGTACGGCCGACTTAACATGGATTCTTGTCTTATTCCTTTTTCCGGTTAGAAGAGGCACGGAGGAAGACATCCCGTCCGCTTAAATATATTGTCCCATGTTGACGTTCATAAAATACAAAATATGCCATTTCGCTCGAGACATCTGCTGTCACTGTCTCAAGAAGGGAACAAGGTTGGGATAATACTTTGAAAACCTAGTTAACCCCCTATAAACGTATAGAGATCACCAAGATAAGAGACTTATGGGGGGTTTTTCCCTCTCGCTGTAGACCGACTTGTACATATGATCGACAATGAACACAAAGTTAGTACGAAGTTGCGCCACATACTGTCACAGTTTAAGGAAAGAACTTTCCTGGTTTGGTAAAAATGAACAACTTCAAGCTAGCCCAGGAAGGAAAGGGAATAGTAAATGGGTGGATTTTAGGATCGGGTAGAACATCATAAAGGCTCCTTAACCTTAGATATAACCTTACAAACATTGCCAATTTGTTTCTACAGAGAGTATGAGGTTTTCTGATATCATAATATGTATCTTTTTGCCAATCAAGGAAACATAAACAAAAGCATCTAGTATTTGATTGGATCACTTTTCTTCTCACAAAGATATTGATGTTCCGCATATCGCTTGATTGAGCCGCTAACAAGAAGAAGCAGCACATGACCCTATTTTGCAAGCAAGGGAAGAAAGAATTGTCCATCGGAGGAAGCGCATCACGTCACATACTTCACGCTGATAGGCATCCAAGCCTGGCAACGCAGTGGCATCGAAAAGCGTCAGATAGAACGGAAGCTAAAACGTTAAGACGTTGCTGGATCCTTCGAATTTTCTTCTTCTACTTTATTTCACTTGCTAATTTTTCATGGTGCTTATTAAAATTACCATTCACAATACCCATAACGCGTGTCCTATGCTTACTACCAATCAACGTGCTACAGTTGTTATTCTGGACTGGGTGACATTTTCCTCTTCGTCATCTCTCTCAAAAATCTCCTTGAAGAGATTTCAAAGGAAACGTGATAAAGATGGCAAGCCACAAGGAATAGTATTTTAGGCCGAATAAGTGCGATCACTCCAAGGTTAGAGTGAATATAGACAGAATGAGAGAAAACACTGTGGTCATGGTTGGCACATGAAACGTTGACAAGGAAAGCATCTCAAGAGATTTCTTGCTGCATAAATACTACGATAATTTTTCTCCTTTTTTTCTTTTCTGCAAATGAGACTAGGCCACAGAAATAACTTGTTGTCTGTTTGTTGCCTTAATCTGTATCCGTGGTAAGGGTTCAAGCAATGACACAGACCCTGTGTCCATATCAGCAGGGACGCAAAGAACGGATACATATATGTTTACAAACGTAAAAGTAAAACTTTTTGTTGGATAGTACCGATAGCAAAAGATGATCGATATTACTGTGTGATATTACATAGTTTACAATCAATCTTTTTGTTTAGAGCCGTTTTCTCGGAACATGGCATGGGCCCAACAACTTCACAGCTAGTCTTTATTAGGAAAGGGAAGGATAAGACGAACCTGACTCATTTGAATGCTGCGTTGCGAGTCCAAGCCCCCTAAATATGCTAAAAAACCATCCGTGCCCACATGACGTTTGTTATAGCATACGGTTGATGCAAGTTACTTGCATATTTACGTAGTGCTTTCCTCGCTTTAAAGCTGGTTTGTCGAACGTACGTTTGTCTGCAAAATTTGTTTTCTTTTTTCTCTCTTTAATACTGGCTTAATGTTATTTGATCTTCATATTATTTTATTACCGTAATACACAATATGTGAGCAGCTTTCTTTTGATAGGTACAGTGCTTCCTATCTAAATATATAGTTTTTTTACACCTTCTTTTACAATTGCATCATTACACCGCACTCGCATCATTTGCTGTTACATCTCTTGTTCGTTCGATGACTATTTTTGCGACGGAAGATGATATCAATGTTTGTCTTTGTCCATTGAATTATTCTAAGCACTCATTGGCAGATGCAAAGTAATGTCTGTATCCTATTTTCGGGATATGAGCTCAATTCATTTGGATCAACAACGCATTATTCCATTTGGACACGTCGTCATTTGACTGACATCTGTCAGTATGATGCGTCAATGTTAGGCTTATTCACTAAGTTACAATAGCATACCAGGTATGTCTTTTTCCCATCGTGCAGTTCTTTGACTTAACGATTTCACCATATTAGAGCGAATGGTCCTTGTCCTGGAACGGAAGAGGCAATCATGGCTTTTGTTCACTGCCATATCAGGATGATCTCATGATTGTGCTTGATGAACGCTCAGGCACAACTAGGAATGCATTCTTGTGCGCAGAAACAAGAAATATTCACTCATGTTCGTCAATGGATCAGTTGTCATTAGCATAAGAAAAAAAAGACTTGATTAAAAGCTGTAGATAGAAAATGAATGCAGTAGTATCAAGTGAAGCTTTTTGGGATTGTACTTTGTTTATGAAGTCAATTTTTCTAGCTCATCGTGGTCAAACTACGCTGCTGAGCGTAATTGAACCTTTTGTAAGTATTCTAAAGATTGACCTGGGACAATCTGGCATCTTCCCACGGTAAAAGAACTTAATGGGGCTTTTAAGTTACAATGGTGGGCTTATAAAAGTAGGTCAATATGACCGTGAGCATACATCTTGCCTCGTCCCAGTTAAGGTTCACCCATTTGGGCCCATCTGAGCATCCGCCAGCTTGCTCAGCCTGACTCCACCATAAAGGAACGGATAATACGGCTTATTTTCTTCTTATGTATGAGAATAGATACTGTCAATGGTAAGCAGCACTCCAAGAAATGAAATGATAACTTCAGAATGGGAAATATTATAGGACTCTGATTTAATTATCGCTTGCTTTCCGTATCCACAAATGGTTTTGAAGTGTTATCTCATTGTTTCAAAACTGATCGACCAATGGCACGTGAGAAAGTTGACAAGACATACTGAAGGCTGCCCATTGGGCCCGGGAATATCCCGAGCGCAGCTTTAATCACGCAACATGCACTAGTCAATGCGAGGCATATCATGACGCAATACATTAATAAACTTGTGGTGCTCATCCACTATATTGTTGGAAAAAATTAGACTGCGTTTGTTAATAATATCCTCACCGACGACAAATGCTGATATTGCTCTATTCTGAAAATTGCGAATAACGGACCATATGTCGTAACATCAATGGCAACATTATCGATCCCGAAGCCCCCGGCGAATTCTGTTGCAAAACTCGATGAAGTGGATCGCTGCACGGCTGCACGGCTGCAGTTCAAAGTATGCTCATTAATAGTGTACGTAAAGCGTGCTAAACGTATTAGTTGGTTCTCGCTTTGCTTAAGCTGTAATCGATGAAAAAGAAAACAATGGTTCATATTTCCGTGACAACCGGCAAAATAACAAGACACCTGCAAAGTCCGTCTTGCCTTCTGCACTGTTTCATGTGTTACTTAATCTGCCAGGGCGCCCACGTGCTTCCGGTTACCCAATTGACCTTTCACCTTTTATGTGATTAGCTTGTTTTGTGCAACAGTCACTTACCATTTGCAGATACTGAAAGTGGTATAAGTATGGAGGACGTGGATGCCACTCTTACGTTTTATTTTCTTCCCCGGAGAAAAAAAGATAGAAAAGATCGCGCGAACCTTCGGTATCAATCTCCGTTTCCCGAGCTTGATATATTAGCAAACGAAAATGCCTCTCATATGTGCTACTTTCAAGGCTGGGAAACGGATGGGAACTTGACTTGGGTTATTTTTTTCTTTTGCCTGCACAGTTGCCATATTCTTTATGTTATATAAAAATCCGCTAGACGTAGAAAATACGGGTTATTTACTTTACTGCCTTTTACGCTTGCCACAAAAAACAGAAAAATGCTAAGATTTGCGTGTTTAGGTTTTATTTTGATCTTCTTTAAGTTGGTAGTTTAAAAAGATCCCCTGGCATAAACACATTTTCTAAGGAATTTTAGGGTGCCATGCTTTCTACACAATTTAAACCCAATGCATTGCTATTAAAGTCGTTGAAAAGCACCGCTTACTCTCTCTTTATCTTTCTTTCGAGGGAACTTTAGCTTGTTCACTCAAAGAGTAAAATAAGTCCGGTCAAATTTCACGCCCATGTTTCAAATTGCGTGTTTTTACGTTTGTAAAATGATCTATACCCTGAGGGATGCAGCGCATTTCCCTGGCCCGTCTTCCGCGGAATGGGCCCATCTTCTGGGAAACTTCGATACGGAAGAACCGGGAGAGCGACGAAATACTATTGATCAGGAATAATTTGCTACAAAAGGGGTCGAACGTATTTTTAGGTCAGCCGACTACGTTTAAGAAAACCGCTCCGACCCGAAATAGAAAGATAAATAAGTCTAGACCCCTGGAATGCACGAACCACATTTAATCTGTCAATTACCAACAATGCTGGGAACAATGAACTAAATGGCAAAAATTTTAACCGCATGTACCTTATTCTCTCCTTTCCGTTGGTTTCTAGCAGTTGTATGACCAACGTGCTCTGTACCGATAGACTTTCTGTTCTTTTTCTTTATCTTTTGCTTTAAAACGGAGACAGCGTGTTCGTCTTCCTAGTTTGATCCTCACTATAAAAGAAGATATGCGATTGGTGTAAACTTTATTGTATGAGCGTAACAAACATAAAGGCGGCCGACATAAAACAAATATTGGGTCTGTTATACAAATGCATGGCGTGAGTATGAAAAACATGGGAAATTAAAAAGAAAAGGAGAACATAAGTACAAAACGGAAACACAAAATAAAAAATAGTCATAAAGGAGAAAAACAACTATGTCTAAAAGGGTGTCAATAGAAGAAAGGATCATGCATATAGATATTGTGCCCGGGAATTAACCGATAAAAAGAAGCCAAGTACAATAGCTCATCGTCTCTCATCTTTGTGCACTGTCCCCAAATGTCTTCGCAATGCGTCTGGGCGGGAAAGCTTCTTACCACATTGATAGCACGTCCGATTTCCCATACCGCGAGCACGCCTTATTAGCGTTCTCGCCTGTCTCTCTACTCGTCTTTGTCGAGGCTTTCTTTGAGTCTGCAATGGGCCATATGTTGGATGATCCCAAGTACGTCTATCGACAATCACAGGGCCACTAACGAGATCTTATCGATGTTATAGTTGGCAAACATGGTTTGTACAATGAACGCTCTGAAAACTACCTTCAAAGCCGTTGCCTGTGCCTGGCGAAACTGCTGTTAGCTGTGTTTGAAGTTCTCTGGTCCCATGCATATCTTGTGGTGCATCAACAATAGTCTGATATCCGGCTGTTGTTGAACTTGGCACTACGTAATCCAATCCGGGGCGGATCGAGACGTTTTGCAAAGATGTCGGTGCCGCTGTTGCCGCTGTTGCCGCTGTTGCCGCTGTTGCCACTGTGGCCACCGTCGCCACCGCTGCCATATCGCATGAAGGTTCTTCACTTTGAGCATTTACGTCAAGAATCAAGTGAAAAGGAGAGCTAGTCGAAGCTATTGTGTCGGCAGAACTCTGCTTTATCTCTAGGAGGTGCAACAGCAGATAAATAGTCGATATTATACTCGCTTCGTCCATTTGTGCCAATAAATCCATTGGATCAGGATAATCAGCTACCATAACCGCGAGATGGTATGAAAAGTAGGAAGAGAGAGGTTTCGTGGAAAAAAAAAAGGAGAGGGAAAAATAGATGAAGTGTTGACGAGTCTTAAATAGTTTTCTTTCGTATGGCTCCCTGAAATTGTCCTTTTCTCGACAAAGTGGCCACCAACCATTGATTCTCATGCAATAGCATGATAACCCGGATTAATCTGGGGTAGACCATCCGTTTCGTCGAAATTCCATAATTAGAAGGGAAAGGAAGCGTGAAAGAAGTTAACTGAGACAAACAAAGGCGTAGCTAAATCCAGATCCGGGGACCCTCTCTTTGAGTAACCTGTGTAAGATGTGGATGGGCGGAGCGGCAAAGTGACAATGCTTTAACCAAACAGAGTGGAATAGGAACGAGGTGTTGCAAAAGAATAGCATCCGCGGTTCGATCGTATGCAGGAAACTTAAAAGGTAAAAAATAAAAGTCGGATGCAGCCATGTAAATGGTTAATGTTGGCCATTTCCTTTTTTCTCTTTTGTGTTTGCATACTTGGATAGCAAAAGTGCATGGTTCGCAAGAAAAAGGTTATCTACCTTCTCCACTAATTAACATCATGAAGACAATCATGAGTATTACATAATGACCTATTCTGGATAAAGTTTTTGACACAAGTGGTTGGCAATGGTTTTCTCCAGTGCATTTGCTGCATGCGTGCCTGGTTACATCGCAGTGGTAAGACGAACATCCGAAGGGACAAAGGTCAGACCAGTGTCGGCTTAGGTTGGAGTCCACACTCTACACTTGGCATGAAATACAGCACGACCAAAGTACGTGGAATCGCTTACGTATGGGTACGATGTATTATAAATCAATCTCTAGTACTTTTCTTGGTATTTTTATTTTTATTATAAAGTGGTATGATTTCTGTTTCTCTGTTTTTTACAGTTTATTTTACAGACATTCTGAACGAACATGCAATTTCTTTACGAAGATGGCCGAGAGCATGTTGTTGATGAGAACAGAACTGAGCCCATGGATCTTGCTGTTGACGAGGAGTAGTTTGTTATCGAAACAATAAGTTCGCATACACAATTCCAGATGGATAAACCTCCAGAAAGATCTTCTATTCCTGTAGCGCGTCCAGTTGCGAATCAGAGGAACGATGAAGATATTGAGTTTGAGTTATGTAATAAACGACGCTATACGGTTTACTCTGATGAGGATAAGACTAGATTATTTTATTCATTTTTCAGCAAATGCTTGAATGCCTCTGCTGCTGCGAGACAATTAGGCATTCATATCCGAGCAGCGCAGAGATGGGTCAAACGTTATTACGAAGACCCCCTGAAAGCATCTTCGAGAAGAAGAAAAAATCAGGTCGCAGTCATATTCTTGGGGAGGAACATAAGCAATTTCTTTTAAATTACATTGATGAGAATCTTTCTGCTGTTGTAACTGAAGTGGTAGAACGTTTAATACAAAGCTTCGTCGATCTGAAAGTTTCTCGTAGTACTGTTTACAACTTTATGACAACTCAGTGCAATTTATCCATTAAGCAGGCGCAACCCCACCCTGTGGAGAGAAACAGTGAGGAAAAAATCCAGCAAAGGTACGATTGGGCTCAAAAGTGGCAGCAAACTGGCCTAGATTTCACAACGAATCGTGTCTTTCTTGATGAATCAGCGCTTCACAATAATTTGAAACGAGGTATGGCTTGGTCAAAGAAGGGAACTTCTGCAATAGTTACAGTGCCTACAATCAAAGCGAATGCAACGTGTAATATCCGCAACTTGTTTGATTAATGTCAGCTTGAGAGTTCCAAAACGTATCAAAGAAAAAGCTTGGACGTACAATTGATTGTTATGGCATAGGAACGGTGACAGGGCATTATCTGAGCTTTTTGGAGGCGACGCTTGATGAAATGGACAAGTATCCCGAAATGAAGGGTCATTACCTTGTCATGGATAATGACCCTATCCATAGTTCAGCTAACATCAGGAAGTATATTAATTCTCGGGAATACCGATATGTTTATTTTCCCTCCATATTCTCCGGAACTAAATCCTATCGAACAATTCTGGTGAGTTTTCAAAAGCAAAGTCAAACGAAATAAATTTCTGCAAAAAAATCGTTGATGACAAGAATTGGTGAGGCATGCGATTCAAGTGATTACAAAAGTTTTGTTTCTCATTCCCTTAAACGTTTTGGGAAGTGCCTCGACAAAGAAAAGTTTTTAAATGGACAGTGCAATTCCTGTATTGAAGGCCAATGGTGACCAAGGATCCGCAAACTCAGCGAGCGCACCAAAGCTGCTTGGCCTCGGTGGATAACAAAGACAAATTACAATACCAAACCCCCGGACGGCGCCATATTCGGCTTCAAATTAATCATCGATGGGCTCATCGCAGAAAACAAAGATCATTATCAACAGACAGATTCACTTTCACAGATTGACTGGTCACCATGCATATGCGATTCAAGATATATGAGGTAGGAAATGCGACAGGCTTATTGTAGTGAGTGGTGAGGGGAGGGAAGGACAAACCGAGATAAGGAAGGTTAGGACTGTTAGATAAGTGGAAAACAAGAAGAAAAAAAAGAAGCGAAAGAGGAAGAAGTTCGGTTTTCAATGGCTATTTAATGAAGTGGTTTGTCCACAGCTGACGGGTCTCGACATCGATTGGAAGGAGAAAACCCCACTTTGGCACAGCGCTACTGATGAAGTCGCTATTGCACGGCACAATGGCATTACAAAGCGCTTCATTTTCACTTAGGGCGTCCCGGGTTGTACCACAAGACTGACGGCGAACTGGACGAAACCTGTCCGACGCTTCCTTGACCAAAGTGGGTACTCGTAAACAAGCCAGACATCATTACAATAGTTAGCATTCAAAAAAAAAAGAGTTAATGGCGTAGTTTTTTATATGTTGAATGTTGGTTACCTTGCTGCAACAAGTAATCATCCCACCTTGGCACAGCGCTACTGATGAAGTCGCTATTGCACGGCACAATGGCATTACAAAGCGCTTCATTTTCACTTAGGGCGTCCCGGGTTATACCACAAGACTGACGGCGAACTGGACGAAACCTGTCCGACGCTTCCTTGGCCAAGAATTACAAAACTGAAAAAGGAAGATATACAAAAAAGTTTTATCACTCTTGGGTTTTATTTGTTCCACTCCGCACTTGCCGCGATACGTCACTTTGGAAATCGTTCTCGAATTTTGAGGCGATTAACAGTACTAGCCACGATACGCTAAAATCTTTCACTTCTTTCATTCCTTCTTCACCTTTTCTTGTATATTTATTCCCATGACAGACTCAGACGAGACCTACAATGGCTATGACGGCCGTAACGGTAGACGGCTAAGAATAAGCTTTTATATTCTGTGATTTATTATTTATTATGATGTAGAGATTATGAATTACATTGTCAATACAAAGCATCCGACTTTCAACAAGTTCATTGACAAATACCGTCGCGAAATGCCTCTCTGGTCGTTAAGCTGCGTGGATAGCAGCGCCAAAGGCCTTCACAGTGCGTGGACGTCGCGCTTTGTTTCAGCTTTTCGACGTCTTAAACCTCACGCAAAATTGCCGTAAGTCTTTCTCTGTCTTTCCTGTGAGTACTCCTGCTTACTTTTCATTCTTTTTTTTTATTAATTATTCACAGGGGGCTCTCTATGGATAAAACGTACTGGGAAGACGTGCACAGTCGGCTGGAGACTCTCATGCGACTGGACACGACATACACGAACTTAAGCATTAATGCCTTGGCCGATTACGCTGAGACGGCACGAATCGTGGCAAGCGTCACGCAGCGTGCCACCTTGAAGCGATTGGGCAAGCGAATGCGTCCGCTTCATGACAATGTCCAGGACGACGCTAAAGTGGATGATGACGGAAATGACACCGCCAACGTGGAAGAGAAGGCTGACAACATGGACAGCGGCACTGTGGGCGATGACAATGCTGACGATGACGACGGAAACAATGTACCCTTGTTCCACGACGACGAACAGCTTAGTGGGATCAAGACGGCGATCTTTGACATTGGCTACAAAAAGGTAAGGATGCGGGATGCTTCGTCAATTGTTCTCATCTCTTTTTTTCTAGTTGCTAGGCAAGCCGTGGACGGATGCCGACCGCCGTCTACTGGATCAAATACATGATAATCCATTAATCGACTTGCATCCTCCCTTGGCACGCCATGTTGCCCACATCCTCAAGGGCGAGCTCTGCCACGACGACATCTACCGGCTCAAGTCAGTCTGCTTGATATAACAATTATTCAAGCAATTTCATTCTTTTTTTTTTAAAAAAAAAAACCTAGGCTGTCGCTCTCTGGTATTGTCAACACCATCCGAAACAGTGACTTCGATCATGTCCGTCCCTTCCTCCCAACACAGCGTCTCGACGAACGCCTTGATGCTGTTGTCGCCCAATTCCGCAGTCACGTCACAACCAACGATACAAAGACTCTACTACAGCAAGTGATCGGCACATAGTAAATAAAAGGAAAGATGTCTGCGATATGCTATGAGTTCATGCGAGATCTCTCTTCTTTTTTTTTGTAGTGTGCAAGGTGGGTCGGTTGAAGAAACCATGGTCCTCGTTCACGATCTCCAGCGTCCTCTCCTGCTCTCAAAACAGTGTGCCAGCCAAGAATACCGTGCTCTGGATACTCTGGCGGCCATGTAAGTAACCTCCTCTTCTCACTCTGACCTCTCTTGTTTGATTGATCCTTTTGCTGTTGTGTCTTGTAGCCTTAAGTTCATGGGCTTCTATAACGACAGCGACACTGAGGCCACCGTCTTGCGCCGTTTTATGACCATCCTAAGCAGTGTATTCAGCAACAACACCAGCATCAAGCTGACCGAGTAAGTATCTCTCTGGATTGTTTTTTTGAGGAAAACTTTATTTACCGATTAATGTTAGAGGTGAGACCACTAGTGCCTGCACCAAGACAATCCAGCGTCTGAACGTAGCTCTCTATGAGGCGAGCCAGAGCCAAAGTTGTGGTCGCAAAGTTGATATCTTGGTCAAACACAACCAGGGCAGTAACAAGTATATCGAGCTCAGTAGCCTCGAAGTAAAGCCGGCCAGTGCATGTCCTGCACTCATAAAAGAGCAACAGAACAAAAACTTGAGGACAAATGGTGCTATCTTGGCCTACCTCAGCTCGCTCGATCCAAGGTGCCGTGCGCTGCAGACCACCGCCGCCATCGATTTTGTAGGTAAGGGCTTGGCACTAAGACCTCGAGGACCTGTATAAGAATCATTGCTTTTGCCTTGTTTAGGCTCCGCAGGCTACATCTACGTCGTGACCAACATCGACGGCATCTTCTACGCGCGCCAGGTCGGTCTTATCTTGTTACCAAAATCGCGCAGTGCCTTTGTCCAACTCACCGAAACTATGGATCTGCTTTTCGCTTTCGAGGCTTTCATGGTCAATCTGGGTCAAGAAGCACAAGCTGCCTTAGAACACCGCGAAAGCCTCGATAACATCTGTGAAGTGGCCAATGTGCTCCAGGAATGCATCCCCAGTCCGCACCACGACATCTTTATCACGCCCACACGACGTAAGTAATATCACCAATTCCGCTACTTATTTTTTGTTTTTGTGCGATTGAGCCCATCGATGATTAATTTGAAGCCGAATATGGCGCCGTCCGGGGGTTTGGTATTGTAATTTGTCTTTGTTATCCACCGAGGCCAAGCAGCTTTGGTGCGCTCGCTGAGTTTGCGGATCCTTGGTCACCATTGGCCTTCAATACAGGAATTGCACTGTCCATTTAAAAACTTTTCTTTGTCGAGGCACTTCCCAAAACGTTTAAGGGAATGAGAAACAAAACTTTTGTAATCACTTGAATCGCATGCCTCACCAATTCTTGTCATCAACGATTTTTTTGCAGAAATTTATTTCGTTTGACTTTGCTTTTGAAAACTCACCAGAATTGTTCGATAGGATTTAGTTCCGGAGAATATGGAGGGAAAATAAACATATCGGTATTCCCGAGAATTAATATACTTCCTGATGTTAGCTGAACTATGGATAGGGTCATTATCCATGACAAGGTAATGACCCTTCATTTCGGGATACTTGTCCATTTCATCAAGCGTCGCCTCCAAAAAGCTCAGATAATGCCCTGTCACCGTTCCTATGCCATAACAATCAATTGTACGTCCAAGCTTTTTCTTTGATACGTTTTGGAACTCTCAAGCTGACATTAATCAAACAAGTTGCGGATATTACACGTTGCATTCGCTTTGATTGTAGGCACTGTAACTATTGCAGAAGTTCCCTTCTTTGACCAAGCCATACCTCGTTTCAAATTATTGTGAAGCGCTGATTCATCAAGAAAGACACGATTCGTTGTGAAATCTAGGCCAGTTTGCTGCCACTTTTGAGCCCAATCGTACCTTTGCTGGATTTTTTCCTCACTGTTTCTCTCCACAGGGTGGGGTTGCGCCTGCTTAATGGATAAATTGCACTGAGTTGTCATAAAGTTGTAAACAGTACTACGAGAAACTTTCAGATCGACGAAGCTTTGTATTAAACGTTCTACCACTTCAGTTACAACAGCAGAAAGATTCTCATCAATGTAATTTAAAAGAAATTGCTTATGTTCCTCCCCAAGAATATGACTGCGACCTGATTTTTTCTTCTTCTCGAAGATGCTTTCAGGGGGTCTTCGTAATAACGTTTGACCCATCTCTGCGCTGCTCGGATATGAATGCCTAATTGTCTCGCAGCAGCAGAGGCATTCAAGCATTTGCTGAAAAATGAATAAAATAATCTAGTCTTATCCTCATCAGAGTAAACCGTATAGCGTCGTTTATTACATAACTCAAACTCAATATCTTCATCGTTCCTCTGATTCGCAACTGGACGCGCTACAGGAATAGAAGATCTTTCTGGAGGTTTATCCATCTGGAATTGTGTATGCGAACTTATTGTTTCGATAACAAACTACTCCTCGTCAACAGCAAGATCCATGGGCTCAGTTCTGTTCTCATCAACAACATGCTCTCGGCCATCTTCGTAAAGAAATTGCATGTTCGTTCAGAATGTCTGTAAAATAAACTGTAAAAAACAGAGAAACAGAAATCATACCACTTTATAATAAAAATAAAAATACCAAGAAAAGTACTAAGCGACATGTTGAAATAAACGAGCTTCATGAGACATGAACACATCTTTATTTTTGGATCATTCGACATCATTGTTGGACACGAGAATTTTTTGGACGACATTGCATTCAAAAACAGCGACTTTACTTTTTGAAATGACTGTACCTTGAAAATACCTTTGGTATTTCTCCTCTGAAACTCATATAAGACTCATCTGGTTCTCATACGATTGAGTCTCATTTCTAGCTATATTTCCTGCCAAGATCGACTTGCTTTCTTAATATGGAATTATAAAGATCAGGCACAAAGACCTTGCTTTCTGCCAAGATCACTTTCCTCTCCTGATATAGAAAAAAAAAAAGGATTTCCAGATTACAAAGATCTTTTGAAAACACTCTTTTATTGCTAGGACCAGGTTTGCCAAAATGTCCTTCTGTCTTGATATAATAAGAAAAAAGTTGGGTACAAAGCTTTCAAAACCAGTTAACTGAAGCGAGATTGAGAATATAAAGACAACGAAAAGACACATTTTCCTCATTCACTAGCAGCTCTTTTGAAACAAATGTAGGTCATAATAACTACTAGCCTCTTTTGTATAACACGAACTAAATTCACTGGTGTATAGTACTCTTCGCTTATAAAATGAACAACCAAATGAACACTCGCTCTATCGTCAACGACGAAGGTCTTCAGCGCAGATTGACAACAACTCTGCAATGCATTACAGCAGCCAATTGATTATTACTTAAAGCATGGTTCTTCGTCCGGTGAATACCATTAAGGCTTATTCTGCTAGGCAACGAGAGTGGAAGGTATTCTAAATACAAGACCAATATGGAATGTACGAAACTTAAAACGCGCTTTGTTTGCTTGTAGGAATGGTGCCTTCAACAGCAATTTGGTGATGGTGAAATCGCCACCGAGCAAAAGCTCAGTTATTTCCTTGCAGAGCATATCATGAAACGAGGTCGAGAGCTTACAAAAAACGAAGATGGCACGCCAATCCTTTTTGGCAAAGGAGTCTATACTTGCATACGTCATAGCTGTCGTGATATCTATAATCAGCAGAAGGCACTTGGGTTGAACTCTCATGGGGCAGCAAGAGGCCCACTTGTCAGGACCTTACTTGACACTCTCGAAAAGGAAAAAGTTAGGGCTAGGAGACAAAACTATGAAGACCGAGGAAAAAACACGGTAAATGATGGCTACACCAAGGAGGAATTGGAGAAAGTCGGCCGTTACTTCTTGGCCGAGAAAAACAGTACTGCTGGTTGCAGAGACAGGCTTAGTTTCCTGATCTGCCATGCCATGCTCTGCCGTAGCCAAACCACTCTTAGGATGCAGTTTGCCGATCTGTTCTCGCTCGTACTTGACAATGAAAGATGTTTCCGAGTGCATCGCTTTGGTGATCACAATTACGTTCGGTAGGACCAATCTACACGGCAAAGTCGAATACGGCTCGTCGATCCGACATTCCAATGCTGAGCTTTGCTCCGTCGGTGCTCTCGCCTTGTACCTGTTTTCAAGGTCCCATTATGAGAATGAGCCTTTCGCAGACTTTACGTCTCGGGAAAACTGGTACAAAACCGTGGTGTTCAAGGATGAGCATAGGTTTAAACCTATAAGCTACAAGGATCAACATAAGATGTATACCTCTGCCTTCAAGAAGCTCGGCATTCATACCTTTAAAGTCACGCACGCCAACGGAAAGAGTGCATTGAACATGATTGCCCAGGAGGACGTTTCGAGCGATCAACAGAGGATGGTGGGTAGATGGGGAACTGATCGCATGATCCGCTGCTATGTATCAAGTTTAACGGTTGAGGCCATGAAGCGTATGACAGGCTTTCCTCCTCACCAAGGCAATTACTTTTTGTCGCGTACTGTAGTCGTCCCTTCCATTGATCTGCAAGTCATGGTCTTCTCTCAGGTCGAATTTTGGAAGGATAAGTTTAACAAGAACGACGGCGTGCAAGAGGACATGGCGCGGCGAAACTCCTTGGACCTGCTTTCTCGCTTGCGAGTAATATTTCTTCAGGTAATAGATAAAGACCGTTAATGACGTTCGTTTTGCCGATATACAATTTTTTTTAGGACTCAGTGGTCTTAAAGAAGAAATATCCTCATTACTAGCTTTGGACTTGTCAAATATTTGCAACAGACCTCTACAAGCAATTTGAACAGCAAGTACTTGCGTCACTGAGGGAGAATCAGGAACTCTTCTCAGCTAACCAAAGGGTTCAGTTGGCTATTCATTTGTCCCAAACTCGAGTATGGCCTTGCTGTCACCAAATTTACTCTTGCCCAAGTTAACCTCCTCGAGACTGCTCAAGATCAATGCCTGCGCCTCTTCTATGGTGGTCACCAACGTTTTCCATACCTACAGGCTAAATTCCTTTTCCGGGCATATAGTCTTCCGAAGACACGCTCCTTGCCACCTTGATCCCAGATCTTAACAATTCTAGCACGAGTCATCGGAGTAAACTAAAGAAAACTACACTTTGGGATCGGATATCAACAACAACCCCTCTTTCAAACGCTTCCTAACTTCGCATGATCTTTCGTGCCTTCTGTGTTGAAAACATCACAAGTAGTTGTATGGGTAACCAATCTGTCCTGCTAACTACCTGTCGACCTTGTTTGGGAACTGACCCCATTATGTGGATCCCCATGACACGTATGGAACGTAGCCGTTGCACCCGATGGCGCTTAGGTTGGATAACCGGAGGGAGACCTCAGCCCTGTCCATGTTGTAGTTCTGGAACCACTAGTCACCGCCATTTTGATTGATTGCTTCCAAACACATTGTCGTCTCAAGACGGGGCTCTCGATCTCTGATCCAATCTCCCATGTTCTTAACTCTTTGTTTCAAACGCCACCTCGCGATCGCCGCCGCCAACGTTACTGGACTAGCACCTGGCCAATTCTGCAACAAATTCTAGCTGAAATTGACCAAGCGTGTCACCCAAATGACACATATATAAGCTTGCCCACAGACCCCAATCTCCCCACTCCTTACAATTTTGTACGCTGGGTGACCTCAGCCCAATAGCCCTACCACTCCTCTACCTTCCTCGCTTCACTACTCTGTAGGCGGCGCCTTTCTCCCTGTCTATGGTGCCTGTTCCTCCTCTTGAGCCCTTTTCCTTTCTCTTCCCTTACTTTCGCTTTCTTCTCTATATCTTGGTAGTACCTCGTTCTTCATACTTTCTTCCTTTTTTCCCTGCTGCCATGTCAAGGTTTTTTCGTTTCCTTTCTTTTTCCTGACCGGGCGAGAGCGGACATGCTTTGATAAGCGGAGCGCTCATCGTCATTAAATAAAATTCGATTTTCACCTGTATAAGAACCAAAGAGAGCAAGAATGAATTCACCGTTTATCTATTTCGCTTGATTGTTATTCATCAAAGCTACTGTTGAAACCTTTTCTTAATACCTATTTTATTTTCCATCTTATTCTTTCCTTTTTATTTGTCGTTTAGGATGTATATGTCAGGCGAGCCTACAGTGAATAAACTGAGAATGAATGACACGTTTCACATGGCTATTGTCGTATTTCACTCAGTTTTCTATATCAATTCAAATCAACGTACCTAGTAAGGATAAGTATGAAAAAAAGTAAAGTGAACGAGGGAAATGATGAGGATATATGTGCTGAACGTTTATTGTACGCTAAGAAGCAAAATGCAACGAAAACGAGATGAGAAGTTAATAGAAAGAAAAGCAAATGCAAGTGCGAAAAATGAACTAGCTGCTTAAAGCGCATAAAAAATTGTGAATGTGGGAAAATAAAAAAGCTAGAAGTCACACAACACAAAAAGGGATATTGGTAAACATCAGTCTTATCATCTTCCGTTTCTATGCACTGTCCGGACGTGCCGCAACATTGCATCTCTACGTGAAAATCTATGGCCACATCGGGGACAGGTCGTGGCTTGTACATCATCGATCTGTCCCGTTGAGACTCGTGGGCGGGCAGGTATTCTTCTAGGATGAACTTGGCTTTGACTTTGCATTGGAATAGAGTCTTGGTTGTAAGAGATATTGCTAAGGCCATTCACAACATTAGCAAATGCGTCTAAGACATCCGGTAAGCTTGGGTATAAGACAGAGCCTGCTATAGAAAGAGAGAACTCGAAGATTACCCACTGGAGTGTTGCTTGTGCCTTGCATCAGTATTGCCTCGATGGTCTGTGAGACCCCAAGTTCATCGTATCCATGATGTGGATGGACGCTGCTCTCGTCTTGCAGCGCCATCAATTCGCCGGTCAGACTGTATAAATTTGGATCATTCAAACAATTCTGCGAATGCGATGCCGAACCATTGCTTGGTAAGACAAAGTTTCCGTTTTCGGGATGATCGCCCATAGTCTGCAAGAACGGAAAAGGAAATGTGGCGACCTCATCGTTAGAGGCATCGCTTGCTTCCAGAGAGGTAAGGATAATCCGCAGTAAACGGTAAGCCAATCTTCTGTTTTCTTTGTTCATCAGTGTAAAGAGCTTAGTTGAATCAGAAAGAAAAATTGAAAGAATAAAGAATAAAGAATATGTGCACCTATATATACCCAAATGACCTTGACAAGACCACATGTAAATAAAGACTAGCTATAATACTTAATCAAATGGTCTGAAACATTTACAAGCAAACACCACCGCGCATGATACGGCCGCCTTAACATGGATTCTTGGCTTATTCCTTTTTCCGGTTAGAAGAGGCACGGAGGAAGACATCCCGTCCGCTTAAATATATTGTACCATGTTGACGTTCACAAAATAGAGAATATGCCAATTCGCTTGAGACATCTGCTGTCACTGTCTCAAGAAGGGAACAACGTTGGAAAAATACTTTAAAAAACTAATGAAGCCCCTGTAAACGTATAGACATCACTAAGATATAAGACCTATGGGTTTTTTCCCTGTCCCTGTAGACCGACTTGTACGTATGATTCAAAGGAGGGTCATTAGACCAAAAGTTGCGCCACAACGGCCACACTTTTGGGGGAAACACTTTCCTGTTTTGGTAAAAATAAGCAACTTTAAGCTAGCCCAGGAAGGAAATAGAGGAGTAAATGGGTGGATTTTACAGTCGGATGGAACATTGTAAACGCTCCTTAACCTTAGATAAAAGCTTACGACTTGTCTCTACAAAAAGGATGATGCCTTCTGATATCATAAATATGTACTTTTTTGCCAAACAAGGAAACGTAAACAACAGCATATATAATTTGATTGGGTTACTATTTTTTATCACAAAAATATTGATGTTCCGCATACCTTTTGATTAAGCCTCTAAAGAGAAGCACCACATGACCCTATTTTGCAGGCAAGGGAAGAGAGAATCGTCGACCGGAGAAAGTGCATCACGTCACATGCTTCACGCCGATATGCATCCAAGCCCGGCTGCGCAGTGGTATCGAAAAGCGTCGGATAGTATGGAAGCTAAACCGTTATAACGCTGTTAAATCATATGGGTTTCTCTTCTTCTGCTTTATTTCACTTGGCAATTTTTCATGGTATTATTAACACTCATAATACCCATAACGCGAGTCCCACGCTTACTCTTAATCAACATACTACAGCTGTTATCTGGGCTGGACGACATTTTTCTCTTCGTCATCTCTCTCATAAATGTTGTATGGTGGAGTCGCATAGTCCGAAATACCTTGAAGAGGTTTCAAGGGGAATGTGATAAAGATGGCAACCCACAAGTAATAGCATCCTAGGCTGAATAAGTGCTATTACGCCAAGGTTAGAAGTGAATGTAGACAGATTAAGAGAAAACACTATGATCATGGTTGGCACATGAAATATTAACAAGGAAAGAATCTCGAGACTTCTTGCTGCATAGATACTACAATAAATTTTTTGTTTTTTTTTTCTTTTTCGCAAAACGAGACTAGGCTACAGCAATAACTCGCTGTCTGTCTGTTGCCTTAGTCGGTCTGCGTGGTAAGAGGCCAACCAACGACTCTGATCCTATGTCCATGTAAGCAAAGACGCAGCGATCGGAGACACCTATGCTTGCAAACGTGAAAGTAAAAACTTTTTGTTGAATAGTACCGATGGTAAAAGACGATCGATATTACTGTGTGATATTACGTAGTTTACAATCAATCTTTTTGTTTAGAGCCGTTTTCTCGGAACATGGCATGGGCACAACAACTTCACAGCTCGTCTTTGTTAGGGAAGGGAAGGATAAAACGAACCTGACTTATTTGAACGCCTCGTCACGAGTCTAAGCCCCCTAAACATGCTGCAAAACCATCCATGACTGCATGAACATTTGTTATAGAATATGTTGATGCAAGCTGTTTGCATATTTACATAGTGCTTTCCTACCTTTTAAAGCTGGTTTGCCGAACGTATGTTTGTCTGCAAGATTGTTTTTTTCCTTTTTCTCCCTTTAATACAGGCTTATAGCTATTTGATCTTCATACTATTTTGTTCCCCTAATGCAAACTATGTAAGCAGCTTTCTTTTGATAGATACAATGCTACCTATCTAAATATAGAGTGTTTTACACCTACTTCCACCAATTGCATCATTATACCGCACTGGCATCCTTTGCTGTAACTACCCTTGTTCGTGCGATGATTATCTTTTGAAAGGAGAATGATGTCAGAGGTTGTCTTTGTCCTTCGAACCATCTCAAGCATCTCATTGGCAGATGCACAACATTATCTGTATCCTATTTTCGGGATATGAGCTCAATTCATTTGGATCAACAACGCATTATTCCATTTGGACACGTCGTCATTTGACTGACACCTGTCAGTATGATGCGTCAATGTTAGGCTTATTCACTAAGTTACAATAGCATACCAGGTATCACTTTTTCCATCGTGTAGTTCTTTGACTTAACAACTTCACCATATTAGAGCGAATGGTCCTTGTCCTGAAACGGAAGGGGCTATCATGGCTTTTGTTCACTGCCATATCAGGATTATCTCATGAATGTGCTTGATGGAAGCTCAAGCACACTTGGAGTGCGTTCTTGTGCGCAAAAAGAAGAGACTCGCTCATGTTCGACAATGGATCAGTTATCATCGGTCTACCTGGAAAAAGACTTGATTAAAACTTGTAGATAGAAAAGGAATGCAGTAATAGTAAGTGGAACTTTTTAGGATCGTACTTCGCTAATGAAATCAGTTGTTCTAGCTCATCGTGGTCAAATTACGCTGTTGAGCGTAGGTGGACCTTTAATAAGCATTTCAAAGATTGGACTTGGACAATCCGGAAGCTTCCCAGCGTAAAAAAACTTAATGGTGCTTTTAGTTATAGTTGTGGGGCTTATGAAAGTGGATGAATACGATCATGAGCATACATCCTCCCCTGTCCCAGTTAAGGCTCACCCATTTGGGCCCATCTGAGCATCCGCCAGCCTGCTCAACCAACTGCATCATAAAGGAACTGATAATAATGGTTACTTTTTTTTAATGTATGAGAACAGATACTGTCATGGTAAGCAATGCTCCAAGAAATGAAATGATATAGAAAAGCGAACATTATAGGACTATGATGTGGTAACCGCTTGCTCTCCGTATACACAAATGGTTTTATAGTGTACCTTAGTTGTTTCAAAATTGATTGACAAATGGCAAGTGAAAATGCTGACAAGACACGTTGAAGCTGTCCATTGGGCTCCTGAATACCCGAGCACCTTTACTCACGTAACATTCATTAGTTAACGCGAGGCATATCATGGCAGAACATATTGCTAAATATGTAGTGGTCATTCATATATTGTTGGGAAAAGTAGCCTGCGTTTGTTAATAATATCCTCACCGACAATAAGGCTGATGTTGTTTTTTCTGAAACTTGTGAATAACGGACCGTATGTCGCAACATCAATGGCAACATTATCGATCCCGAAGCCCCCGGCGAATTTTGTTGCAAAACTCGATGAAGTGGATCGCTGCACGGCTGCACGGCTGCAGTTCAAAGTATGCTCATTAATAATGTACGTAAAGCGTGCTAAACGTATTAGTTGGTTCTCACTTTGCTTAAGCTGTAATCGATGAAAACGAAAACAAAGGGTTCATATTTCCGTGAAAACTGGCAAAATAAGAAGACACCTGCCAAGTCCTTCTTGCCTTCTGCACTGTTTCATGTGTTACTGAATCTGCCGGCATGCCCAAATGCAGCCGGTTACCATTGTAGTTTCCTTTTATGTGAATAGCATTGTTTGTGCAACAGCTACTTACAGTGAAAGCGACACCGAGTAAGGAGCACGGGGGTGCCACTCTACTTCCGTTTAGGTGCGTCCTCGGTGGGATATGGAGAATCGCGCGGACCTTCGCTATCAATCTCCGTTCCTTGAGCCTGTTATATTAGAAAATACGTGAATCTCACATGAGCTACTTTCAAGACTGGAAATCGGAGGGCAACTTAGCTTGGGTTATTTTTTCCTTCTTTGCTACACAGTTGCCATACTTTTTATATTATGTAATAAACAGCTAAAGTAGGAAATTCGGCTTATAATTTTACTGCCTTGTACGCTTGCGACAGAAAAGAGAAAAATGGTACGATTTGCGTCTTAAGATTGTATTTTTGATCTTCTTTAAGCCAGTTGATAACTTAGAATGATTCCCTGGCATAAACATGAGTAATAATAGTTTGTAATCAATTTTAGCATACCATGCTTTCTGCGGCATTTGGACCCAGTCACATCTACTAAAGTCGTTGATAAGCACCGGTTTCTCTTTCTTTCGGGGGAGCCTTAGCTTAGTCACTCAAAAATTAAAATAAGTCTGGTTGAATTTCACGCTTTTTGTTTTATAGCTGGATCTTTCTATGTTTGTAGCGTGATCCATACCCTGGAGCATGCAGTTCATTTGCGTGGCCCCTCATCCGCGGAATGGGTCCATCTTCTGGGAACTTTTGAGACCCGAAGAACCAGACAGCTACCATATCAGCATGGACTGTTAGTTCTAAATTAATGTATCACAATAGAATGATCAGAAAATACGAATCGATCTGAACGTACTGATAGGGAATGATTTGCTCCAAAACGTGCCTAAGCATATCTTAGGTCACGCGGGCGGACCCTATATTGACAAACGATTCGTATCCGCCAGGCCGGCTAGATATTAAAAAAGCGGTTCCAACCCAAAATAAAAATAAGTCTAAATCACATGCGCGAACCACATTTAATCTGTCAATTACCACAATACTGGGAACAATGAAGTCATTGACAAAATTTCTAACCGCCAATACCTTATCCTCTCCTTCCATTGGTTTCTGGCAGTTGCATGAACCAACGTGCTCTGTACCGATAGACTTTCTTTCTGTTCTTTTTTTTTATCTTTGCTTTAAAACGGAGATGTGTTCGTCATCCGATTTTGATCCTCATCTGTATAAAAAAGATATGCAATTGGTGTATACGGGGTTGTAAACTTTGTTGTATGAGTGTAACAAACATAACAGCGTCCTATATAAAACAATATAGGGTCTATCATACAAATGAATGGCATAAAGATGAAAAATCTGGAGTGACAAAGAAAAGGAGAAGATAACTACTAAAAGGAACCCCCCCCCCAAAAAAAAATCATAAGCAAAAAAAAACAGCCATGCCAAAAAAAATCCAATTAGCTCATCCTCTTTCATCTTTGTGCACTGTCCGCAAATGCCTTCGCAATGCATCTGGACGGGAAAGCTTCTTACCACATTGGTGGCATCTACAATTTCCCATACCGCGAGCACGTCTTAATGGCGTTCTTGCCCGTCTGTCTACTCGTCTTTGGCGAGGCATACTTTGAGTCTGTGATAGGCCATATGTCGGATGATCCCAAGTACTCCTATTGACAATCACAGTGCCAGCAACGAGGTCTAACCAATATCAAAGTTAAAAAATATGATTTGTACAATCCAAACCCTGAAGATTACCTTCAAAGGCATTGTCTGTGCCTGGTAAAAGTACTCTCAGGTGTATTTGAAGTTCTCTGGTCTCATGGATAGTTTGTGAAGGATCAATAATATTCTCATATCCGACTGTTGTTGAACTTGGCAGTACGCAGTGCAAAACGGGTTGGTTCGAGACATTTTGCGAAGATATCCGTGCTGCTATTGCCACTGTGGGCACCGCCACCGCAGGCGCTGTATGGCATGTAGGTTGTGCACTATGAGAATTGACGCCAAGGATGGACTGAAAAGGATCACTAGTTGAGGCTGTTGTGTCGTCAGAACTCTTCTTTATTTCTAAGAGGAGGAATAGCAAATAGATAGTTGATATTATGGTTGCTTCATCCATTTGTGTATATAAATTCATTGGATTGGGGTTATCGGCTGTCATAACTGCGAGATGGGGATAAAACAGCAAAAGAGAACTTCCATCGTCTTAAATAGCTTTCGTTCAGAGCACTCCATGAAATTCTTACCGTGTCAATGCTCATTGATCACCATATAAATTTACAATATCTTTATTACGTATGCGTGATCTAGTCCTTTTTAGTTTGACAGAAAGAAATTGGGGGATTGAAGGGTGCTAAGGGATTCAAGAAAGAAAGACAGAGACAGATAGAGAGTCAGAAAGAAAACGTCAGGAAACATGAATGAGCGGAGCAATAAAATAACAATTAGACGCTTAAACCATATGACTCAAGTGGCATAGTGTGGAAATGGAGTTTGAAAAAACAATAGCCTCTACCGATTATAAGAGTGTTACGCATGTGAAAATATACGTACTTGGCAATAGCTTTTTCTATTTCGGTTTCTTTTGTATATTTACGTAACAAAAGTACACGGTTCGTAAGAAAAGGGTATCGGGTTTTTCTTTTAATCGAACTTGGTGAAGACGATCATGATCATTGCAATGCGAATCTGTTCTGATTACGATTATGGCGCCAATATCAGTAGTGCTTTTCTATCTTTGATATCGACTGCGAGCAGGACACATTTAAGCACAGTAGTGATATCGCAACCTGAAAATGTGCATACAGATCCTAGAAGATCGCGTCCTAATCTGAGATTGCGAAAGCGCGATCATTCAAGCAAGGTAATTAGATATACACATCCAGTGAATCAATGACCTCAAATAATCCCCGTTTCTTGCTGAATATCCGATATCGTCTGATCTCTTTATTCTCTAACCAAATGTTTCAATTTGAGACAGCTGCGTCAAGTCGTTTGGTTAAACCTTGGCTTCTACACTTTTATCAACTAGAATCTTCCTGATTGCGATTGCTTTTTTTTTCAACTACTATACACTGCCAATGACTTCTCATTTGCATCTAAACTTCCCCATTCTTTACTTAGTTTTGTTGCCAAAAATTGCGGTATACAATATTGAAGCTGTCATTAAAGTTCTTGAACGCAAAATATATCATACTGGTATATGAGCAGGTTGGTTGGAAGGCTCAAATCAGCTCTGTAGACGGTATGAGATTTGTGAACTAAATGACTTCTTTAACTTGTTCGTTACTATATTATTATGCTGTAATGGGCTGTACGAGAATAATAATACAATGTTTTTTTTTGCGACCTTGTATAACCTTGTGAATGAGTGTTTTTTATCCAGTCCCTTTATCATGGGAAATTCTTTCTTCTACGGACCGCATCGGATTGTTGCAGTGGTCTCCACTAGTTGTTACTATGCACTGAGATAAGCAAGTCTTCGATACTGTCGCATTGTATTGTGGCAATATCTCGCAAGACACAGTCAATTACGCATGTCAACGGAGAGAGGGGTGAAGTTGTCGATTATGGACGAGACTTTGTTCGGATAATAATTAGTATCGTGTAAAACTTGATGTCAATCGATCAGTTACTAGCTGAACGGATTGGTACGGTCAAATAGCTAAAAACCTGGTTAGGGTTTATACTTTCATATGAACTTGCATGGAGTTTGGGCTGGGAACTGTTTTCACGCATACAGCTAAGCCTAGATCCCGATCCATTTGCACATGTTGTCTATTTGCCTCCAGGTTGTCGCACCCAATAAAGAGATTAATTAGGTGCGGCAAAGAAATGTAAAGAATGAGTAAGAAGTCTCAAAGATACAAGACTTCTTAATTACTTCGGTCGAAATCCCCTTTCGCCGTTGGTCAGATAGACATATTCGTTCAAACTAAGGACGGCTGTCAAAGCCCCATTGTTAGTGGAATAAGTGTCGAACACCCCGATTGTAGCGGTTCGGTGTTTCACGGTTGCGGGATTCTCTCCCCCCCTGTTTTGTGAGAGTGCTATGTCTGCGTAGCACTAATATTGAGTACTGATATCACCAATCTCTTGGAAAATGGTAAAGCAAAAAAAAGCGCTAGTATACGGCAGTCGTGTTGTATGTTTTGTTCTAATTGTGATTTAATAATTCTTTGTTATAGAACTGCTTCTTTTTTTGTTGACTTCAGTAAATAAATATAAAGTAAAGTAAAATGATCAGCGAAGAAGATGGTGTTGGATGTAGATGGAAATGGTGTGTTTTTATAGGAAGAGTCTGGTGCCATAAAAGGAAGGTACGTGGCCTGTTATGCAAATAGAAAAGAAAATCATACTTTGTATGTTTAACACGTAATAGGTACATTATCAATTGCAGCATAGCTACCTCCTAAATTGGCCATGTCAGCGGAAATAACTAACCCGATGTTCCTCATTGTACCCAAGAGAAGGTTTCAAATGCCTCAGTTCCGATAATTTTGTGATGCACATTAACTGCTATAACTTTCCTATCAATTACATCATATCCTGATATACCTAAACAAATTATACTTGTCTTCAGTTTTGGTTTAGGTGAAGCAGCTTCAGCGCGTACTGATACTCATTGTTGGTTGACAGTTATGTACCAAGTGAGCCAGTTCATAGAGATATACTTACTGAGGAAGTCAATGGTTTTATCCTTTGTCTACTTTGACCTGATATTTTGCATAATTGTTTGCTCTACTGCAATACAAGTGAGGTTCCCTATTGTAAAATCACGTTTGAAGGTCACTAACCTATATAAATTATTTTAGTGTTACGGACATCGGTAAACGCGCTGTCTTACTTTTCTATAGGTTGATCCAAAACTACAAGCGATCACTGCCAAAGAAACTTGCCCGTGCTTTTTATTACTATTAAGCAATCGGGCTGCTTGGTCGATCAGTTTCGTTTCCGGTCCTATTTTCTGCTAATTCGTATCTTCGGGCTACTCTTGGTCTTATCGCAGCCATTCAGAATTTAATACGCTATACCCAATCCGATTTGCCGCCCTATGAGCGGTTAGTCAATCTTTATGTGGAAGAATAAGGAGGTCATGCTTTTGCTTGCCCCAGCAATTATGCGCCCCTTTATTGATCTTGTGATCTTGATTAAAACGAGCAAAAACATGTCTTTGTCAGTGTATTCGGGACTAGATTCATGGTTAGATACATTCGCCACAGTTCCTTGTCTGGTAACTCGTATGCTTAACTCTTATCAATGGGAATACAATAAAGCAATAAGCAGGATTGAAGAAGTTTCCCCTTAGCTTTCCATAAAGGAAGCTGTGACATTAATAAGCCCAGATTTGTCCCATAAAAGAGTTTCTTTCACACTGTATCGATCCGATAGCTCTTACAATGTTCAAGTATTGCAGCAAGATGTTTAGCATATTTTGGGTTAATTGAGCACCTTCAAATCTCTACTTGATGCACAGTAGTGGTTTATGTTCTCTTTTCATTTCAAATAAGCATTTGGAGCTTAGTTATACGCGCTAAATTTTGTCAATTGTGCTGAACTATGACAAGTAATACAGGAGAAGGCAAACTCTAAGTCGTGGACAAATAGAACTGGCCTTTATTTGTTTCGCTTTCCAAGCAGATTCTAAAACAAAAAACCATACAAATTGAGGCTTATAAGGAAAAGGCATACAGTACAATGACACTATATTTGGGCCTGATCCAACATCATGCATGATCAGCACCATGACTCTAACCGGACAAGTCAGGGTATACAAAGAAGAAGCAAGGACCAAATTCAAGTAGAAAGTTTATAGTGTAATTGTATTGCCGTTATGGAGTAGCTTTGTATTAGGCTTGTTTTATTTATCCATCCCGCAATACAATCCTTAAAAATATTAGGCGGCATTTTAATCATTTCGACTCCGTCATTACGCTACATTTGGTCCGTGCGCACAATTGCATATCGGTGACTTTATTTTCATTCACCGATAACGGTGCTTGAAACTGATCACGCAGAAGTAACATACTCCCCTAAACCAATGAAAATTTGGATTGCTGATTTCTCATTATATGCTATGACAGTTATTATAGTCTTTCCTATTCACGGATTTTTTTATTTTGATAAACAGGTGCACATAGGAACTACGTAGCATTGCTTTACTACCTTGGTCCTTACCATAGAAAAAGGCTAGGTTCTACTATCTGGGCCTGTGGTGGTGTTGGTCGTGACGGTGAATATAACGTAAAGCAAAGGTAAACGGGCGGTATATAAAAATATGCTTTTCATTGTGTCAAAAGGTGAAATGGACAAAGAAAAATTTATGCAAACAAGAAAAGAATAACCTAAAGTCACTTTTGAAGAAAGGACAAGAAAAGAGAACAAACTTGACAATACATAATCCTCTTACGGAAATATGATTTACAAAAATACAACAGTAGGTATAACCTTATTGTTCTCTATTTCCGTGAACAGTTCTGACGTGCCTTAGCATAGCATCTCTGCGTGAAAGTCTCCTGCCGCAATGGGGACAAATCATGGCATTCAAATCATGAGCGCGTCTCTTCGAATTTTCTGGGCGGCCATTTATTCTTCTATGACGGGGAAGCCTCTGACCAGATGGCGAGCCAAATGTTTCATGGTATGAGATACTTGTATGACCATTTACGACCTCAACGGAAGGACCTAAAAGGTTTATGGTTAAAACACTGTGACAAAACACGTTAAACCAAAATGAAACTTCGATACTACCTTGCAAAGCGCTATTTGTGCCTTGCACCGATGCTACTGAGTTTGTCTGAAGTCCTGCAAACTCAGAAACGTATTGGTGTTGATGAACACTTCTTTGGTCTGTCAACGTTGGCCGTTCATGGAATACGTTGTGTAACCTTGGATCATCAACGTCATACGGACAAGGCAAAGTAGAATCAGCGGAAGAGAAGAAAAAGTCTTCAGCAGAAGCAAGGACATCATCCGAAGATTGTGCAGCCTCGGTATTATCGCCCATATTGGGATGCAAAAAACAGGCAGATGTAACTTCCCCGTTTTCCAGAAGATACTTGGTTTCCAGTTCCGCGATCACTGTACGCAAAAAACGGATAATCAATGGTATGCTTACACTGTCCATTTGTGAGTCAAAAAGATCTGTAATCATAAAGTGGGAAGGCTTCATGGAAGAGAATGGGAGGATGAGGAAGAGCAAAGGTGTACTGCTGACAGAAAGAAGGAAAAAGAAACGCTATCGATACTTCTTCATATATAGGGTAATTGGTCTTTCAAAACCTCTCTTCTCGATGGTCCCAATGGTCCCAATGGTCCCAATGGAGTCCCACTGGTTACACGAGCAAATGGAACTATTTTTCGTGGAATATAGCAACTCGGTTGAGCTAATGCAAAGATTTACTCAGCCCCATCCTGAATTTTTAGGAATATGCGAGAAGGCCAACATCCGATGCATTTGTTTGTCGTACGAAAAGGTGCATGGCATTTTCATAAAAGTCGATTCAGGGATTATGATACCAAAAATTAGAAAGAAGTCATTGATGTCATTTTAAAGCCATTGTCATTCCTATTACAACTTTTCTGCTACGGAAAAGTTTTGGAAAAAGCAGCGTAATGTGCGGATCGAATACCGCGTTACTGACATAGTTGCCATAGGCCCGCGTTTCCTCAGCAAGAGTCATACTCTTTTTCATAGCTAGGAAGGAGCTCGTTCAGCAACTTAAGCAGAAAAATACAAGTTATGATGTTAATAGATTGGTGTACGTGTGCTTCAGTGCGTTGCACATAGCAGATATCGCAAAGTGGCCTCGGCATAGGTCAATACTGCAAGGCATTTCATGAGCATCTCATCCTAACTCATGATAAAGAGTGCAGTTTAATACAAACATATCAATTTCCAAGTGTCTGAAGGTGTCATTTACATTAACAAGCAATGCGAATTTAAGCAAAAGATCAGGAGTGTAAACTTGACTACATAGAGTTCCCGCTTGTACTTTATTCCTACTAATCTTTTGCTATTCCAAGTCTTTTGCCAACTAAGGTTCTGCATATTTTACCAACCTTTTGTACCCTTCGCATTGTTATTTTCTATTTCGATTTATCTCTCAGCAATGCATCGTTTTGATTTAAGAATCCTATAGCCAGAATGCATAACATATTTCGACGGCCACCCTTTTCACTGTAATACCACCATCACAGTGGCTTCGAACACCTTCTGAAACCTTTCTTTGCTAAGCAAGTTGTTCATACAAATAAAGCATAAAAGTGCATTTTACGGCAGGAGTATCTTAATACGCAATGGAAAGTTCACAAGCTAGCAAGCTCTTTAATGTTTGCTCGTAGTGCTCTTAGTGAGTACGACCTTTTGTATCTGTACTATGAGGATGGCTCCGCCATATTGTTCTTGTTCAGTTGATATCCTAATTGCTCCCGTGTTTCTATATTATATTTGATCCCTTTCCGGATTTCTTCTGTATTGTGATGCAGCAGACAGGTCCCATACTCTATGCTGTTTGGTCTTGACAAGATAATGAGAAGCCGAAGGTAGCGCGTTTGAGACTTTGTATTTTATTGCGGAAAAAGAAATTTAATGTAATATATGAAAGCAATGTCAATATTCAGCTATTTGAAAGCATGATATGAAAATGGCATACAAGGAAGAGGAAAAAAAAAAGGGAACAGTAAATAAGCAAATTTAAACCATGAAATTTTCCATCGATGTAAAAGGAAATGGGCCACTTGAGTAAAAAAAAGAAAAAAAAGGCCTTGAAGCAAATTGTGCACAAAAAGAGAGTCATACATATGTAATTTCCGCAGGAAAAAGAATATAGAGAAACAGAGTAAGTAAACAACTTATTGTTTCTTGTCTCTATATACTGTGTTGATATGCCTTTGCAACGCATCGGGGCGAGACAGTGTCCTACTGCATCTAGGACACGTACGGTTTCTGGTACCGCGAACACGTCTTGATGATGTTAGTGCCTGCCTAGGCAGTGATGGTTGACTGCGCCTTCTCTGGTTCCATGGTAGACCATACATCTGTAAATCCAAAGTACTTACACCCGTAATCATGGTGTTGGTTATGGTGTCTAATTAATACTGTGATTAAAAGGTATGAACAAAGCAATTGAGCCTCAAGATTACCTTCAAATACGTTACTCGTATCTTGCAGAAATGGTAGTGTGCCTGTCTGAATGTCTTTATCTTCATAGGTAGCTTGACATTGGTGCACAGAACTTTGATATCCTATTACTGTCGGCTCAGGTGGTATATACAGTATCTAGGGCTGATCGGTGCAGCACTTTGAAAATGCGCTGCCATATATAGGTTTTGGGCGGCTACTTCAGTATCGTGTGAGGTCTGTGTAACTTCAGCAGGACCAACCGGGTTTGGGCAACTGGGAGACGTGATTGTTGTTCCTTCAGAGCACTGCTTTGTTTCCAAGACCTCAGCAAGGATTCGGATAGCCGATATTATTGTCCCTTCGTCCATGTGTGCGAGCAGATCCAATGGGTTGAAAGGATTGGTAATCATCACTCTGGAATATACCTACGAAAATAGTAAAGAAGATGTAAAAAAGGGTGTTTTGGCAAAACAGAAAGAAAAGGATTCCGGTACGGTTATATACCTTTTCGTCTTCCCACTTAAAAAAGACAACGCAAAAATATTTGACTATATTTGAGTCGGTGCTTGTACTACGTGATGCAGGTAGTGGGATACAAACGTTTTAGACGAGTTATCCATATTTTGATCGTACAGCTGGTTTTTTTTTACCCGAGCCAAAAGAAAAAACGCCGACAACAGCAACACCAAGTCCTTCACAAAATGAAAACTGACTTTTCGGGGTAAGCGGCGATTAAATTGTCAAAACTTTTCTGCAGTGACAGAGGGGCTCTCTAACATTGGGCATTGCTTGGGAACAAAAACCTGTTTGAGATACCGACCGCCTACCTTTACTTTCAAGTCGATATACTAAGTTCACGCATAGCTTTATGGAAGAAACACATCCCTGTGCTCTAAAGATTAACAAGTAGGAAATCTGATAGTAGCCGTTTCTATTAAACAGTCTGATAATGAAAGGGATGCAATCTCTTACTAGGGGCTTCAATACCAAGTTTCATGACGTAACGAATTCGGCTTTGGCAGCAAGCTGATAAATTAACAACAGCTTTGACTATAACTAGTCATACATAACATCAAGTTTATCTGTGGTGGCCAATACTAGAAGGCGTGAAAAACAACACATGAATAGGTCAATATGGTGTTTGTACGGCACTGGTGAACATAGTATATCCTAATAGAGATTCAAAGTTGGTGATCGGTAACTGAAATACGTTTTGGTCCCGAGCAATCTCCAACCGAAACGAAGAAACGCTTGTTTAGACGCATTTCGCTTAATGTTAAGAGATTACACAAAAGATTAGTGACCGAATGGAACAGTGTTAACATGCTGCCATGTCCATTCTATAAAGATTTGTTTGGTTACAAGACAAAGTGGACCAATCATCTGAGAAATAGATCGGGCGGGAATGAGAATGTCGGCGGCTGGTATGGAGTCCGGTAAGAAAATGAACGAATGTACCTAATAATTTAACAAAGTAATGCTAAATAATCCACTCTGTCTTAACGTGTTATAGTGTTATTTCTTAGTCGAACTAAGAGTTGACGCACACATGAGGAAGCGGTCCTAAACGTATGCAAGGAAACCAAAAGTAAAGGTAGCGATCGGCAACTGCTCCTGGGCGTGATAGGCACCTTGCACCTTATCTCTTTGATCGAGCGGAGATGACAAAGGCTAGGAGAATAATACACTATAGCCACCGAGCCGACCATTACGCGCCGCTATGACATCAAGACTCACGATTCTGATTAGAAGAAAGGAAAAGAGCTGGATCCCTCAAATACCATCTCAGATTAAGGACTACAACCGATTCCGGCGGTGCACTTCACTGTAATTTCACGGCACTGCGAAATTACCGAGAGCTAGACCATACAATGTGTGGTTTATTGAACAAAGACCAAGTAGGTCTCCGGTAACCTCAACGCTGAGCAGACCATTTAGAGGTTGAAATTATTGAGGGTTGAAAATAAGTGGGGTGAAATAAGGTGACCACTGGATTCGTTTATTCATGCACAGTTGCGTTACTTTGCTGCCAAGGCTCTGGCGCCTCGACCATGTTCCATTTGACTATATATAGAGCGTTTTTTGTTCAATACGCTAGAAATCCATGGCCGACAGCCCGATATAAATGCACATCTCTACCTATTACCTATCGCAACGACAGGTCATCTTTCCCGTTTCAGAAAAAATAACCAAGTACAGCAAGATCTGGGCAAGGACGATTGCACACTCTGATGGTCATAAACTGGTCATTGGTAGTACCACATTCGATACACTTGTGTCTTCCAGCATACGTCTTGACTCTTATGAAAGACCGAGTACTTGTCCAGTAATGATCGATATGGTATTAGTGTCGTATTTCGACATACACACAGACCGATAAATGTCTTCACATTACCTAAAGCAGCAATCAAAACAAGAATAAAGCGGAGATCATAAAAAGACTTCTTGAACCTGAAATCGATCTGACACAATTACAGTCTAAAACCTGTTGAATAAAGACACAGGCCAGACTCAGGGACTCGGAGACAACCTCTTTACCATGAGTAAACGAAAATCTACCATTGGCTATCCCAATAAAAACTTTTCTTCGTTATGAATATGTTTAAGGCTTGGTTCATAGTCTGTATCGAGGAAATTACGATCTAATACCCGCTCACAGTATCAATAAGTCTTGGAATCTAACCTCAATAAAAAAAAATTTTTTTCTCAAGTCTCAAGGATTTATTCTTGCTATGCATCTTTTATCTTAAATTTCCCTCAGGTTCCACAATTAGACTTCAAAGCGTCATGCGATTGCCGAATACTTCGTTGATGTCGAGTCTTGGGAAGCAGGATTGAAGCTTGCAGATGCTGGTTTTGTTACTGTAGTTAGCACGGCCTATGGTCAACGTCCCTACTTACTTACAAGGAGTGAATACTAAATGAAGAGGGTGTGAGCTAGGAAGCGTCGTGGTGGATGTATTACTGAAAACATCCATTTTTGGTAAATGTGGCGATGTTTTGCAGCATCTATCAATCATTACAATAGTGAGATTGCGTTCAGAAGTTTTACAGCAGCAAACAAAGACTTTTTCTATTTGTCATCTTCCGTAAGACAGGAATAAGGTCAGCCACAAGGCGTCACTACAATCTTTCTTATTTATTTGTTTTCTTGCAATTTATTTATTTGCCAGTTACCGTACAATTTAATTTTGAGTTTTCTTTCTAACGTCGCTTTATCTCTGTCAAATTTTGCAGCTTGAACAGAGCAATGTTAAATGGGACACTCCAAACGATGGATTACGCGATATGAGCATAAAAACGGTAGAGAAAAAAACAAAAAGTAAAGATCAATACAACAAAAATATAAACATAAGAAATAGTGTTGTCTCAAGTAGAAATAAACACAGGAAAGGCAGCAGGGCGTCATAGGTCGAATAATCCATAGACAAAATCCTATAGATATGGAAACAAGAAATGCTACAGAATGACGTTATCTAGTCCTATTTCTGTGCACAGTTCTGACGTGCCTAAGCATTGCATCTCGGCGCGAAAACTTTTTGCCACATTGATTGCAAATTGTGGCATCCAAGCTATCGGTACGTCTTTGTGGGGTTCGTGAACCATGATCTGATCTTCTATGGTGATGCTGTCTCCACGTACACGGTGCGGTAAATTCTCGAGCACATGCCTTGTTTGTGTTAACATTTGCCATTTGTGGAATGGGACCTAAAGCATCTGGCGATTTAAGAGATAATGTCAACATTGGTGTAAAAAACACTACCGGAAGCGTTGCCTGTGCTTTGCAGCACTATTGCCTGATTTGCGTGACGTTCTGTAAAGTGGTAAGCAGACTCATGTGAATATGAACTGCTATCATCTTCCAACATTGCTGATGCGTCAAATACATTGTGCGATGTTGAACCGTTCGAACCATTTGGGAAGGACAGTGGCATGCCAGTCATTTCTGGGAAAGAATGAAGCAGATAATTTAAACCTTGTGTATCCTCGGTGGAGTTACGCATATCCAGATATGAAATGTTAGGGAATCCAGCTGCTTCGTCTTCCAAAAGATGTTTTTTCTCTAACTCATTGATGATTAACCGGAGAACATGGATAATCGACGCTAGGCTTGTGCTGTTCATCGCTGCGTGAGACTGATTGACCATCATAAGATGGGATGACTTTATGGAAGAGAATGAAATTAAGATGAAGAACAAAGATGCGATGGTAAGCAGGGGAGAAGAAGACAGAAAACACCTTTATATAGGAGAGGCAAGTCTTGGGAGTTGCTTTAGATCATACAGTCGTTTTCCCACTCTCGACGAGGTTTTCCAGTTATGGTAGGTGTAGACAAGAAAAGGAATAGTCAGTAAGCTTCCAAGTCCGCTTCTCATGTTCGCGTAACTGCCATCAACCCATAGTATCATCTAATCGTTAGATTGACGACCAAACCAAGATTTTTACTATTGCATCTTTCAAATTATCAGATTTCCCGTATATCAACCAGGGCTAATGACTGCAATACTGTGTATTTACCTTCCAGTAGCTGCTTATTTCGTGGGAATCAGTTAGGGGTTGTTTATTCTGTAAGACAATGAAGACAGTGAAAAAACTATGTGCAAGTGGGGGGGGACAATGTCATTCTTATGGCCAGGAAATTTCAACAACTTAGAAACCCAATGATCACACTTGGATTTACACATCGCACGTGTGATAACTACCGAAGAAGATATAACCCGAAACTGCCTCTTTTGATATCCTTTACCGATCGTCGGAAAACAAACACGTTTAGTAGCGCTGAGTTTAATCGGCTTATTTACCACAGCTGAGGCATCTTTACGAACTTCGATTCACTTGGATGATGCTAATTCACTTTTACTTTGGTAATGTTAAAGCTGTCTTCAACACGGGATAAATGGCATTATATCTGCATCTCTCTATAAGTATACTGACGTATAGAAACGAATAAAGAAGGTATATTTCAACTACAGATGTTGCATTCTGTTCCAGACCTTCTATCAGACTGAGTCCATTTTTTATTCTTGGAAAAATTGTTGTTTTATCTCTGAATTGTTGTCATTCATAAGACACCCATCGATTTCTTATCCATGACTGTTATTTTTGGTTTCAGTGACCTGAGCAACATAAACGCGAAGGGACAACAACTTTTCAATTCTTTGGCTCTGTTATCCTAAACATCCCCGGTATGTACTTCGTATTGATAATATGTACAGAATGACTGATGTCCCTCTTCTGTAACCTTTAGCCTGCATGACCTCTGTCCCGAAGCACCTTGGTTGTGTGAGTAAGCTCCCTGCACTCCACTAGGTAAGTGAAAAAGAAATCTTGTCTGTTTATGCACAGTGTCATTCATTATCTTCTGCTTCCAAGTCCTCGCCAGGTCTTGCATCGCTTTAAGTCCTCTGCAGTGCGTTACACACAAACCGGCCACTCTATGGATGCCGTGTCTCTCTCTTGCCGGCCTCACCGATACTGGTGCGGGGCCGGCCCCTGCCTTTGCGCAGAATTACCCTTGGGGGGTAAGTAAAATGGATGTCAAGCTATCCTTCCATTTACTAATCGTGAACGTATGTTTTACGCTGCTCGAATGAATTTTGTGTCCACTGGAGGTCCAAGTTGACGTAAGCAAAATACATTTCCTGCATAATCCACTTACTAATGACGCATATTTATATCCCTTTTAGCGCAAAGTTGATTCTTGCATGGACGCAAAATTTACTTAGAGTAGCGTAAAGAATTGTTCAATAAACAGTATATACAGATCCATGTCAGTAGCCATTACACCTAAACACACCTTCGTCTATATACCTTTTAAAGCATTGCTGAAGTATGCGCAACAAAAGAATTGCCTATACGAGTAGTGTTCGTATGTTGCCATATTAGATTTTGCTAGCAGTCCTAATGATTGCGTTTCCGCGAACCTATAGCTGTTTAGCTGCCTCATATATTGTTGTCACACATAGCAAGCCTTGTGTAAGATTTCAGTTTTCTACTTTACTAGTCCTTCTGCACTCGCTTCGCTCCTTCCGTTACAGCCGCGTGCGGCTGCAGTAAATGGATTTGTGGCCATTTTTAGCATACGTTTACCGTAACAGAAAATATTGCTGAAAATGAAGTCCTCATTTCAGTGTAAGATATTCAAGAGGTGTACGTAAGTGACTGATAGATATGGTGTTGGGAAATAAAGATGCACCAAGTAAGATAAATAGTCTAAAACGCTAAAGACGATCTGGAGACATAAGAACGTAAATAGCCAGTATCGCTTGTGGGCAACAATTTCTGATAGGCAAAAGAAGAGTAGAATGAATGTTTGAAGCCTAGGTACCTGCCTCGTATAACATAGCTTCTGGACCTTGATGTTACGTTAGAAAATTACAGAGCGAATGACAAAGTTAGCATAGGAATGGTTACTTTTATTGGCAATAGAATATGTAAGAAATAGAGATAAATTGACAGTGTTCACTGAAGGTACATGTCTCTAGGAACAAAGCAATAATCCTCAATATAAGGATCCTATCATTGAGCATTTTTATCGTATAGAAAACGGATAGACGTCAATTAGACAATATATTGAACTACTCATTGCACTTTTGCAAAGCACTTGACCCTTCTCATTACTGCTGAATATTTTACACAATGCCTATTTAACTGTCCTTCGTAATATCTTCTACCCACTTATTGCAGCTCAGCTCTCTTGACCCACACATCAAGATTGCATACACATACCAAATTGCTACTGAGAACAACAGGTCCCTTTGGCCTACTTGTAAAGCGTCAGGCAATATCTCTAACGAATCTGTTCCTCTACTTCATTGCTGGACGTATTATTTTCTCTTAAATAAAGACTTCTATATATCAACTGAAGAGTACTACTGTCGAACCAGCTTGCAGGAAACTGGTTGTACTACCGGCAAAATGTTTTTGCGCGCAAAAATTAACTCGAAAATACAGTATACTAATAGAGAGATTGGTCATTGCTCGTAAAGGCAAATAGCTGACAACTATCTTTATTTCTCGGCAAGTGAAAGATAGGCCTGAATGATTGTGAGAGGGAGAGCGCCAAAAAAGAAACGAAAAGCGTTTAACGACAAAAGTTCTGGTAGTAAAATGGAAATTGTAGAGAACAAAGATTCTTAGGTGGCCATATAGAAAAACAACACTACGAGCGAAGGCTTCGGTTCAGATTAGCTTCAATAAGCAGGTGGCGTACTATGTTTTGGTTTGCTAAAGTGAACCACCCCCAAGTAAAAAGGACCTGTTTACCTAGAGCTTGAAATGGGCGAGCCTTAACCGGGCAGGTCATAACTGGGCCTGGTCAATATCTTTGGCCGGGAGTCCGGCACACTAGGCCTATCACAATAAGATGGGCCCAGTGACCCATGGGCCAAACCGTTCAGGCCATATTAGGAGGGCCTAGTTTATGCCCCGGAACGCGGCCCACTGAGGCACCACCTGCCAGAAATCCGCCTGGGGCGGGTCAAATTCGGTAAACAGTTTGCCTAATTGAGATGTGAGCCGCTGGTGGTGGTGGCACTTGGTTAACCACCAGGGCTAAGCTCCTTTCCCATCCTTTCCCCGATCTCTTTCCATTTGACGTCTTGTTCCTGTTCAAATATTAGTAATTGCAAGCATAACATGAGGTACACAAAAATTTAATCTAACGCACATACTTATACGTCGGAAATCCTGGAAAGGGACATGGCTTGACAATCATAAGACGCAAGTCCAATCCCACGTTAACTTCAAATAGTCTTCCTCGGAAACACGCCAAAACCGGTTCTCTTCAGAAGACAGATCGGGGATGTCATTCCAGACTCCACTCAAACATTGATTGGCAATTGAAGTATTGGGGGAGGGTAACTTGAGGCCATCCCAGATTGGCTTTGCTTGGTCAAGTAATTTTTGTATCACATACTGTGTTGTGAATGGCTTTATAGATGGAATAAAAAAAATAACAAACAAAAACAAAGATCTTGGTAAGAGAAAGATCACGTTATCATAGTGGTAACACAAAGATATTGTTATTTGCCCCTAACTCAGTTATTTTTATTCACATAATCCATATCTATTCATCCGGGTAAGGATCTATTTTGACGGCCATTGCTGTAACGCTCTATTGGTTTATCGTTGACAGCATATCGCCAAAAGTTCGGTATATTGCCATATGTGGTATAGAAAAAAATTTGCTTGACTAATAGTGCAGCAGATGCATGTTACAATACATGCTTTCCTAACAGTTTTTTGTTGATATGATCTTCCTGAATAAGATACGTTCTTTCTATTGCATTTATCACGCGTGCATGGAGAGCTATGATCATTGTTCTACCTGAAAAACCGCTGCAGTCCAGACAATGGGTCAGACATTCTCCCTACATCTTCCATGCTCTTATACATGCACAAATATAGTGTGTAAACCGCTTGACAGTGATAGACAACTTTGAGGCTATACTTTTTTTTTACACTAATTGTTTCTTTAATCTCATCATCCCCAGTGACATAGCTTCATAAACTAGAATATCTCGCAATTACGGTTCCATTGTAGCATACCTTGGTACAATTGAAGATTCAGCAAGTTGCGGTGTGATTTGAGTATCAGTGACCGTTCGAACGTTCAGTGGCCATCTATATATACACGTTTTATTCAGCACTGCCTGTAACTATCCGCTGTATTTCCAGACAGACAAGGGCACGTCTATTAGGGCAACAAATCCATATACGCGGTAGAAAAGCGGAAAGCCGTAATAACCGTAGTTTTAATTAAAACAACAGGTGTCAAGATCGGGTTACACTTGTCGAGATAAATTTCATAGCAGTTGCAACGTTGGTTAAATGCCTCACACATGGCGACCAATGTTCTGAGGGAATTGGCCGGGGTAATTTATTGGAGGAGTATAGCGGCAAACTACATATATGGAGTTTGAAGAAGGAAATATCGTACCAGCAGGACAGATGTTAATCGCGCAAGCGACTTGCGTCGTATTCTTCCATACGACTTGAATAAAATGACCTGAGCGTATGCACAGAAAATTGACGTTCAGCTTCCTTATTCAATGACAGATCATTTCTTACCAGTTGCTGGACTAAAGCCAGGGTTATTGTAATTGTATTTGGAGGTTTCACTCATCCAGGCAGCCACAGCATCATTTATACTTGCATTTTGGGCGCTAGAAGCGTAAATGTTTTCTCCATACTATGCAATGCGGCACATAGATAGGTTAAAATCCTTTGAATGTCATAGAGATCCTCTTGGCATAAGGCAGAAAGCAGCAGGAGAAAAAATCATTGATTGAGCGCTTAACTCTCCTTGAACATCGCTGTGAGAAAATTTACAAGTTTGAGCGTGCTGTAAGCTACTCTTATACAGTTCCGTATTCCAGGTCAAAGGCCTGGCGCCGTACTGCGCACGAGCTTTATTACGGGCGGCCAAGACATAGTTTGACCAAGCATCCGCAGATACGCCCGACGTATAAGTAGCAATAAGGGCCGTGCTGGCAAAGGGCAATGATGAGATCTTGACCATGGTAAGAGAGACCTTGTCTTAACTCTTTTAAGGTTACAACAGGTAGATATAAACAAAGGTGGTAATGAGATGAGGATAGGTTAACAAAATGGCAATCGTTTAAGACTTTTTTATACGTTAGATTGAGGCTTCGGTCTCCAGTGAACAAGTAATTCCCCGCATGTCGTTTCTAAATTCCTTACGAATTAATGAATCGCTTTGGATGTGTATAGGTCTGCTTGAAATCCTGGCAATGACCGTCCCTTATTCTAGATATGTATTTAGCAACGTAGCTATGCATTAAGCGGGAAACAGGTTTCAAGGATTACTACTGTTTACTTGCTCTGGGGTATGTCCGTAACCTGTTTTCCTTTACTGTAGATCTCTTCCTATAACATATACCTGCAGTTACCGTAGAAAACATAGAATACTGTCCTTTTTTTTGCCATTTACATCCCAAGTTTCCGGTAGAACTGCATAAAGGGTAAAACTTGGGTACTGCCCGCACCTTCTCAAGCAAACTCTCCAACTCAAGACAAGGATTTTGCTATAAGCTTCACACCGGATATATACTAGCTCTCATCAAGCGGAATTAGCCTGCATGAGAATACGCATTAAGTATGAGGTAATTCGCAAAGGTAGATAAAGATCGTTTCTTTTTTATTTAAATCTCTTCCGTGCAAATGTCTTTCTCCTCCAGGAAGCCGTGCATAATGCAAATGTATCTTCAATGACAGCAACGTCTGGTAACATGCCTGCATCCAACGGCCATGTCATCTTAACTAATTCTCCGTTGGAAAAATCCATCTCCGAGTGCCTGGTTTCACTACACCATGTGAAAGGGCTTTCTCAGTGCTGGTGATATTGCAAGCATCGAATGCGCAAAGACCAGCTCATGTCACGGGTCGCTTCACCGCGCAGCAATAATTGTTCTGCAGCAGAAAAGCGGCCGGTTTGGGAGGGATATTGCTTTCTTATCCGCCAAGTGAGACATTGACACTTTCAAGAATTCGACGTGCATGATACAAACGTTGACACTGTTTACTGCGCGATCCTGGCAGCTTTCCCAATACCTTTGGCGCTTGCCATAGCGCCTTGAAGCAAGCCAGACTTGAAACACTTCGCCGCACGAGCTAGGTTCATTGGCAAGGTTCTTCAAGGCTTGGGATGTAAGCAAATCGTGATCGTTTTCTTGTACTATAGGATGGTTTCAATCCTCAGCTCATACGGTTTGCCATCGTTATTGAGACTTTTACTTGTAGTGTCATTGGAACGACAACCTCGTGCAATGACCGAAACAACTTTGACCTTTGTTACGATGATCGATTTCGGTAGTTGTTGTCCTGTCCTGTCCAGAACAGGTAGACACTCACCTGACCAAGTTGCATCTTAGTATACGTTACAATTTGGTACGCGTCATGAGTAGGCAACTACTACATACAAACAGTGAAAGACATGGTTGGAGGTAGCAAGTCTTTGTATTCGAACATTTTTGCTTACATATTAGTTATCTGGTGCTTTACTCCAACATATTCGTTATCGGAATCGGACACTGTTTTCCGAAAGCGCATTAGAGCAACAGAAGGATGACTGGGTTAATATTGGATATATGCGCAAGTCAGCGACCATGAAAAATGGACCAGCAAAAATAAACTTGCTGCAAATAATGAAGACATGACTGATGAATCGATACTTATACGGGAAATTCCTATGTCAACCCTGCTAGTCAACATTATAACTAATCTACAAGAGAGATTTTCCCCAGCCGGCTATTTTAAAGAAAGTGCCATGATGGTGACACACAAGGTAAGCACTTGCACAAATACAGTATCTCTCATGCCTTATGTTAATTGTGCCTGTAGATCTGCTAATTGTTGTTGGCATACGCAACGAAAAAGGTGCACGTCTGCATATTGACTATGCTGGCTTCTCCACTGAGCCAGAAGACATAAAGCGAATGCTAAGGTGAGTAAAGTCCACAAAACAAAGTAAGAACACGTAGTTATTTCCTAATTTCTTATAATCAAAACATGCAAAAAGAAAATGCCGTTGATCCCGAGTCGCACATGAAAATGCTGCTTCCGTACTCGCTTTTGAGCAAAACATCGAGCAGTATTACAAACTTCAAGAATTGTGTGGGATATGTAACATGATCCCGCTTTGAAGTAAATACAACCATTCTTAATTTAATCCTCATAATCTGAATACTTCATAAGTTCAAGCGATTTGCAGGAACAAAGGTAAAGTGGTAAAACATGTTTTTGTATGGACTAACAACTTCCATTAACTTTCAACCCTCTGTATCTGCAAGCTCGCTAAAGGAACAGAGGCGTTGAAATTAAAGAGGTGCCACTGTAATATGAGTTAGCTGTTTCCGCTATTGCACACTTTTTAGGTGCGCATACAAACAGAAACTGCGAATTCAGCGAAATAAAATATCAACACCCAATACACCTCCTCTGCCATACCCCTTCCCAACCTCAGAGTTTCCTCTCGGTGCAAACAGCATTTCTAGAGCACCTTCCTGTAAGATGCCAGCGGGAAGACCAAAAATTGTTCCCTTTTCCCGAACGCAACTCGAGGATCTAGCAGCCCTTTATAAACTACATCGTAAAAACCTCTGTTGCCCAGCATGTAATGCAAAAGGACATACATACGGTCACGGGAAAGGACGCACCAAACCACCAATGCCCGTATTTCGTTGCGGAAAATGCCTGAAGACCTTGAATCATATTATCATCCACAAAGGCCTTGTAACCCTGTCTGGTAACGCTACCCGTGTCTCTGCAACACAGCCAATGTTGCACGAAAACCAGGAACCAACCGCATCCATCGATGTTGATGAACCTACTCTAAGTGACACTGCATCACTAGATCTGGATGAACCTGATAATAATACTACGGAGACACCTTCCAACTCACTCCCATTGACCTTTGAGCACCATGAAGCCCTCCCAGCCTTCATGCACCAACTTATGGATGAACTCAATACACAACGCCGACGACTCGATCAGCACGACCAGATAAATGCCGAGCTCCAACAGTTGAAAAAAAAGCTTAATGACGCCAATGCCAGAGTTGCGGAATTAGAGAAAATTAATGCCGAACTTAGGCTTCAGTTACGATCCAGCGTTCCCCACGACAGTACCATGGCTTCTATTCATGCACCTGACACAGCTCTGGATGACTTCCCGGCACTCCCTCTGCCCACATCACATCAGATACCGACAGAAAATAACGCTTCCTCCAGCCTGTGGCATCAAACGGACCGCACACGCCAACTGAGACATTCTTTGACTACAGCACCCGACATCCGCAAACAGGAAGCAGCCGCCAGAGCCTTTGTTCTTCCATCGAGCACCCATAGATTCCAATATGTTTATCTTCCTGCACGTGCCCGCATCGCAACAGGTCAAATGCGCTCCCGCCTACGTAAGCTCGGAATTAACAACAGCAGAATACTCGATATCCATTATCCTGACCGACAGTTAATCGCTTTACTAATGCATAAATGATTACGTCCCAGATTTTCTCCAGGTTCTCAATCGTTTTGGTGTAAAACCTATTGAGGATTTCGATGCTACCAGTGCCAATAACCTGCGAGACCCGAAATGTGCTGACATGTCTGATGAGGAGCGATAAATAAAGGCTAAAGACCATCACAATCTCCGTATGCTGCGTGCATTGGAGTTTATACGCCTCCCAGTGCGTTACGCTCTCGCACGACAGTTTTTTTCATCTGGGTGGATCACCGTAGATCAGTTGCGTGAGGTTTTAAAGATTCACGCGACTAATTCGTACTCCACACATGGCCGCCCACTTGACCAAGTAGCTGATATTTTCGAACAAAATGCTCAGAACACTACCACCGATGATCCTATGCTCAATGGCTTTAGTTCACTCTCCTCTATGCTTGCTGAAGAACCTGCTCTTCCATCCTTCAATGATAACAACAATGAATAGACACCAACAAATCGATATTGCTATTTGGAACGCTAACGGTCTACATAAGCACGCAATCGACTCTGTACTAACCCACACCTCCACTTGCTCTATCCTTCTCATCACAGAAACTTGGCTCCGCTCTCCTAATCGATACCCAACCAACTGGCGACAATACCATGTATACGGCCAGAGTCCTCATCCTAGGTCCTTCCGTGTGAGTATGGGCATATCCTTGCTCATCAACCCCTCCTGTCCATACCATGTTCAGTACTTCCCACAAACGGACTCAAAATATGCACCATACTACATCTCATCTATCATTGCTGAAACTCTCGTCCACTGTGTATATCTCCCGCCCTCAATTACAGATACATTCGTCCTTGAAATACTTAATCACGTACCTACTGAATCGGACAATACCACTCGCACCCTATACTGTAGCGATTTTAACGCCCGTATTGGAAGTTTGACTGGTGACCATCACACTAGCAGCCGTGGTAGATTATTCCACACTTGGCTTATCAGCTCTGGGCTTTCTCTGCGTAATGCTGACCTGGCTCACGGGGAAAGCTACCTTCTGGCAGAACCATAAAACGAGCATTATTGATTGGTTTGTCAGCTCCGGCTGCTTTACTAACCCTTCTATGCGAATCCGAGATGACTTGTCCCTGGACTCTGACGATAAGGTGGTTCATTTCACCTTTTCCCCTGATACTATGCCATCCAGTATTAGCAATGCCGCTCCGCGCAAATTATGGCACCTCAATCGTCTGCAGAATAATGACAACTTGGACAAATACTGTCAGCTTTTCACAAGCAAGGTTCAGCCTCTTCATATGATCATATCTTCGCTATTGGATGCACCAAGAGGAAGCCAGCCGCCACCATTTGACGACCTGGCTGCCCAATTACACGATACCATATATTCAGCTCTAGATGAGAGCGTTGGCCGAAAAACTACCCCTCCACTACATGCCAAATGGTTTTGGACACCTGCTCTGGAAACCGCCGTGAAACATAGAGAATATTGCTATCGCAAATGGCGCCGCGCGATTGATACATGTAAATTACAATGTTGGATCCGCCACCAGGAGGCCCGTGCCCAGGTAAGACGGGCTGTTAATATCCGTCGCCGGGAAACTTGGCGAACCTTTTCCGAGCAAATGGAACAGGGTGCATTCAATGCTGCATTGGCCAAAATGAAACTCATACGACGAGGCCGCACCTTACAGCCGCAATATTCCCATCCCCGTGGTCCCTATACGGCAGCCGAACATTTGGCAACACACTTTGAACATATCCTCTCCGGTAGCCTTCTAAACATAGCAACGGCATCGCAACCAACCACTCTCCATCAGCCCCTCACCCTATCACCCAATACAGCTTTAGCCGTCACCTCTTCTGCCCTTGACAGTCCCTTCAACGTTGATATCGTGACAGAAGCAATCAATTCTGTCCCAATAAAGAAAGCTCCCGGAGTGGACCATATCAGGGGTGAAATGCTACGCCCTATTGTTAGCTCGCTGGCACCAGTTCTGACGGACTTGTTCTCACTATGTTGGCAATGGGGGATCACGCCTGCATCTTGGCGAGTAGCCCAAGTGGTGCCGATCTACAAGAAAGGCTCGCCCACAGACCCAGCCAATTTTAGACCAATCAGCCTAACATCAGTCCTCCGGAAGATTCTAGAAAAGTGTCTTAAACAACCGTTATCTGACAGCTCTCCTCCTTTAGATATAGCACAAGATGGTTTTCGAGAATCACGCAGCGAATTTGATCAGGTACTCTGCCTTCAGGAACTCTGCATGATGCACAAAAAGCAACATGGAAAAACTCCAATCCTGGCGTTCCTTGATATCAAATCCGCATATGACACTGTGGATCGAAACATTATCTGGCAGGCTTTAGAACCCTATTTTCCCCACAGTTGCTAGCTTTACTAAAAAACCTCTTCGATGACGTATCTGTAGAAATTCTAATATCAAATGTCACCTCTCGCCGGTTTCGTTCTATTACTGGAGTCCTTCAAGGCTCTATATTCTCACCTTTTCTATACTCCATTTATATCAATTCCCTCCCCTCCTTACTCCGAACTATAGAAGACCAACTCTTAGCAAACCCACCCATTGGCCTGCGCTCTCGCATATGTACGGGTCCTCCTCCTTTCGATATACACATCAATTGCCTATTATATGCTGATGACGTTGTGCTAATCGGTACGAGGCATACCATGCCAGCTCTCCTCAAGGCATGTGAAGATCATAGCATCAGCCTTGGATACCATTGGAATCCTGATAAATGCGTGGTCATTTTCCAAGACAAACGCTCCACAACATCGCCTCCTCATCTCACATTGTACGACCAGGAACTGCCTCGAGCTGATTGCTTCAGCTATCTGGTAATCCCTTTTCGCTCAACAGGTGCCATTGACCCTGTCCGTTTAATACAGCAGAATAGTGCCGGTGCTTTCCACAGTATGCGCATACTAAATAGTAGTGGCGTCAGTGCTTCAGGCTTCAATCGCCTATTATCCTCCCGTTTGTATCGCCAATTCATACGCCTAAACTAGAATATGGTCTTGCAATTGCCAAATTCACCCTTGTCCAGCTTGCGCTTCTGGAATCGACTCGGTACAGTGTCTTCGCCTCTGCTATGGTTCTCACCGCTCCGCTTCCACTAGTGTTATGCGGCATTTGACCAACCTCCTGTCAATGGCTGAACGTGTGGCTTGCCTAAAGGCCAAATTTGTACTACGAGCACACCTTTTACCTGATGATACCTTACTTGCAACGGTTATCGCACACCTCACTAACTATTCTACCAGCCACTGGTCGAAGCTACAGCAGAATATACTATGGACCCGTCTTACTGCCGAATCAAGCAATCCTAACGACTCTGATCTCCGTGCTCTGTTCCACACTTTCCGCTCTGAAAACCTATTTTTAAGCCGAGCAGGAAATAATGCAGTGCTGTTGAATGCCTGTCGACCCTCACTAGATATAGACCCTATTACCTGGATCCCTATAACCCGCATGGAACGTAGCCAGTGCACTCGCTGGCGTTTAGGTTGGATGCCTNTATCAAGCTTACCTTGCCAATCTCCCTTATCAACTCAAACTGATGCAATAAATCATACGAAGGGCTAGTTCATGCCGCTACGTCTAATAGTGTAATGTATCCCTTTTGTGTTATTCAAGTTATTCGATAATGCTGGTGTTAGTTTCGTCACATTTTAATTGCGTTGTTTCTTTTATGTCGCAATAGCAAAATATTAGTGTCATGTTAAATCGACCCTAGAGAATAGGTACTCTCAGTTAGCTAAGTAAATCAATCAATTGTTTATGATGCAAACAGCAGATCGCAAATCGTTCCTTCTCCGGTGCCAGTTGGTTGCACTCCGTCTCCATATGTCGTGTAGACCCTCTCAGCCGCCCTTTTCTTATTCATAAATTTTTGTTTTTTTATCAATATAATCTATTAGGGGGAAAAGAATGCTTACAAGACAAACAGAAGCAGTGTATCCAGTCAACTGATTATGAGCGGTTTTTAAACGGAATAGAAAGGAAGAAGACTTAACTAGGCAATTGTGGGATTAAGGAAGGGTAGTCGGCGAAAGTTGGCAGAATGATATGAAGCACGTAGTGCAGTTAGTCTAGATTAGAGCAATAGAATGCTGACAGGGCACCTTATCAAACAGACAGTAGTCAATGGAAGGACCAGGAAGTGGCTAATATGAGGCTAGCTTATTATTGAGTAGACATAGACGATATCAGAGCTCTTAGGGACCATAAGTTACCCAGTCCATTTCCTTTCATGGACGGTAGTCCATTGTCCGACCCATGCTTACTTTGTTCCTGTTCTGCACTATCTCTGTTTTCTTTTTGTTTACGTTTTCCGCTCCCAAAATATTGTAATCTCGCTTCGCATCGAAATGAATCCTACTGACAACTTCGTCTTCATCAATGGAAAAGAGACTGTATAATGAAATAGGAGTGTTTGCCTTTGATATTTGTTTGCTAGATGCTAGTGACAAGACCGGAAAGTTTGCTAAGACCTACTGACCGGAATGATTGCTGTGGTCCATAAGGCTCCGGGCGGTCATATAAAACGATCGGGTTACATATGGTCCCTAAGAAACTCGAAATTACACAGTATCGTGGTCCGTTTTAAAGTTCTTGCGCGCGGGGTACTACTACACTCCCCTCCAAAAAGTCTGAAAACTGTCTCTAAAATTCTGTGTAACTGAAAGAACATACGCATTCTTCTTTTGTATTTTTCTCATTTTTTGTCTTATTCAATCTTCCTCCATGCCACTGAACTGCATCACTAACTCTACCCGTAAGCCTAACGCTGAACTTTCTGCCAGAGAGAGAGACCAAATCTTGGGCATGCGACAAGCAAACATGTCGTATGGTGAAATCGCCAAAGCTCGCAACCTCCCCCGCGCGACCGTTGTTTCAGTGCTACATCGTATGATGAAGACTGGTGAATCTTCTTCTGCAGCCCGTTCTGGAAGACCAAAGAAGGTGATAGAACGTGTTGGACGTGCCATCGAGCTCAGCATCCGCCGTGAACCGCACAAATCTCTTGTGCAGCATCACGCGGAGTTTTCCCATGACCATGCCGAGATGTCTTTGAACACTTTTCGCAAAGCGGTCAATTCTCTGGGCTTCATTTCCCGTATACCGCGTCGCAAGCCGAAGCTGAATGAGAAGCACAAAAAAGCCCGGTTGGAATGGGCCAAAGCTCATGTAAACTGGACCCTTGAGCAATGGTCCAAGGTCATTTGGTCCGACGAGTCCAGATTCCGGTTGCATGGCAACGATGGTAATGCTAGAGTGCTCAGAAAAGACGGTGAAGCATACCAGAGCAATAACCTGCAGCCAACTGTGAAGTATGATTGCTCTGTGATGATCTGGGGAAGCTTCACGACTGATGGGACGGTGGCAGCAAAAATTATACCAGGAACTATGGATCAAGATGTGTACGTCAATGTTTTGTCTGGGTGCTATTACCCAGCTTACTTAGAAACAAGTTCTGATCCTGTTAACGATGGGTATGTTCTGCAAGAGGACGGGGCCAGCTGCCATACAGGCGCTTATTCGAGGTGGTGGAAGCAGATGAACAAGCTTCCTGTCATGGACAACTGGCCTGCCCAAAGTCCGGACCTGAACCCAATTGAGCATCTGTGGGATGAGATCGAGCGGCGTCTCATGAAGCGAAGACATGCTATATTCACTAAACAGCAGTTGGAAGAGGCGCTACTCGATGAATGGCGAAAGATCCCGGCAGGCGTCTGCAAGAATTTGGTGGACTCTATGCCAAGAAGATGCCAAGCGGTGATTAAAGCCCGTGGTGGAAACACCAGATACTGAAAATGCCAATAAAAAGATATATTATATGTATAAGACAGTCTCTTAATCATTGTCGAGAGTTTCAAGAGAATTGATTTATGAAAGTTTTGATATAGAGCATGTTTATGATCGTCATAGAAATTTCAACCAGAGCGGAGTTACTCAAGTGTTTTCAGACTTTTTTGGAGGGGAGTGTATAATTAGCAAGTTATATCAAACATTTAAAGTGGCTTGAGGGTTACTGCCCAATTTGGAGCAATTCGTGACAACTTTTCCTTACAGCTCGTGTAACGTACACCTCAAATTCCCATCAGCCTTTCTCTTTCCCAATCAAACGTTCAAACCTTATTGTTTCATTCAGTCACAGCTTCAAATTTCTAGCTTTCCATCCAACCGAAGCGTGAGAAGTTCCAAAAGTTAGGGATATAATGACTTAATGAGTGTTCTGTTTAGACATGATATGCAGATGCTGTTCGTCAATGCCACACCAAACACTACAGGACCGCCCAATAAAAAAAAAAAAAGAAAATCGGAGCTCCAAAATAGGTTCATTCCGCAATCTCAGCATTTCTGTAGTTTTGGCTGACAACACTTTCCTTTCACTCTTTCTATTCACACACTTTAAACCACTAATCAGTCCTATTCCTCTGCTATGGACATTGAATTAAAGCTATTTTGCCTCCTTGAGGGCGAGCCTGTGTCGAGGGCATTCTCTGTGAAAATTTCTTCTGCAGATACTGTCGATGACCTCAAAAAAGGGATCAAGGCCGAAAAGTCTAACGATTTCAAAGACATTGATGCGGACAAGCTCATACTCTGGCGTGTCTCGATTCCGTACATTCCTGCCAACAGGACCAATACTGTTGCACTTGACTCGCTAGATATCAAGGAACAGCTCGATCCCATAAGCGAGATCGCGAATGTCTTTCAAGAGAGGCCAGTAAAAAGGACAATTCACATCATGGTTCAGCGGCCTCCACAAGGTAATTTTATCATTTTTTACTCGTAATGATCACTTACTTTTCTTCTAATCCTACAAGGTCCCCACCCTGTTAATCCGGTGTCTGGTGAGTGTATCTATCAATCCCTTATTGGTTATCTGACAACTCATATGCGTTTGTTATATTCTAATGGATGTTTTGTTTTTACTTGCAAACAGGTGATATAGCTGCAGATATTAAGAGTATGACAAACGAGTTCTTCACGCCCGGATCGTCAGTTGCTAGTTTCCTAGACTCATATGTACGCGGCCATGGGGCTCTACCACTCACTAGCGGAGATGTTCGCGGCCTACCACGAGCATGGCGGCGCACA
>MZZL01000405.1:1171833-1254755 GCA_002749535.1 Apophysomyces variabilis | reverse complement strand
ATGATACAGCATCAATAAGTGCTGTATCGGCCTCCTTATGGCACAGGATAAAGTATGGTAGTTCCGCTATCATCCCGCTATTTGGTGTAAGCGGGTGCGGCAAAACCCGTTGTGCCCTTGAAATGCTATCACAACATTGGGGCTTCTACTTCAATGCATCTGGTGATGATTGGGGATCAGATGACGTGTTCACGCTTTTCAGTAACGTCAAGGAACATCTAGATGATCTACCAGCAGGGAACCCAACTGCTCGGCCGATCAACAATAGGTTTGCAAAGACACAGACGTATTTGCTCTTTCTTTCGCGACTCTTGATTCTTCAATATTGCTTGAATGCGTCAGCCGGTATTACCACATTTACAACTGCACGATGGACTCTTTTGCAAGCCTGTTCTCATGTACTTTTCCAAGATATTTTTGATCCTGTGTTCCGCAAACTTCTCAAGCTTCAACAGTATGATAAAGATGTCTTAGCATCTCATGTTTCGGGGGTGTTCAACGAAATACACAACCTTCTTCAGCATCGAGAGGCCCCAAAATTTGGACCTACCAGTAAATTACTTCTTTTCATCGATGAAGCTCAGATCCTCGGCGATGCATTCAATGACTCCTTCGAGTCAATATCTTTGGAAGATACCTCACGGCCCTTACTATCTCCAGTTCTACATGGATTTCGAGACGTTAACCGATCCAATCTTACAGTCATAACCTGTGGGACAGGTTTGAGCATTAACACTATTTACTGGGTTCAAAGTTCCGGGTCGGGCGTAAAGGACAACTCAAGCACTTTCGAGTACGTAGAATTTCCAGGATGGACTGATCAAGAGTCGATACAGAAATATATAGCTCGTATGCGGAACGTGCTACCGGATAATGATTCGCGGAGAGCATTAGATAAGCTAATTCCTCAAGATGCGATTGATATGCTGTTTGAGAAACTTACAGGTCGATTTCGCCCGATTGTGTATGCCATTGAGAATATTATCGCAGGGAATAAAGAAAACGGTTGGAAGGAGGCCATCAATGACGTGGAAAACAAATTAGTGTCATGGGCGTACCGGAATGTTAAAGGAAATATCTGCTATGAGCTTTCCCGCCTCCACGAGAAATGTAACAAGAACAACGATCGAGTTCCGGAATCCATCGAAAATATCTTGGGACTTTTATTTTATCGACACTGCATGTTTGGCGAGGACTGGCTTGTGCTTGATGAAGCGCTACCCAAGTTAGTGGAATGTGCATTTGCCCGGATTAAAATCGACGGAGACCTTGTGAAGACAACACTTGACGAACCGTTCGTGATGAAGGCTGTCGAAAATTACTTCTATGAGAAAGACCCAAATTTCAGCAAGGAAATTAGGCGACATATGCTACATTCGGACTCTGCTTCAGATCATGGAAACACTTGGGAATACATGATGATGGATGTTTTACAGGAAACATTCAGGGAACACCCTTTATCTGACTGGCCACATGAGCCGCCAATTTCAGATTTGTGTGCCGCTCTTGTTGGCAACACAGAAATCGTTGGTTGGAAAAAGCGAGGTTTCAAGCAAGGGACATCCTTCAGACATATGTCGATGGAGCAATTCATGGATGCCCACATTAACCACGACTCGATACGAAACGGTGAACCTGTCGCGCCATTTTTCTTTCCTATGCCGCAGCGCTCGGGACCTGACATGGTCTTTTATATCCGGATCAAGGATCGACTTTTTCCAGTATTTGTGCAGCTAAAGTTGCGTCCAGTCCTTACGGAGAAACAGAGGAAACATGCCCTCAGCACTGTCTCTGCACCAAAAATCGAGAAACATGCAAAGAATTTTCGTGACTATTGCCCAGAAGGGATTTATATCAGTATGATCATTGCGTACCCAGCTACCTGGACTCAAATATCACCGCAGCGACCAGATATCAAGCATGACAATGACAACACGCAACAAATTGTGATTACCGTCGATGATAAAAACTTTGCTGCAATCTTTCCTAAACAACATGTTAAGTTTATCAACATGCTCAAAAGTGGAGAAAAGCGCCACGCAGAAAATAATGACGGCGAACATTCGCGAAAAAGAAAAAAGAAAAAGAAAGGTACGGAATAAGGATTGACTCTCTTATTGAGACATACTATACTCGTACTAATATAGACTTGCATTATTTGATTATCACCATTCTATTCTATACTGTATTACTATGTTTGCAATACATTTTATAACATTAAATGTAAATCAAGTCTGTATTTGCTAAGTCCAACAGTTTGCTATGAGCAATTCCTCTTTTCCCTTAGCTACTGTCAGGATCGTTCTATTTTCATTCATCTTAATAGCTGATCATAGCTAACGTTTGTTACATGGACAGATTTCGATTACGAGACACTCTACTTAGGGAAACTCCAAACTACAGCACTCCACTGTGTCCATACTATACTCCACTTGTTTATAGTAATTATTATCATTCTTTACTTCAAAAAATGCTCAGAATTAGGAGGACTGGAGTGTTGTCGGAGTGTTGTTGGAGTGTCCACGGTAATTTCCCTGGAGAATTTCCAAATATATCCTCTTATTGCTGTTATAATATTTGTTTAAATGATGTGCAAGAAATAATAATAATAAAGCTTACATTTCTTTTCATAACTCATCCTTAACCATTTGTTCCGTCACACCGAGAGGTGCACCCTGTTTTTTCTTCCTTCGCTCTCCCACCATATTTTTCTTGGTCGCAGCAAGTTATGTAAAAGGTGATTTTTTGATTGTGCTTTCAGGTCTTGGCAACTTTGAAGAGGTAAACCGTGGGATATATATAAAGGAACCTAACGACTGGTTCCCGTATGAGAGTCAACTTCATGAAGAAGCGACATGTTATAGACAGACTGACTGTTTCCAATCACTTTAGGTTTGCTCTGCGTATAGAACAAATATACCCGAATGTTGTACTTGCCAATAGCAATCAGGCGTAGAATGCCATTTGCGGAAATGATCTGGTTATCAGATAATCGTAGAGATATAGCATGCTGCTTGTCACCTAAACAGTGCACTATAGTTACAGACAATGCAGCCTCTGATGGAGAGGTGTTGAAAAGCTTAGACACAGTTTGTATACCCCCTTGCTTCCAACCATTGTAGCGACTTGATTCGGTTCTCTTTTGATATCGGTCGCCCTCTAGCCCCAGCATTCACTGTTTGCATGTACTGTTCATAGTTTGCAGTGGGGCTACGGATGATGGCATCGGGCATACTAAGACCTGGGTTTCTTACAAAGTTCAAATCTGGCAGCTACCATATTTTTATCGTTAGTGTACAGTGCTTGTTTCTGTCTTTTACTTTACCATATAACAAAAAATAGTACAATAAAAAGGATAAGTAAATAAATATTTGAAAGTGCATAGACAGTGAAGTGTTAAGAATAAGAATCAACTGCTGAAATATGAGTAGGGGTCTCCACGAATCGAATCGAATCGAATAACAGTATATTCGTATTCGATTCGATTCGTCACTGAACGATTCGTATTCGATTCGCCTATATTCGTCAAATTAACGAATCGAATCGAATCAACCAATGAAATGAAGAAGTATTGCAGATTAAGAATGTAAAGCCTCTGTTCCCCTGCCACAGGTTGTTGTTGTCGTTTGAAAAAATTATATACGTTCTGAAAAGAAAAGAGAATGAAAAAACAGATTGCATTCTGACTACGCATGCTGAATTGGATTAGAAGAAAAGAAAATGGCCAATTTGTTCTGTTGCCAAATTAAAAGCTCAAACCGACTTGTAAGCAGAAAAAGAATATAGGAAGTCAAAATGCTTAGATTGTCCGTGTCATAAAAAAGCAAGCTTTATTGTATTAAGGTCGTCAAGCTATCCGGAACATATAAAAAGAAAAAGAGTAGCGGCATTATGATGAAGTAGACTGCATTGCGTTGAGGATTAAGAGATTGCGGAAGTAGTTGTTGTCTTTATGCCGATATTAAATTTCCGAAAGATAAGGAAGGGTACAAGGCAAGAGAAGGAAAAGGAAAAAGAAGTGAAACGATAAGTAAAGAGTAAACGCATCATCTTTGAGACTGTGAAAAAAGATTTTTATTTTTTGGTGGAAGGGTTTAATACCCTTTGCCACGAATCAAACAACACAGACTGTTTCAACGATTCCGGCAACAAACGATTGCGTTCAGGTGGAATGAAGAACTTGGCACGAGAGAAGCATCTCTCCGAAGGAACTGATGTGGCAGGGACAGCAAGGTAACGACGCGCCATTTGAGAGAGCTGACTCCACTGACTGCTGCGACTTTTCCAGTATTGTAGAACTTCCACATCTTGATAACTTGGCGGTTCCGCAACGTAATCACGCAGCTGATCCCGTGGAGCCCTTGGACCAAACAGTTGGATGGTGTCAGCTTGCTGTGAAGATGTTGGTTCTGTTTCTGGCCGAAATTCATTTTGCCACACCTTTTCCACCGCTGATTTCGCTTCCCTAATCCAAGTAGATGGCCATTTGATTTCAGACCACCACTTGTACTTTGCGCGAGGGTCCATGGCGATTGCAACGTAGTATACCGGCGCTGTTGTCTGGGTGTAATACTTCTTCAACTTCTCATGAGCGTAGTCAGCAGCAGTAGCAATTATTGGAAAGGACTACCAAAGTAAAAAAAGGTAAGCATCATGTTGATATTATTTTTATAGCTTTCATACTTACTTCAGACTTTGCTTCCTTGTATTTTTCAATATGATCGAATAACCAATTGTACGCAACAACAGTTGTGTTGATGGACGGATAATTGGAGGCAGAAAGCAATGCAGTGAATTGATCGAAGCCAGTAAGTAACGTCTGAAGCTCATGCACTTGTACCCAATCTTCTGTGGAGAGTGCATATGAAGAAAGATCGTCTATTGCTCGGCATGTCTGATTGTAAGCCTCACGTTGTTCATATGCACGTCGTAGCATGATTAAGGTTGAGTTCCATCGCGTTTTCACATCCACGGCTAATTCCTTCGTTTCTAGCTTATTCACTCCACAAGATCTCTTGTATATCTCTCTTCTTTGTGGCGATGACCGGATCTTAATTATACCATGACGAAGACGGTTAACAATACCTCCTACAGTATGTTATTAATATGATTGTTTTTGGCTTGTAATGGAAAACTTACCAATATCTTGGATTGCATCAGCTTGTATATGCTCTTGTATTTCACCGGCCACATCAGGTTCTTCATCTTGATCGATGACAGCCAAGCTCTTGGAAAGAATTGCTTGTACCGCCAAGTTAAAGATGTGCCCAATGCATGAGATATGATTGTTTGCCGCCTGGAATATATCACTTCCCAACATCCGTTCCAATTCTCTTGCTAACGCTTTCATGTTGGATGCATTATCGGTTGTCAAGAAAAACGGTTTGGAAGCAACGCCCAACTTTCGCAAAACTGCCACCATTGTCTCCGCCATGTTTACCGCAGAATGAGGTCCATTAAGAGGTTCAAAACCTATAATGATAGAGTTTGCCTGCCAATCCTCATTGATCCAATGGGCGGTAATCCCTAGGAAGGCGTCCTGCAAATCGCTTGTCCAACTGTCCATAGTATATGCCAGGTAAGGTTGCTCTTGAAGCAATTCAACGATTTGTTGTTCATACAATTGGTACGATTGCTCCAGGTCACGCTTGATCGTTGTTGCACTTGGTAACTTCAGGCTACTCATGTCAGGTGCACGATGGGCAAGGTAAAGCAGGTCTTGCAATGTCTTCCGCTCAACTGAAGTGTAAGGAGAAGCAGTGGCAATCATGTCGGCAAGAAGAAGTTGACGAAACTTTTCTTTAGAAAACGGTTGGCTTGATGTTACTCCTTGGACATTGGTAAGGAACGCTTCAAGTGGACCAGCTGTTGGCACCAATGCGCCTGAATTCGCAGGAGGAGAATGCTCATTAATGCGATGCTTGCTCTTGAGATGGGTAAGCATGTTGCTAGTAGATCCACCAACGTTCGTATAACGGCACTTGCATGGAACTCTTCTTGCGCTTATGTAGTTACAGACGATTTTGTTGACACCTTTGATTCGTTTATGAGACGCCCATCCATTGACAAAAATCCAACTATTAGGAGATCGTTTCTTTTTGTTCGGTGGTTCATCTGAAGAGGAGAGATCGTCCGATTGTTCATCGTCATTAGCCTCAGTAACGACAGACATAAATGACCCTTGTCTTTCAAGACTAGACATTGGATCATTGATTTGGCTATCAGTAGCCTGCGAAGACAATGTATCCTAATATGTAAGGTCAGCTATTGTTGTAGCAAATTGTTTCTTACGTCAGTCATTCCAGACAAACGTCTTTGAGCGGATGCAGAGGATTCAGCGAAAGAGTATGGCATGGTAATGGATGACAACGAAAAAAAGGTAAGGATGAACAATAATATTTTGATAAACTGCCTTTTTACCTGCTATTACGATGATCTTTATATACCTTATTGCCGCAGTCGATATCACTACAATACATACCTCACTACAATACATACCTCACTATAACTGCGGCAGGGAGGATATTATGTAAGTTTTACTGCGACAGTTTATTTTTCTACTTTTTACTGCAGCAGAGTAATGTTACACAGTTATGTTATTGTGATAACGTGTCAAAACTTAGTAAGCTTCATAAGCGTTAGGGACGAATAATTATAGGTAAGGATAAATGATAGCTTAAAACCAATATGTCTTCGTTATTACCACTTGAAAGAGAAATGTTATCAAAAATAAAGTATAAGTTAAATCTAGAGGCTACATCTCTCCTTTCTTTTTTTTTTCTTTTCTGACGGCATTAGCATTCTTAATCGCGCAATCAGTTTATGTATTTCATTTGTCCCAAGATTGTAACAAATGGTCTGTCTAGCTTAGACTTCGGACGCATGTATATGTTTGGTTTTGTGTTAATTCTATTTCTACTGACAACTCAGCTCATGAACAACGCCTAATCTGTTTTACATGCTGCAATCCATACTAGCTAGAATCGTCCACACTATGTTCTACTACCTGTATTTTAGTCCCATCTCCTTTCTAATTCTAATTTGTAACGCATTTTGGTAATCCCGCTCCACCACGGATTAGGACAATTACCCTCAATGTCTTATTGACGGTAGCGACGTTGTACTAACGATTCTGAATCGTTGTAATGCTTAACTGAGAGAGATAATACTAAGCTATACGCTAACGCACAGTATTCGTCAATAAAATAATTTTTACTTTGTACAGATACCATCAATAATCCTATTAAGAAATAAACATACCTTTCTTCACGGATTAAACGAATCGAATCGAATAAACGAATGACGAATATTTGCCGATCCCTAATGTGCACATTCAACAGTGAAATCATGGATGTGCACATTCAACAGTGAAGCCATGGATGTGCACATCCAACAGTAAAATCATGGATGTGCACTTTCAACAGTGAAGGCATAGATGTGCACATTCAACAGTGAAGCCGTGGATGTGCACATCCAACAGTAAAATCATGGATGTGCACATTCAACAGTTAAATCATGGATGTGCACATCCAACAGTGAAGCCATGGATGTGCACATCCAACAGTGAAGGCATAGATGTGCACATTCAACAGTGAAGCCGTGGATGTGCACATCCAACAGTAAAATCATGGATGTGCACATCCAACAGTTAAATCATGGATGTGCACATCCAACAGTGAAGGCATAGATGTGCACATTCAACAGTGAAGCCGTGGATGTGCACATCCAACAGTAAAATCACGGATGTGCACATTCAACAGTTAAATCACGGATGTGCACATTCAACAGTGAAGCCATGGATGTGCACATCCAACAGTGAAGCCATGGATGTGCACATTCAACAGTGAAGCCGTGGATGTGCACATCCAACAGTAAAATCATGGATGTGCACTTTCAACAGTGAAGGCATAGATGTGCACATTCAACAGTTAAATCATGGATGTGCACATCCAACAGTGAAGCCATGGATGTGCACATCCAACAGTGAAGGCATAGATGTGCACATTCAACAGTGAAGCCGTGGATGTGCACATCCAACAGTAAAATCATGGATGTGCACATCCAACAGTAAAATCATGGATGTGCACATCCAACAGTTAAATCATGGATGTGCACATCCAACAGTGAAGCCATGGATGTGCACATTCAACAGTGAAGCCGTGGATGTGCACATCCAACAGTAAAATCATGGATGTGCACTTTCAACAGTGAAGGCATAGATGTGCACATTCAACAGTTAAATCATGGATGTGCACATCCAACAGTGAAGCCATCGATGTGCACATCCAACAGTGAAGGCATAGATGTGCGCATTCAACAGTGAAGCCGTGGATGTGCACATCTAACAGTAAAATCATGGATGTGCACATTCAACAGTGAAGGCATAGATGTGCACATTCAACAGTTAAATCATGGATGTGCACATCCAACAGTGAAGCCATGGATGTGCACATTCAACAGTGAGGCCGTGGATGTGCACATCCAACAGTAAAATCATGGATGTGCACATTCAACAGTGAAGCCGTGGATGTGCACATTCAACAGTGAAGCCGTGGATGTGCACATCAAACAGTAAAATCATGGATGTGCACATTCAACAGTGAAGGCATAGATGTGCACATTCAACAGTTAAATCATGGATGTGCACATCCAACAGTGAAGCCATGGATGTGCACATCCAACAGTTAAATCATGGATGTGCACATCCAACAGTGAAGCCATGGATGTGCACATTCAACAGTGAAGGCATAGATGTGCACTTTCAACAGTGAAGCCGTGGATGTGCACATCCAACAGTAAAATCATGGATGTGCACATTCAACAGTGAAGCCATGGATGTGCACATTCAACAGTTAAATCATGGATGTGCACATTCAACAGTGAAGCCGTGGATGTGCACATTCAACAGTTAAATCATGGATGTGCACATCCAACAGTTAAATCACGGATGTGCACATTCAACAGTTAAATCATGGATGTGCACTTTCAACAGTGAAGCCATGGATGTGCACATCCAACAGTGAAGCCATGGATGTGCACATTCAACAGTGAAGCCATGGATGTGCGCATTCAACAGTTAGCATTTCTGCTTTGTCATGCTTTTTTCGCACGATTTTCAGGTTGTCGTACTGTTCCCTTCACTGTGTCAAAATCGTATCTGTCACATCTTTTTGTTGCCGATTGATATACTGTCGCCTTTTCTAGCTAAACAGAGGGTAAAAACCAAGGTATGGTCGAACGCAAACGGCTTTCTTATGTTAATAATGCAGTCTGTCTAGTTTTCAAGTCAAGGTGAGAAAAGAAAAAGATGGAAGAGGGAGGAAAAGATCTGATTTATACCCCGCTCTTTTTTTGCAGGAAATTAATCCCACTCTCAAAGACAGCTGCCCCTTTGTCGGAGACACAAAGGTTTTCACTTGAGATAGACACCTGCGTTGCACCAAGTCCGCCTTGTATGCGATCAGGGACTTGTCCGCCACGTGGAGGAGAACCTTCTCCTTATAAGCTTCATTAAGGGGGGTGAAACAAAAGGGCCTTACCATTGTCCCTATTGCAACGATGATCTAGGTTACATCCGAAATACACAATCTTTTTACTTTCAGTTCAATAAAATACGCTTTACATTTTTCTTCGGCGGTTATCTAAATACTGTCGACCAAATAGACCAACCTATCCAAGAACAGGAGACAAAAAGGGAAATTTAGGCTGCCACAGGGTTTCTACGTACTTGGATTTAGAAAGGCTATTGCAAAATTGAAAAAGAAAGATCTACAGATGTGAAGATAAAGCCTGACTAGAATGATTGAAGATATTTGCATATAACAAGGCAGTGAACCATTGCTGTGTCTGGCTAACCTTATATGAAAGGGACATGTCATTCTTGTTAATTATGTTGAAACCAAGATAATAGGAAGCTTTTTTTTAAAAAAAAAAGAAAGTTGTTATAGTAGACCAACGAAAGAGTAGGCGTCTTAGGTGTTACGAATTATTTGTTCACCCTTTTTCTACATGATGTCAACCTGCATACTAACTATCCTACTATGGCCATGTGGCAATGGTAGTACATGGAAGGACAAATCAGAATCTACACTGTTCCTCGGTATCTTACAAATACATCAGGGTATCTTGACAAAACCTACAGATCATTCGATGTTGTTGCTGGATGGCAACTTTTACCGATTAGCAAATGACAAAGGTAAGATAGAGCAACTCTTTTCTTTGGTGCCTTCTTTTCCTCTCTAATTCTTGTCTCCACTGCGAAATAGAAAGGACTCGCATTGGATAAAACCATGATGGAAAGGGTTATTATATCGTGCACGTTCCTAAGGACAGTTCAATACGTCAATGTTGATAGTGTATATATGAGGCATTGCTTTTTTTTTTCTTCGACCCTCTTCCCCCCCCAAAAAAAAAATTACTGGCCTATCCAGACTCCACCCCCATGGTGGCCAAGTTGCTCTTTTTGGACTGGACATGCAGCTTTTCAAAAGGCGCAATAGTCATAACAAAAAGAAAAGGGGATCAGATTGAAAGCATAAAAGTATGAGTCATTGTCGTTTAATTCTATGGATGGTTCGTTCATGGCGTCTATAGGAATCTAATCGTGAAAATCGGATGTTACATATTTCGCAATAGGGATCGGATCGAGTTCTTTGGCTTCTATGAAAAGGAGGGTTTCTTGTTCTGCACCGTGCTTTTGGATTTTGTGTTTGAACAGTAGCCATGTTGCTTGAAGAGCTCACATTTGTGCCTGTGCTATTTTCATTAATGGCTATAGGTGGATATGGGGAGAGAGACTTATAAGTAACCGACAAATGTAAAACAAGAAGAGAAATCGTACCATCAACAAAGTCAATGATGTTTTGGAATAGTGGTACCTCAGGTGGGTTTTGTTCGTTAGTAGGTTGAAGTTCTTGGGTTGGATATAATTCATAATCAAGGAAAAGATCCTGAAGTACAGGATCATATACGTTGGCTAGCAATGGGGTCACACTGCTGGAACGCGGGGGTATGAAAGTGGAGGAGTCGTTCCTGTGTAACGTTATGGGGGTGGGTACTTGTGTAATATGGTGCACGGTACTTGGATCCGAAATGTCAACAGCCACGTGAGGAGGAAGATATGCTTTCAGTTCAACAATTTTTTGTAAGAACACATCCGCTTGCATGCTCAAGAATTTGATAGTTTCTAGTATTGCCGTTGTCTGATCCATGGTTAAATAGGAAGAAAAGAATGAATAACCGAATGAGGGAGGAAGTCCAAAGAAAGAAAAAAAGAGGTAGTGATTCGTTGAGGTGGTCCGTGAAATAGGGTTGCTATTAAAAAAACAATGAGCAAATAAATAATAAAAGAAGAAGAAGAACAAAAAAAAAGGAAGAAAATAATGGGAATTTATTTCGACGTTGCAATAAGAAGAGTAGGTATTTATATTTTTTTTTCATTTGTTTACGGCATGAAGGATTGTCTGGAGACTCCCCCCCAAAAAGGTGATTTTGTCCTGACACGGGGTTTGCAAAGCAACTTCATATTCTGAAAAACCAAAGTAGATTTACATTGCCAAGATATCTGATATGGCCTTTGAGGTAATCTGTTCATAATAGCAAGCTGAGCCTCTTTACCAGGACATCAGAGAAGGAGCAGTAGTTATATCGCGTTTACATGTGGTTGTTTGATTTCGTAATCACTGGACGTCGTCTAGACTTGCCAAGAAGAGTACGATCTGCTACGTGAGGCAGACAGAAGAAGAAAAATAAGAGCACATTGGCTGGTGCCCGGAGGTTCCCGACATATGCAGATGTAATCTGGAACGGCAAAGTACTTAGGCGGAGTTTCTTATTCCTCCACCTGTTAATTCATTCTAATTGGGACATACTGCCTTGGGCTAAGCACACAGTCACTCATCTCGTATTCTTTGGAGCGAGATCAAGTATCGACCAAGTGAAAGATTTACATATTGAGTCGTCACTAAGAAAAAGACAACTTCAGATTTCTGCTTAAAATAATGAAGAAATTTGATTTTTGTTCACTAGATGAACGCGCATGCCTTTAAAAAAGCGCCCAGTGTTAACTTGTTTCTAGTCCTTTGTTAGAAGGAGAAGAGGTGAAAGGAGTGAAAGAAATCCGTGGCTTCGCTTGTTTACCGTTTCTCCAGATCATTTTTGACGCATGCTTCATTGCACTTCTTTATGCGAGATAACATCACTAACCTATTGCATTCTAGCTTTGAGATTCATTTGATTTTTACTATTTTTATCAAGTGGCGCTCCACATGCTACTTAATACATAGACAATTATCCTATCATTGATCTTGCAAGGCCACAGATCTAATAGAGACAAAGGTGCCTATGGAAAAAGTATTCTTATGGTAGAATTACAGTAAAAACGTTTGAACAACAAAAACCAAAATAACCTTTTAGCTTTTAGCTTTTAGCTTTCTTTGTATTGTAACGAAACAAACATTGGTTGTGTTTATTTTTCTTTAACAAACCATGTCGATCATGGAAACGATATATGAACCAAAAGGCACTGTGCTCCAAAAGAAAGACGACTGTTATTGCTTGTCATGACGTATCATAGCTTGGATTCCAGCCCATTCCATTTTGGAATGGCAGGACGAAAAAAAGATGGTTGCAACCGGGTCACAGGCAAGGGTGGTGGCTAAATGGGTTATTTTTACCAAATATTTTTCTGTGTGTTTGGTTACTCTAATCTTTAAATAGAAAGTTGCATCTAGAGTGGATTACGTACACCGAAATAAACAGTATCGGTTCAACAGTTTGATTCCGGGGAAAGCCCGTCTACTAACATATTAAAAGAAAAAGGGTTCCGTTCGAGCAGCAGCTATTATTTTTGCAAAGCCTTGCTATTTAAAAATAGAGCGTTTAGAGGCAAAGGTTGTATACGCAGGTATGTTTATGTATTCTGTGCACCCCCTATCTCCCCCACTTATGTGCGTGTAATGTAGTGTTCGATGCCTCCCCGACGATTTTTTGATGATTGCGTCATTTTCAATCCCCGCCCTCGGCTTAGTGGGTACTAATCCATACTGGATGTCCCTCCAAGTAGAACCTTCCCTCTTCATAGCCCAAAGATATGGTAAGTATACAGATCCGGAAAATAAATGAAATAAATAGGATGAGAGATCCTATATGTACTACCTGACGAAAGTCAATGGATGGATGCATGGATGAAGTGGGTGGATAGACGAACGGAAAGAAAAAAAGAAGGATATGTTCTTGGGGGAAAATTTCCAAGCTTAGATGTCATGGCACTCATCATTACGTCTTTTTCTCGTTTCTATAGGACGCTCAAAAGCAGCCCGTTAAGCTTGCCAAGGTTACCAAGGTTCTTGGTCGTACTGGATCCCGTGGTGGCGTTACCCAGGTCCGCGTCGAATTCATGGATGACACCAACCGTAGCATTATCCGTAACGTCAAAGGCCCCGTCCGCGAGAACGACATCCTCTGCCTTTTGGAATCCGAACGTGAAGCCCGTCGTCTCCGTTAAATAAAACAAAAAAGTTTATCTTTGGGTCTCTCCTACTATGCTCTATTTTGTTTGGGCATGACCAAGAATGCTGCTCAGGATCGCTAAAACTCAAATGTCAGCATAATAAAAGGATTCCATTGTAGTCCTTGACGACAAAACAAGACATTTTTCAACGTGGGAACCGAAAAGATGAGAGATAGATGATTTCTTTAATATGGTGAAAAGGGAAGAGGAACCAGGGCAAAGGGAATGTGTAGAGAAGAAAAACAGCATGGCACGATCACAGACTTTCGGAAAGAAAAAGCTTAGTGAATTTACGCGTCTTGTGTTGAAGTTGGCAATCCTTCTTTATTCTTTCTTAATGCGATATAAACGTTTCTCTGTTATCAGGTGCAATACCTCTTGGTTCCATTGGTCGCATTGGTAGCATTGATAGAGTTTCTGAGATCCCTCAAAGTAGTCCCTGCTTTCACTTGAATTTGGTTTCTTTTTTGTTTTTCATCGCATCGTCACGAAAGTGATTTCAAGTGTCAACCCAAGAAATTCAAGAAATAGTCAAGCAATGCAACACATAATCCTTTCTTTTTATTATCTCAAGATATCATGTGTCAAATTGGGAGGTCGGCCTAGCCAAGATCTTGGCCGCTTGGATGCGCGCTCGCTTTCACGGCTTGCTACAGCTGAAGAATCACGTCGTAGCGGCGGTGGCTGGAATGACACTCGACGTTCCCGCGGTTCCACTTGTTCCTCTTCCTCTTGTCTCTCTTCCTCTTGTCTAATAGACAGTCCTATTTTAAGAAAATACGATCCGAAAACAACCCATACTCTAGCCTTACTCTGTATCTGACAAAATCTTCTTCATCTCTAATTCCCGCTTCATTTCGTTAAAGGCCCATCGGTCGGCCTATTTTTGTTTTACGCAAACAATTAATTTCCACTCGACCTTCCATTTGGCTATCGATGGCCAATTGTAACGTACCGCTAATCGTTTCCGTTCGTCCCCCAACTTTAATGCAGCTTCTGTTAGCTGTCGCTGTTCGTTCTTAATTTCGTTTCGTAAACGTTTCAATTTAGGCTCTGTGCGGTTCTCGATATCGATGACGGAGTCTTCTGAGCTGAGTATAGAGAAAGTTTCAGGAACAGAGTTAAACCCAACGTAGGACAGGGCTTACTCGGAAAGATCGAAATGAGCATGTGGGACTACTGTGTCAAAAAAATTGCCCTTTGCAAATTTGGTATAGATATTCGTTTTTTCTTCGTACTCCTTTCGAGATTCCTCTAGAACATAGAATTTAGACAGCTATATTCTTTGCAGAAGGTGAAAATCTCTAAGTTACCAAGCAGATCAATCAATTCCTCGATGTTTTCCTGCAACCCTTCAATAATTTGGTCCTTTTCTTCCATATCCTCCTCTGTGAACGTCTTTCGGTTGGTTATCTGACGGTTCCACTCTTCTTCTAATCTGACCAGCAGATCGTCCATTTCTTTGATCGCTTCAGCACCTCCAAAATCTAACGGTAATCGGAATCGTGCGATTTCCTGTTGCAAAGCCCTGGACTAACGATGAAAGCTATTAGAAAGAGCGTCAAAACATTTGGACCATTCATCCTAATCTGTTGGCGTGTACATGCCTCTGGATCCTTTTGTATTGATTCATTGTAATTCCGCACCTGACGATCCAGCAGACCGCGCACTGCACTATATACTGTTACCAACGATCGCCGGAATTCTTCACTTTCTGATCTAGCTTCCTTTTCGCGATCGCTGCTTTTGTTCAAAAGATCAGTATATAAAGCACGATCCTGCAGAAAATTGCAAAGAAAACAAAGAATTAGTTTCGAAAAGGCCAGATGAGTTTGTATATTTGTACCTCTGCCATGCGGTCATCGTCTGATATCCGTGCGACTGCATCAGGAAGTGGATCATTCATCGTCAACGACGCCACATTTGATTTATGTGTTTCATTCATTAGCTTGTACAAACGATCTCGAGTCCTTGTATGTTCTTGTTCGAACCTTCGAATTTCATGCTGTGCATATTGTCATTATCAATGACTGACTTCTTGTCAATCACTTACTGCATACTGTGCTTTCATATACAACATGTTATTTTTCGCTTTCGATAATTCTTCTTTAATATTCCGTGTTTGATTTGTTTCTGCTTTGAGTGTTGTGTTTAGCGATCTGTAAATAAGGAACGAAAGCACTGAATGATCTGAAAATGATAACAAACAAATAAATTGTCCACTTACTCCACTTTGAAGGTTAACTGTGAGTTTTCCCGTCGAAGTCCATCGATTTCTTTTGCACGATCATCCTGTGAGAAATCTTGCTTAGAGAGTGCAAATCTCGCGATAGAAAACGAACCAGTTTTGATTGCAAAGCATCCCGTTCACGCTGTAAATTAGTGATAGTATGGTACATCTCGTCGCGCTTCATTTGATCTGCCTATTGTGCGTATTTTTTTTTGCTGGTAAGAACTAATAGAAGAGACTTGGTTCTAAAACAAGGCACCTTTTTATCTTCTAGCAGCTGGTGAATGCAGTTGACAATTTGACACGCGTCTTGTTCGTCTGGATTCTTGAATGTAAGCGGAAAATGGTATCCATGAGCAGTAAGCTGTAAATTGACAAAGTTGCAACAAGAAGCAAAGTTGGAAGTTGTACAAAAACTGCGTAGCGTTAATAAACACCAGAACTTGACAATGACTCTTTTTTTTTCTTCTTTTTTTTACTTTGTTGTGGTAGGTGCTGCTTCATCGTCATGCAAGTCATCCTGTAGGGCGTGCAAACGAGGCGAAAACGGTGATTCGAAGGACCTGTTATTTTGAGCGTAAATTGCCTTTGGGTTAAATATCCTAGCTAGATTTCTCATGTAGCGTTCACCGACCTCAAGTCAAATGATGTGTCCTGCATGGCAGCGTGGGTCTGGCCGTATCGGTTAGCGGTTCTCAGTCGCGCTTAGGCAAATCCCCAAAAAAGGGATCTCGAGTTGCTCACAGTCACATTCATTCAAAGGTACGACAGGCCGACTTGGTTCACGTTGGTGCGTGATTGGCGGATTTATCAGACTGTCTTTGAAATCGTCCAAGCATTGGTCCCAGAAATTCCAGTAGGGTGCCCTGTTTTTCTGTTTGCTCAACAAGTGAGTCATTTTTCCTTCTTTGTTTCAATCCCTCAATAAGAAGCGAAGAAAACACCTGCTTCTTTAGCTAAGGATCAAAAAGGGGAATGCACAGAAACAAAAACAAAGGTAGGGTATGTTTATCATTAGGGGGAAATTATAGAAAGAGACAGAGACAGACAGACAGGATATTCTTTAGAATGGTTTGGATTGTTCATCATCAAGCTTTTGGGAAACATTATTCCATGCGGGGCAAGTTAACCTAAGTTGGGGATTTTCCCTCATGTGTCACAAATGCCACAGTTTTGAGGCAAATAACCTGAAAGTTTAATAATTGAAGAGCCGAATCATCCAAATTCCCCTTTGCACGGATTTTGCCATTGGCAAACAGGAGAGAGACAGGCAGAGAGAGAGAGAAAAAAGAGAGGGAGGTGGATTGAGGGGATTTTGCCATTCCGGAAACAGAAAATTGCCTTTAAAAGGAACTTGTAAAACCCGCAATACCTCCCTCCTCTTTCCTCTTCCTCTTTCTTTCCCTTATCACTCTACAAATACTCTTGTCTTTGTCCCTCTCTCTCTCTCTCTCTCTCTCTCTTTATCTTCTTCACGTTTGATTTCTTTTCATCATGTCTGCATCAACTACCCGAAAAATGACCATTTCGGAACGAAGGGCAACTTATCCATTACAAGAACGATTAAAGATCTATGGTCCAGATACCATGGCCCAACGCATATCAGATCAAGAGAAATACCAAGGAAAACTCTTGGTCCATGGTGTCAACATCCTCAATAAAACAAGTCTGGATAGTGACACGGTCATGAAGCGTATTAAACAACGTCGGGAGACCCATAACAGGGTAGAAAGACGCAGACGAGATATGCTGGTAATATACATATTTAAAACCATAACTACATACAACGAAAAGATTAATAATTGATCCGGAAATATGGTTCATTCATAGAATGGTCTTGTTAATGAACTATCTCAAGTGATTCCCGTTGCTGCCGATAATGCGGAGAAATGCCATCGTGCAAAGATCTTGCGAAGAGCCATCGACTATATCCGTCGGATACAGGAAGAAAATACCTCATTAAGGTCCCAGTTAGGTTACCCTCCTTCAGAGACCCGTGATGTTATGGTAGAGATGCCTTCTGATGCATCTACAGCCTACGATTCGGACGATCGGGACCAACATCAGCCTCTTGATGAGCCACATACTCCCTCAGATTCCACTCCAGCCGTATCACCAGCTTCCTTTGTTTTCTGCTTTGATAGTGGACAAACCAATAACAACAACAACACAATTCCCTCAAGGAGAGCTTCTTCATAGAGAAAGATGCTATCTTTTTTTTCCAGGGACAAACAAAACAAAAAGACAAAAAAAAATAATGTAAATACTGTCTGATTACAATAATATATACCTGCGTGTTTTGCTCTCCCCTCTTTTTGTTCTTCGTTGTTCCCTTTGAGCGCCACTGAAATCGCTCCCTTTTTTGTCATGTGTTCCTAAAACATAATGGTACATGTGTGATTAAAAAAATAATATGCGCAACTTAGCAAAGAAAAAAAGCGCTATTTTCTTAATTGATTCTGTCACATTTCCTGGTACATTGCGTAAGTTTCAAGCTGTGTTACTGTAACTCATACGAAATATGAGTACAAAGAGATCGTAGTTACCTAACCAAAACAGTGGCTGCCAAACCTCCGCAATCAAAAAGGCCCGCTGAACTTAATGAGGCTGAAGTTTAAAATTAAGCGGTAAAGGATCTCCACGTCCTTCAAGTTGCTTTATGCTTTGATGAAAACCAGGCCAGTGTCTGCCACTGAGAGACGACGCAATAGTATAATGTGCTCTAGCCACGCATTTACAGTATTAAAATACATCAAGCGTGGACTACTAGCAAATCCTATCGATCTTCAACCAGCCTAAAGAAACATATTTTGAACTAGCATATTCGGTCTTCTCAGTAATCGGTCAGGAATGTTTTTAGGGCGACTTTAGGAGTAGACGATGCGTGGCAAAAGATGAAACAACACACAACCCATCATCAATCTCCCTTTCCTTTTTAACACAGTGTTCTTGCAGAAAACAAGTTAAATTTCATACACATAGAAATATGCGTGCCATTTATCAGATGCACGTCAACGCTTTGTCACAAGAACAGTTCTCGTGGTGAAATTTTACGTAGCACTTTTCTGTTTATGTAAAAAGAAACAAACAAACACGGGTTCAATGCAGAGGAAGATTTCGCCATAAACGACTTTGTTCAATCTCATGAACCGACAATGCAACCATATCCTGATATGCAATGACTTCATGGTGCGGTGTTCTTCCTCCTATGGTGTCCCGGTCCTGAAACAACCATGTACTATTCTCCGCTTCCTTGTGCTCTTCTTTTACTTCTGCTTCTGTAACATCTAGCATACTTTCCACTGCCAAATCGTTGCGAGAGGATAGACAGTCTGTCACGCTATGGTTCGCTGTCTTTGTATCGTGCTGGAAGGATCGGAACGTTCTTAATGACTTCTGTCTCCAACTCATCATGTCAGATGCTTCTCCAATCTTTTGCTTCCACCTTGGCCTGTCCATTCGCGTTGTGAAATCCGCCGGTGTTCTACCGCGCGAATAACAAGGTGCACTGGCCGTGGGAAAAATGGATCTACAGATCAGTGCCGTATCAGGTGCTGCAGCACTATCCGTGAAAGGTGTCTGGCTGCCCCCAGGCATTAAACGTCTTAAACCAGAAGTAGATGATACGATGCTACACCGAGATGACCGCTAATAGGGTTTTTTTCAATAGCATCACTTACCGAATGCTACTCGCCTCTGTTAACTTACTTCTTGAGGGATACACTTTCTGTACGCGCTGTTTGGAGATCGGATGAGCTGCACGGAACCAGGAGGTGTGTGCTCTTTTAGGTCAGGCGTGAACATATATATAGGTGATGGATAAGGCAAGGGCAGTATTACCTGTTTCGCATGGATTTGCCCTTGTCGGTCTGCTTTGCTTTTGCTGCTTAGAAAAGAATCGCGAAATAGTCTCTGGTGATGAACTTTCCGCTAAGGATGGGCCATTTTTTCTTCTATGGGAGGATGTTGATCGATTACTATGAGAGTTCATCGAGCCGCAAGGTTGACCAAGGAAATCAGTTTCACAGAACACCACGTCGGAAACTAATACAATGGATCACTTGGGCATCACCCTTTTACTAACGTTCCTTTGCTGTTGTTACCTCCTTTAATGATTTTACCCTTTGCGGACGACTTGCCTTTGTTAAATAGGCCTAACCGTTCTGTATGCCGTTTTTTTGGCAGTGTCTGTAGGGACAGATATAAAGCATTAAGATCTCCAAGATTAAAAACGATTTAAGCAGCATACAGTAAGCCTATTCGTGCTGATGTTGGGTGATGAGAATTTCTTTTTCCGGGAAGAAGGCAGAAATAAGTCTATCCGTCTTTTGATCGAACGACATACGTTTAACAGATGTAGACCGGTGGAGGGGTCTTTAGGCAGTACAATTGGTGTATCTTGGTGATCCCCTTTGGGAGAAGCTATGTCACATAGTCGAGTTGGGATAACGGGTTCGTTTTCCTTTCCTGTATGTCGATCATGCCGAGCCAAAAGCAGACCAGACATCAGATGGCGTCATACTGCATTTTGAGGGTCTTATTTACCGGAAGTAGGTTTTCTGCAAGCCTTTTCTGTGGTCAGAAGTGGAGGATTTGTTGTATTATCGGAACTGGTCATGGGATGACGTAAAGAAGGTATGTTTGTTTTGGATCCTAAAGGGTGTCTGTTTCTTTGATCTTTGACAAACAGAGCAACACGGGATGCTCTCGTGTCGTATTCATCTTCGTATTGTGATATCTGGTAGTGCAAATTGTTTTGAGTGAGGTCCATGTCAGGAAAAGGAAAAGGAGAAGAAAGGGGAAGAAGTGAAGTTTTGGTAGGGTCGTCGTCTTTCCATCTTATATTTTGTATTAGCCAATCACGATCTGAATTAATGCTCTTCGCTTTGATTGAATCAAATCATTGCATAGTCCCTTTTTTGCTAAAGGTCCATTATACGGTACACTGCTGAGCTTAATGTAAAGATTTTGCAACGGAGCCATCGCAGTTGCTTTCACGCTTAAAATCCATGCATAAGCGGTAACAGTTACAGACTGATGAATGCAATTTTAACATGCGTGTAATATGGTTCGTTTTCTCTAATTGCTTTGTTGTAGAATCTATATTAAAAATACAACAGCTGCCTTTTGGAAGCGGAGTATTAAAATTTTGCTATTGAAAGATAAAGGTGATCTAGTCTGGTCAATGCTGCAGTCTGTGTAGCGATGTCTATCATCAATGATCTGCTTCAAAGCTTTATGCCCCATATTTTGGTACGTAACCAAGTTTATGTCCAATCTCAGCCAGAAAATGCCACGCGAGAATCGTTCCGTTACATCCATTAGCTCGTATAGCTTGTACGTCATACTGTTCAACATGATCCCGTCGTGTTGATCCATTGGCGAAATAAGCGCATACCATTCCACTGAAAAAAGCCTCTGTTTATCACGCTGCGCCTTTTTTTTTAAGGTTTTCTGTTACCTCTTCCCAATGGTCACTTGTTGACCATCTTTCATCACACAACTTTGTCGAGGGACTAATTCATCCCACCATGCTGATTTATGCGGAAGAAGCTCTGCAGGTGAAACAACACATTTAAGGATATTCGATGCATCCAAGTATGATTGCACAATCTCATCGATACATATCCATGCTTCTTCTTCCGTGCGTCCAGTCACATCAAGCAACAGACAGTCCACGGATGGTAAAATCTGTTTCACTTGTTGTGTGTATTGTTCATACGTCTCCACGCGAGCGAAAACGATTTCTAGTTCACTTGCCCAGGAAATGACTTCAGGACAGCTTGAGATAATCCCTAACTTCATCTTGCCAAATCTACATTTTCATACGATAAATCACTCCTATCATGATCTAGATTATGTCCTATACCTGTGTGACAGCGTACGTTTCATCTTGCGGGTTTATTATGTTGTTAGATGATCGGCCCATCTTGGTTCCCGTATAACTTACCTCGACTGCTGTAGCGCAACCATAAACACCCAATAATTGGATTAAATTTCCGAGTCTATTTCTCTCTATTTTACGTGACATACTCAGTCAATTCCGGTGTACGCAGCTTGATAGCGTTCTGTGACTCCTTTGTTGTCTCTCCAGGATTTACCTTGAACGTCTTGTTCTTCCATGGCTAATTGGCCTGCACAACCGCGATGACAAAGCTCATGAATGGCTGGCGTGCTCCATTGACGATTATGAGGTGCATGACTGTATAGGATGAGTGCTTTCTCGGGAGTTGCGGACACAGACGCCATTGATTGTGACCTCACCCGAGAATATAAAAAAAAGGAATGGGAAAAACAAGAGCAGTGCGGGAATTCAAACATCGTTCTGCATTAAAGGGCAGTCAGAGAGATACGTTACTTTATCCAATCCATCGTAACGTAATTCAGGCAGCAGTCTCAGCATTGACGCCAGTTAGCATATCAAGAAAGCTACACTGTGTAAGCTTCTCTTGTTTCTTGTAGACTGAGCCTTGTTTGAAAACTTAATTTCCCGATGTCCGTATGGATGTGCGTTCCTTTTGAGTCAAAGCACTTACATAAGACTAACTATATCAATTGATCAGTTAAGGAATCAAAAAATCCAGGGCGCCGTGAAAAAGTTAGGCAGAAGGAACCGGAAGGTCGATGATGCGATGCACATGAACATAATTTTATCTGATATTCTTGACAATGATGGTCAGATGCTCCTGTTATATTATATGGCTTATATTCACCGTATTGAAGTTCTAATATGTATCATTTTGATCAAGAAACGTCAATCCTGTTTCGTATACATGCAGAACAGAAGCAGCAGCATCCCGAAAACATCAAAGAAAGCTATGCTAAAGCTCACAATACAAAACAGTAAAGAACAATAAAACTTATCCAGGTTAAAATAGGGATAGTATACAGCTGAATTCGCTCTATGAGTCATGAAAGGTTAAACGGATCAAGGACAGTGTAGGCATCGACGTCCGAGCCTTTTTGTGCAGCCATCTCTTTTTGGAAAGGGCTTGTTGTGATTGGATGCTTATTTCATCTCAGTCTGAGCTTTTCTCTCACCATATTCAGTCTCAGCAGCGGGTTCCTAAGTTTTGTTTGGTTTACTAGTCTCGGGTAAATCAAAAAAAATCTCGCAGTGTCGCTTTTTTCTCTCTTTTTTCTTGCTTTCTCATTTTTCTTTACCTTATACTAAGTCTTTATTCCCTACTCCTATAACGTCATGGCTCCCGATTTAAAGGAATACGATGAAGAACAAGCCCGCTTGATGGCGGAGATGTGCATTGTTGTTGACCAGAACGACAAACCTATTGGTGCTGATTCGAAGAAGACATGTAAGAAAAGAGAAAAAGAACGGAGGCAGCATCTGGGTATGGCGCTAACAAACTGTTGCTTTTATAGGTCATCTAATGGACAACATCAATGACGGCTTGTTGCATCGCGCCTTTAGTGTTTTCTTGTTTGACTCCAAGAACAGACTGTTGCTTCAACAACGTGCTTCAGAAAAGATTACCTTTCCCGATATGTGGACTAACACCTGCTGTTCTCATCCTTTGAATACCCCTTCGGAATTGGTTGAAGAAGAACAACTCGGTAGGAAATACAGAAAATAAAAGAAAAGAAACCGAGGAAAGATGAGAAACTAACGAAAAGAAACTCTAATTTTATCAAGGCGCTCGTACGGCAGCTCAGCGTAAATTGGAACATGAACTTGGTATCAAGCCTGAGCAGGTTCCTTTGGATAAATTCAACTTCTTAACCCGTATTCATTACCTTGCTCCAAGCGATGGATTGTGGGGTGAACATGAAAGTGAGTGCTTATAGATCTAATAAGCATTTTCTGATATCTAACATTGAATTAAATAGTCGATTACATCTTCTTTATCAAGGCTGATGTTGATTTGGATGTAAACCCCAACGAAGTGCGTGATGTTAAGTATGTGACACCGGAAGAACTTCGAGCCATGTTTGCCGATAAGAGTAAGTGGAGCGTTGTTGAGTGCGAAAAAAATTACAATGAAACTAAACTGAGACTATTCATTAAGGTGTGCCAATGACGCCCTGGTTCAAGCTTATTTGTAACACGTTCTTGTTCAAGTGGTGGAACAAGATTGATACCATTGAGTCGGAAAAGGATGTCGAAACCATTCATAGACTTGGTTTTTAAAATTATTGTTCAAGGGGCAAAAAGGAGAAAGTAGACATACCCCTCCCACTTACAGAGACAACACAGACGACGCCAATCAAAGGAAAAACACAGACACACACACTATCACACATACACATACAGACATCTACATATTACAGAGTTTGCCACCATTGGTCGGGCGCACGGACCCTGGAGTACTAAAAAAGAAAGAAAGAGACAAGGAGCAAAAGGAATACAAGATACTAAAATAAAGTAATCATATATTTTAAGATTAGGTTTTTTAGTAAGGTGATGTTTTTTTTTTCATTGTTCTATTAGATTTGCCAATGACGAAAGTTAGGGAGGATAGTTGGTCGTTGATGATAAAATACGAAGAGAATCAGTGTATATAAGAGAGAGTGAGAGAGTAGAAAAGAAGCTCTATTACGAACGTTTGTGTTAGTGTAAGGAATAAGATGGGAATAAGGTTCGATGGCGATGCTTTGTATTTTTTATCCAATAGGTTTCTGTTGCGCACTTGTATCGTGGCGTGTCGCACGTGCAAGCATCACAAAAGGAGCGATGGAATAGATTACAAGCCTTTTCTTTATATCATGAACGCGCCCTCGCGCTTAATTGTGATTCCTTTTTCTTCTTCTGATCATCATCATCGTCATCATCAGTGCATACTGCATTTTGTTTGTTTATTCGAGGTTATACATACCTTGCTGTCCCCCGTCTCTTCCAATTAAAAGCGCGGTTAATCCCAACTTAAACAACTTGCGTCTACGTACGTCAACCTTAACTTTTATATTTTTACCTTTTTTTTCCCTACTTGCACTTCTAAGCTTCTCCTCCTCCTCTTCCTCTTCTTCTTCTTCCTCCCCCTCCCCCTCCTCTTCTTTCTTATTTAGCACCCTTTTCCTTTCTTCTTCTTAATTTAATGTCTCTCTCGACGACGACGCGAGCAGCACCTCCTCAGGAATGGTTACCCATACCAAAAGGCATCTTCAATGACGCAGATTCATTTGCTGGTGATCTCATTCGACAATTCGACAAGAAACGATCGAGACTTCAAAAAGAATTTATGGGTGGAGAGGTAAATCAATAATAAAAAAAAGCAACATAATATAAACGACAGCGTGTATAAAGCCCTTAAAAGGTAATCTGACAAAGGCAAAATAACCGTAGGCCTCCGACAGCGACTCGTCCTCTTCACCGTCTTCTATTCACCCACCTTCCGGTTCCAGATCCATTCTACCGGAAAGGCACGTTCTCGATCAGGGTCCATCCGAATCATCCGATTATGAACAGTATTCACCTCATTCCGGAGTGCAGGAAAGAACGGAACCAGAACAAGAAGCAGCAGAACAACATCAGCAGAAGCAGCAGCAGCAGGCATCGTCGGTAAAAGACCGTCGTCGGAGGTCAGCCGGAGAGTTGCTTCGCAGATCGTCTGCTTACCTGCGAGCCAAATTTGAAGCATTTAAGCACGAGACCATGCCTGAATCAGATCCGCGAATCCTATTCCGAAAAAGTCACCCTGCCGCCACAACGGCCACCACCAGCAACGGCAACAACAACAACAAAAGTAGTAGTAGGGGTATCATGGGTAATTCTTCCATGCAAGAGTCCAATCTGTCTTCTTCTTTTTTCCCACTTCCTTCGAAAATTGCTATCAATACGACAATTTCGATTCCACAGATTTCGGCCGCAACCTCGATGCATTATGCATCTGTCCAACCCCCGGTTATCACGCAGTATCCACCTAAACCACTCAAATACTCACCAGTGGAACCACCTTCCGCATCAACTGCCTACTCTTCTTCTTCTTCTCCTTTCCGATCATCCCCATTATCCGCAACAGCATCCCCTGCCTTTGATTCGCAACAAAAGAAACCAAAACATCGAATCTCCTTACCTTTACTGAACCGACCTAATGCTGCTTCACCATCATCATCTTCTCATCAGGAGGACCGACGGAGATCAGATTCAGATGCAATCCATGGTCGCTTTGGCTCAATTGGAAAAAAGGCTAAACGATGGTCAAGATTATTGTGCAATCCAGGCAAGAAATCCAAGGGCAAAGAAAGAGCCATCTGAGAAAATCAGAGAAAAGGAATCTCTGCATCTAAACTAAAAAAAAAGACAAGGCAACTACCTCAATCACCTTTATGCTACTCTAGACCTTTACAAACATTACGCATTGAACATCATACGCATTTTTACCTTACTAATTTACTTATTAGTCTTTATGATCTTTTTTCTCTTTCTTTTGCATTATTTCTGTTTACCCTCTACGCCTTTTTACCCTCCGCTTTAGTTCTTTTTATCTATCCCCCATTATAGACCTATACCGTCCGATGAAGAAGGTTAAAAAAAGAAAAAGGATCCATTTTCAGGCTTTTTTTTTCTTTTTCTTCTTTATCTTTTATTTACTAACTGCTTCTTTTAATCTACTTCTTTTTGTGTTTTACTATAAGTATATTTTAATGTGTAATGAAAGCTATATAAACAAAAAAAAAGTTGCCAACATTGAGTCCTGCCAACTTATTTCATGACAATGTTTTTCGTTGTAAGCAGAAATTTTCCAGGTCACTCTGATTCCAAACCAAAATAGGGAAATTTCCACTTTCCAAACTTACCAAGCTAAACGCACAACTGTGATATTCTTTCTGTCTTCTCTCTCTCTCTCTCTCTCTCTCTCTCGCTTTCTTTCTTTCCCTTTTCATTCCTACATTACACCATCATGACCGACTGGGCATCACTGGCATTGTCGGTGGCCATGGTCTTTGCTCCTGTGGTCGGTTATATTGATCAGGTACAGAAAAAAAAAGAGTCGCGTACTTCCTTCTTTTTCTTTTTTCTTCATGTCAAAAAAGTATAAAGATTCAAGCAGTCATACTTTCTTCTATACATATAGTACTTTATCATTCGACGAACCCAATCGAGTGCCGGTTTTAATCCAAAGACATGTGCTATTTTGCTCTTCGCAAAGTAAGTTGAAACAATAAATAAAGGACAAAGGAAGGTGTATTTATCATAGAATATCTTCTTCCTTGTTTATTTAGTATCTTGCGTATTTACTTTTGGTAAGAAAGAAGGAAAAAAAAACAAAGAAGGACACATATTGACGTTTCGTTTGCATCTGAAGGCTTGGTAAACGGTTTGATACGACGTTATTGATACAATCCATTGCAATGATCGTGGCCCAGCTGATCTTGTTACATACGGTTGTCAAATTCCGGCTGGAAGATGTACCAGGAAATGGCGTCGGCGGACCAACGGAATACAGCCGACTCCGAGAAGACGAAGACGGAGAGGGCAATGAGGATGTCCTTCGGGCCAAAACACATACAAAACCTTCTTTATGTGAGCAATGCTACCGCTCGTTCTGGAACTGGCCTCATTATTTGGATTATATGAATTGTTTACTTACCTTTACCACCATCATTGGCGCACTTTATCTTGGTCTGCATCGTTACACGGCCTTTATCGAACTCCTCGGTGCATTAAGTCTCGGCATTGAAAGCACACTCCCTCTACCTCAATGTCTTTATAACTTTGCTCGAAGATCGACCGACGGCTTTAGTTTACTTGTCCTCGGCAGCTGGGTAAAGGAAGAAAGTAAAAGGAAAAGTTGAAAAAGCTCAATTTTTTTTTTTAGTTCCTCGGAGATGGTTTCAAACTTGGTTACTTCATTTACACCGATGCACCTCTTCAATTTGACATCTGTGGAGCCATCCAATTGACCATCGATACTGTCATTGTTTTGCAGTTTATCCTGTTCTCTCCAAAGGTCAAGAAATGGTTGGGAATTGCCGAACCCATGTTGGTCGCTTCAGAAGAAGATAGTGGGCAGCATGTCTATGAATCGATACCCTAAAATATACACACGCACGTATATAGAGATACACGATGACAGTAGAAGAAGAAAGAAAAAAGGCAAAAGACATGTAAACTGTCTGTTTCTTTATTTATTTTTGCCCGAAAACAAATGGAGACTTCTCTTAAAACCTAGATCGCTTTTTGCTATTATTTGAAGATATCAACTTTTCTGAAATCCAAAGTTTCGATCACTACGCTATCAGCATTTTAAAATGGGAAGGGGATAATAAGGTTGATAGTGTAAGAATGAGCTAATAGCAATGGTAGTGTATTTTGTAGTTTGGCAAGTTCGTTGCTTAATTTAACCTTTGTTATTTTGGGTCTAAACATTGTTGTTTATTGCGTATGATTCTTGCAATTGTTTCGAGAATTGTGCGGTTAATAATACTTCCAATAACTTATGTCAGATAACAAGAAAAAGGATTGTCCCGTTTGACAAGCCAAGCAACAGCTAACATACGCGGGAGGATTGGTTGGCATACAAATGTTGAAGAAGAGGTTCGAAGCAGCGCTAGTTGCAAGGCTTGCTGTTAGACCTCTGGATGCAGAATGCCGAGACAATCCCGAGAATGTGGTATAGAAAAAAGATCCAAAGCGAAGTACAAATGGGCATAGATAGGTGGTGGGAGATAGGATCGTATGCTTTTTCTTGGTCTAGCACAAGACCAAGGGTGGAAGTCTTTTGTAAAAGTCGCTTGTTCGATAATAATTCTTCAACGACCATACCGTTATCCGCAACCAAACGTCAATGGAGAAAGCTAAATTGCAGAGGGAGGGAGGAAGACAGCAGGGACCAATCGCAATAGACACGCAGTAAATTACTTAAATGGAGGCTGTAGTTGTCAATGGTAATAGTTGTTGGAGAGGAGAAGCCGTTGTTTTTTAAGAATATCAATCACACCTTCCATTAATATAATATCAAGCTTGCAGTGAACAGATAGGCTATGGGACCACCAGTTCCTGTCTGTGGGTGGCGGATAACAATGGTATATAGCACACCGTTGGGAATCACGGTGACATTATGTGTGGCCTCCAAACAAAAACTGGTGCCCACACAAAACAGGGATTTCCGCCATGGAGAACAGAATCCAGATATATAGGACGCTTCAAAATCATCATCAATATGAATGGTAAAACTTTTGTGTTGCAACTCCTGCAAACCAAACCATCACTGATCGCTTCTCATCGCTGTTCCTCTTATAATTGTTCTTTTGCACTCTGCGGTACAAGTTGTAAACGTGCACAGAGTGCACAGTTTTAATCGCGATGACACACATTATCATTCTCGTAGTTGAAGTGCCTTTCCAAAACAACGTGGATCTCACGTCGATCATATCCCTCATCGCGCTAAATAATCCCAGCTTTCACTGTTTAAAAAGGAGGAGGATGTTGTAATCTTGCAGCGATCCTACTGCACGACAATGTGTCTTTTTGTGCAAAATAGGCACCTCGATCGGGGCGTTCCTGAAAGCAGGCAACGGTCAAATCCGCTTTGCTATCCACTTTAATCGGTTTTTGAACGGGGTCTGGTGTTTTGCACTGCGTTTACCACTCCGTGTAGTAGCATGTTTTCTCTCGTGTATGATGTCGAAACCTTGTTTGTACACCAACCGCTTTATTACGACCAGGAGCCACAAGTTTACTGCACATGGAGTACCATAGTTGACGATATTATATTGGAAAAGGAGCCTGCACGTAACGTTTCAAAGCTCACTGCGAGAATATTCGAGATGTTGCGAAATCTTAGATAACTCTGTCTTATGTTTTTGTCGATTAAAAGTTTATCCCGTCTAAAAGTGATGAATAGCGGAAAGACCTCCTGAATGCCTGATGCTGGCAAAACAAGACCGAACGCTGAAGAGTCTTAGTTGGTTTGCGTTCCTTGGTGCTCGATCCTAGGATATGGTACATCTTTCTGGTACGCTTGTGACGAATCCTCAGAATAATGAAACCATATTGGCTGTTATTATGCAAAGAATGAATTCAATTCACTGGATCCCAAAGCAAGTAATTTCATTCCATTCTGTAAACAATCGATTTGACTAATAAAGCTGTCAGTTAAAAAGTAGCGCATGCCGGCAGAATTCCGGTCATGCACACCGGGGCAACTGGGCTTTGGGTACAGCTGTTGTTGTGTGGGACCGTCTCCTTTAAATTCCGCCTACGTGGCTGCTGCTTGCGGAGAATTCAGTGTTTACGTTCCTGAACTGCCAGGAGCACACTCGGTCGCCAGTTTCCTTGTTGCAATCCCAGTACCTGCATCTGGGACAGAAGATGCAAACGGTATTGCAGCAACTGGAGGCGGTATGTGGCTTTTCGGTGACCACACACAGATGGAGCGAGGTGCTGGGTGAAAAGCGGAAAGCCGCTTACATCACGTTGGAGGCGATGGCACTGAAGAAAGATGTCTCTTTGGACCTTTGCGAGAAGTACTGGGGGGCAGATTGTCTAATTAAGCGTAAATGGCAGGGTGTTTACAGCCAAAGTAATAGTAAGTAAATGTGTTGCTTTCATTGTATGCTTTTATTGATAAACATATGTTAGACTTCCTGCCCGACATATTCGGGCTTAAAAGGGTTATGAGATTCAAGTGATCACTACCTTTTTACTACTTGATCGCTGCGTAAAAATTTAAGCAGTTATTATATTTTATAACTTCGTTTCTAGTCGACGACCTAGTACAATCGCATCTGAGACAGTGTCGTCAGTCAGTTCATTGCCTCTCATACAGGATCGTCTAGTTGTTCTTCCTGACGATCTTGACGCCCAACACATGATGGACACGCTTGATGGGACAGCGCCTCTTTCGCCGGTTACTCCGGACAACTCTGACATGTCGCCACGTATTGAGAATGAAAGGGAAAAAAGTCGGAGTGTCGATCATGGACACTAAAGTCAGCGACAGGTAGACTTCCAACCGAAGAGATCACATACAATGCTTAATTTGCCGCCATCAACCGGGCATTTGAGGCGTGCCACATATGCAGCAAAAAGAAGACGCACGCTGGCCGTGGCTCGGGCGTCCGGTATGCAGAGGAAAACGGAGCCGAAATCGACGACGTCAGGGGTCATGGAAGGTGGAGCAACGATGTGATGGAGACCTGGTACCTCACTGCATTGCCTCGTGGGGCCATCCGAATCATGACTGGCTTCCCGGCAAGCCGAGGGCAGTACTGGCCGCCTCGCTCCTCCTTAGAACCGCCAGCAGCATTGACTGCGCGTATTTTTCCCGAGGTGGATGGCTGGTTGGAGAGGGTAGAAGCAGGACGAGAAGCAGAGCCGACCATATGTGCCCAAGGGTTCCTCCGGCTGCTGCAGGTGATGAGGACGGTGGTGGTGCAAGACGTCGCGTGCCTTCGGCANGTAGAAGCAGGACGAGAAGCAGAGCCGACCATATGTGCCCAAGGGTTCCTCCGGCTGCTGCAGGTGATGAGGACGGTGCTGGTGCAAGACGTCGCGTGCCTTCGGCACTTGGTACCTAACCATGCCATATTCAACCACGACATCTTCCAGTCGCCGGAATTTATTTCATTCTCGGATAACCTTCAACACTATACCCAAACCGAAAATACCCCAGCTGATTTGCGGTTAGCAACCGTTATACCCGATGTGAGCCGCCGCCTGGATGCAATATACCGCCAAAACGAGATCCACTATGATTCCTTGCGCCTCTGTTTGGATACGTCTATTGAAAATTTGAAAAAGGCCGTTAATTCCCTGATGGATGGGATGGCCGCTTCGGCAACCACAGCCGCAGTCCGAGGAACCATTGAAAGCGAGTCTTTTTTTATATATATGAAATATGGATAATCCAAGAAACTACAAAAGATAGGAAGACGTGGGATAAACAAAATAGACCTCTTCCCCCTTTCTAAATATCATTGCTCAAATTCATACGAAACAACCATTATACATTTTTCTTGTCGATCACATCATATTAATGACTATTCGACTTTTCACTTAGTCATACCTATTTCCTTATATTTCTGATGTTTCTCACTGTCACGCAACACCATGCCCTGAGGATTCCATTCCAGTTTGCGAAACTTGCCACGGTGCCCAATGCCTGGAAGGAGTGCAAGTTGGGGGGTGGAAGGACAGTTCGCCCATCGCACCTTTTTAATGACATTTAAAAAAAACGCTTGTTTTAGAATACGTTCATGAGAATCCTTCAGTTGTTTTCGGCGATATGAAAGTGGGAAATCACTTTCTTTTATGTCGGATTTACCTGTCACCGAAAAGAAAAAGATATGAAAACGAATGTCAATGTTTAAAATGCTTATATTAAAGAGGAAAAAAGAGGGAATGCAAAAGTTTTAGGGAAAAGAACCAGTAAAATAAAAAGACATCATTGCTAAGAAATATATATGTATATATATCCTTTTTTTCTCTACTTCTTAATTAAAAGTACAAGACGGTGGGTGATTTAACAGTGAATTTCAGATAAGCATTCAGAGCGACGGCGAACATCAAGGCAAAACAAATGACGGTCGGACCGGCTACATCATCGTAAGGACCAGGGGCTCTGGCGCGAATCAGTTCGCGTCGACGGTAATAGAGACCCATGCCATAAAGCAAGGTGGAAAGGGAAACCAAGGTATAAACAACACCACTCAGTTTACCCACGGCATCGCCAGCATTGAACAAAGCAATTGAGAACGTGGCAAGCAACGTACCAAAAGACATCCAGGAAAAGTACGTGCGTTCGTTAGCAAAGAACACCTTGGGCTCCACACGAAGCGGGGTCACTACCTTCTTGGGAACCTTGACACCGGGTGGCAGGACAACAGGGGCCAATGCTTTCTGACCATTACCGGTTGCGGTCTTTTCCTGCCGACCGAACAAATGTTGGAACGTTTGAGAAATATGGTCTGGCATCGCCTGAAGAGCAGAAAGCCAACCATGACGCTTCACTCCTACATCACCATTCTCCTCCAAAGACCGTTGATGACGACCTTGATCCCAAGACGAGGGTCCCGCCGAGGATTGAACACCCATATAAGATGTAGAGGGCTGAGCACTGCGTAGAAGCGATGTGCGTTCGGTAACTGGCGAAGCAGGTTGTTCCTGGATGCGAGGCGAATGTTGTGTTTCTTCCAGTAAAAGCCGGACTTCGCCTTCCTGCTGTTCTTCTTCTTCTTCCTCTTCTGCTGTCCTGCGCTTGCCTTTCGGTTGTCGGGCCGTGACTGAAGGGATTTGGGAGGGTAAGATGGGCAATTGGCTCAACACTTCGTCGTTGATCTGAGCAAGCCAATAGGGCAACAAGGCAACTCTGGTATCAAACATCACGGCAATACCATGAACGAATTTACTGAAATCAAACGCTTCTTCCAGAATGCCGCTTTCCTCTAGATCCAGCACCCATCTTGGCTCCTTCTCTCCAGGGGCAAGATCCAATTTGATCTCAAATGTCGCAAAGGGGTATCGGTTCACCTCGCCATCTTCCAAATTCTCAAATGGATAATTGATATCCACATCCGATCGGCGCCATTCTTCTTTACGGCGCCGGACAGTAGGATCGTTCGAAAAGAGTTGAGAGTCCTCACGAATAAAACAAAGATCAGTATCCAGAGCAATGCGTACACTGGTATCGCCAGGAATCTGAAAAGCAGTACGCTTATAGTATGTGCGTAAAACTAGAGAGGAGACGATGAGCAAAAGGTCTCAACAGCAAAAATAATATCCCTTATTTTCTTCTTTTTACCTGGCTGCATGTGGTTACTTAGAATGGTTTGTTGGACCTCTTTCACCAACTGCTCGAACTTCTGTACTTCTTCTTCAGATTTTCCATTGCCACTTCTCATTTTGGCTGCGTATTTTTCCAAAAAGGTCTGCTCACCCCGAAGGAAACCTGCGACGTACTTGTCCTTGATCACAAAGCGGTCCTTAAGTTCACCGCGGTTTTCTTCTGCCAAGGTACGTCTTTCGAACGCAATCGATTTGTTACCCTTTACGCTGCCATACCATCGCAGACGAATGATTTGGGATCCCTGAGCCGATTCGACGCGGGAGCTATAGGCATCCAGATCGGCATTATCCAAATAAAGCGATGAAATGGGAGGATCAATGTCGTCCTGTTTCATGCTGTTGTCACGGTAGACCAGTACCGGCAAATGTCTCAGGACGTAGGTTTTCAATTCGAGTACATTTTCAGCTCGCACAAAGAAGCGTTTGACGACCGTTCGTCGCCCATCAACGCTGAGTTCTGGTAGGGCATCGGTCGATGCTTTGAAGGACATGGTCCGACCACCTTGTCGTACCTTGGCAAAGAGCTCCGACAGTTTGATCAACAAGGCATCATTATCTTCGTTCCAAAAGGGACATTGATTTAATCGGACCATGGCCATGGGTCGAAGGGCATAGGTTGTATGTCGGTCGTGTTTCTTTACGATTTTCAAGAAGCCTGTATAATTCAGACGCGAAAAACGCGCGAGTCGATTGATGTCGTCGGCGATCTCGTTGATGTTTTCCTGAATTTGGGCCATCTCCGCTACTGAGTCCGGCCCAGGTAATTGGGAGGCGATCGTTTCAGCCCATGTGTCTATGCGACTTTTGATCTCCTCAATCTTTTCTTGATGAAAAGCATACACCTACATAAAAGAAGAAAGAGGAAAAGGAAAGAGAAATAGTAAGAAAACCTGTTTCCCACGTGTCAACGGGAAATTTATAGCTTCTGCCTCTTCCTTATTTATTCTCCCATAGACAGCTTTTCCTTTTCTTCTTCTTCCTCTTCTTCTTCTTGACGTGCGCATTTTACCTTTTCAAGATTCTGGTCGAGCATTTCCACAAACTCGCTCTCGTCTTTCTCGGTAAACGGTCGGTCTTTCTCAGCCTTCCTCAACTTCTTCTTCAGGCCATCGTAGTCAATGTAATACTCTTGCCATTCAGGATAAACAGCATCCCTTAATTGCGATCCAAACTTCATGACTTTGTTTTTGAAAACCTAACGAAGGAAAAGGAAAGAGGATTTGCTCTCTCAGAAAAAAAGGAAACAGGAATAGCGGGAAAAAAATCAGTTGAGAAGATCGGACCTTCATTTCTATTTGCCCAGTTGCTTTCTTTTTTTTTTTGTTTTGCTTTGGGATTCGCTATGGATTTCCTTGTCATTTATTGCTCTTATTATGAAAGTGTGCATAGACTAACTGTATGTCCTGTTCTGGCTTTCTTGTTTACTGTCCTTCGCGTTTTGGATGGATCCACGTATGACGGTAAAAGATACGTTCTGTTTAGTGACAAGGGTTGAAGGAGGTTGAACCGACCGTAGATAAAAATTCACAGTGTAACCAGATCAAAAACAGCAGGTATCTGTGCACGTTGCATGGTCTGAGCTGGCTGATTTGACAATACCATTGGTACAACGACACTTACATCTCCCAGCTCTTTTTTGATGATCAGGAAATCTATCTACCAGAAAGAAAACGCATAGACGTTATTTTCTTAACAATGTGGGGTATTCAACAGAAACGGAGAAAGAGAAAAATATAGATAATACTACGATTAAAAAATTAAACTACAACTGTGCTTTGCCTTTGCCCTTGTCCTGGTCTTTTGTTTTGGAAACTCCATGGTGACACACAGTACAAACTTGAGTAGATACACATTGCAAATCCATACATTGTCGATGATATACATGGCCGCAGTGGAAAATGATCACCTCCTTGTTCTCTGCTTCTGGTCCCTCTTCCGTTCCATCATTCTCATCCTCATCCTCGGCCTCGTTATCCTCTTCGTCCTCCTGCTCTTCCTTCTTCTTCTTCTTTGCTTTCTGCTTCTCATCCTCTGGTTCCAAACCCCACGTAAGCTTTGGATTCATGAGTCCAAGGTCGAGAACAGTTGCTCTGCAGATCTCGCAAACAGGCCGCCGTGGTCGCCAGCCTCGGCCTTTCTTACGCACCATTTCTTGTACACCGCAAAATAGATCCCGTTCAAATAACCGATTCGTCATCTCCAACAATTTGCCTTCATATTTATAGGTATCAAGCATACTGAGGAAAATATCGCGGAAATCGGCAAAAGTCGTTTCGCCTTGCGATTGTGAATGGATCAGTCGCATCAAAAGTCGAGGCAAAGACACTTCAGGTGATGTGGATAAAAGAAGCGAAGTCAAGATGGACTGTACGTAGGATTTGAAAGATGAAACTACGTGTTGATGAAGACCTGATGGCATAGCCTCCGTCTCTCCTAGTGAACCCAACGCATTGTATACTTCAATAGACCATTCGACGTAGGCATCCAATAGACGAAACCATAATGTCTCGCTTTCCTCGTTCGGTATTTCACTCGTGCCCTCCTCTTCCTTGTATATATCTTCCCTCGCTTCCTGCCGGTTCTTGTTCTTTTTCTCCTGTTCTTCGTCTTCTCCTTCTTGCTTTTCTTCTCTCTCGCTATCCAGTCCAGTCATATAAGTGCTTACTGCCATTCGACTATGTTTCTCGCATGATTGTATTCCGACTCGCAAAACACCTTTCAAGCCTATTAAGCAGGTGCTGATAATGTTCTGCTTTTCGAACGTCCACATCCATTCCTCAGATTGCTCCCGGTCTCGGATGGTACTTAAAAGGGTGGTCATCTTTTCCTTTCCAACCTCGAGCATTTTTTCAAGAGCTCCTTTTGTGTTACCACTTTTCTCCATGATCCAAACCACGGCATCCATCACGCCGTATTTCTCACAGCATTTGATGATATTATCCAAGTTGACATCCCCATCCAGTTTCGTGTTGAAGAAGTTGTACACACCAGATGGATCAAATCGGCACATCAATTCGATGTAACGTTCTTGTATTGCAGCGCTAACCTGCGAAGCTGGGCGCTGAACAACAATGCCTGCATCGTCAACCAGTCGGTCTACTGGGATCTTGTCAAAGTGGACATTGTCGCTTTCGTTTGGCTCAAGTAATCCACGTAAATACGAAAAGACGCGCTTATCTACGGTAGTATGATACTCGTCATCGTCAAACTCTTGATCTTCTTCCAATCGTCGGATAGCCTCCGCATGTTTCCGTTCAAAAAAGGCCTCAACTATCTCTGCCGTCTTTTGTCCATCGATTTCAACAAATTGCGATATACGGATCATAAACACCTGTTTAACCTCATTTCGTTGCTTTTGACTAAGACTCGACTGTTCGCTTAAAAGTTCATTGACACAGCTAAACACCATTTCCTTTCTGTCCTCATCTTTAAGGTAGGCTTCCACTAACTTGCCATATTTTCTGTCTCGTCGATAGACATCCTCAAGCACCCGCCAAAATCCAGCGTCTTCGTATAGTAAGATCATTTGCTCTTCGTTAGGAGGATTATAAACTGTAAGCAGGCTTTGAACAGCACGTTGTCGTTGTTTTCGCGTTTCTTTGTTATGGTCATCAGCAAGACGCACCAAGATCTTATGAAGCGTTTTGGGAGGTAGAAGGATAAAGGTCGTGTACTTGTGCAAATTCAGCGCGATAAACGTGCAGAACTGGATTAGTCCGTCATTGCTTGCACGGTCGTAAGATGATGCTGTATCTGAACCTCGGGTAGATCCATGAACAGGTGTCCCGGACGAATGAACCGTGGATGCTGAAACGGACTGCTTTGGTCTCGGTGGGGGAAGCTCTCTACCAGCAAGTCCTCCTCCCATAACGTCCAATAAAGTGTTAATGATGATTTGGCGAGATATTACTTTTCCTGGCATCTCTTCTGGTTCTGCTTTGGATGTCATAATGTCGTCTCCCCCGTTGAGCCATGGATCTTCGAAAGCGATCACCAGCGTTTCCAAAAATCTTTTCGTATTAAATCGAAGGAGCAGGCGTAGGTATGGATAGGTCGGTTCGAACATTTCGGTTTCGTCATCTGCTGTCAAAACGAGCTTGCCACCCACACGTGGCCATATCACGCAACGCCCAGAAAACACGAAAGAGTACACAGCACTTCTGGCTTCGTTCGCTCGCGACTTGGGCATCGGATCTCCGTCCGGGAAAGTCCGGCCCCTCAATATCAATGTCAAATAATCAAACAGTTTTTCTGCTCTCTTTCTATCGCTGTTTTCCGCTGCGCTTCTGGCGCCTTCAGTTTCAGCGCTGGAACATCGCATCATCTGGGATCCGTATCGCTCATCTTCATTTGCTTGCGAATTCTCGGCTTTAAGTACTTCACGGATAACCTTGAGCATCTCAACCACAGGGCTAACATAATCCTCCATACTTCGGTTCCATACATACATCATCGCTTCATACATGCCTTCCTTATGACACATACTGACAATCTGGTCGATACCAAGGCACTGAGGATTAACATGCCAAATAACTTGCTCTAATTCTCGGAGCATTTTCTTCTGGCCATAATGTTCTACCAAGTCTTTCATAACAGACGGCGGAAGGTCAGATAGATGTTGCTTCACAATATACGGCTCTAGAACTTCCAGGAATATTCCTCTCACTCCCGACTCCGCAAATCGTTCATACACTGTTTCGAAAAGGAACTCCAAATCATTCATACTGAGACAAGCCTCGATGCATCCTGCAGCAAGATCACGGAATAAAACGGAGTCGCTGTCGCCCATACCCACATAAGTACGCTTGGATGAAAAGGTGTAATTAAGAGAAGCATTAAGCAGTTCCATCAGTTGCCCGCCAACCACCTGTTTACGCACAGCTTCATCCTCAGGAAGACCAATGACTGTTTGAACACATTTGCCATTGTAAAACAACGTGGCAAGCTCAATGGCTTCCAGGAAGTCACCGGTTTTGACAAGTGCAATGATGCGATCAGCCCAAGAAAGTAGAGTACCAACGAAAATGTGTTTCAAGCCCTACTCAACCCATTACCGGTTTACCTAAAGTTATCCATGCATAAAGATGCCTCACTTACGAGCAGAAATATTTTGCCCTTGTAGCCTCTTAAAGAATGGTAGTACGACATCTCTACGTTTTTGAATGTAGTAGTTATCTCGTTAGTCCCTACTGGTAGTTGCTGTGTGAGCGTAACAGAGTCTTTAACCAGTTCTTTCAAAGGAGCATTGAACCAGTCATGATAGATGAGCTGCTTGTTTCGTATGCTCGCTCGTTCCGTTTCCACCATCTTTTTAGGATCAAACAAGATCATTTCTTCATTGGGCGTAAATAGAACAAGGATCTTCCATATCAAGTAAGTTCTTCCATCCATACAAACTATTTTCGAACTATACCTGTCGATTGATCCAATGAAGTCCTACAATTGGATCACGGCACTTCCACTCCCCTTGCTTAACAAACTCAAGTCTTGTGCCTCGCTTATTCTTGCTTCCCACAGAAGTGCGGTGCAAACGACCATTTTGACGACCATTCTCAGTATTTTCGATGCCAACGCATAAAATGAATAGATGATTTCCCCATGAAAAAGCCAGCATAGGATCTGTAGATGGCATCATCTCTTTCGTTTTCTTATCTAATAAATCTTGATTGATTATTTATCCATACAGTAGGTTCCTAGTTACCTTTCACAACATCTTTTGTATTGGACAATGTAGATTTGGTTACAGGTAGCCATGCAAGGCATCCACTTAAACTTTCAACGTTTACTCTAGAATTCAATTGTCCGTCACTCTGGGAATGAGTTGCGTCCAGTCCAGTAGTTTCTATGGCCGAAGCATTCTGAGATGAAGGTTTGGGTTTCAAATATTTGTATTGGGTCTGAGGTGTAGGCTTAAGGCCCACAATAATCATCTATTGCAGCTTGTAAGCGTATCGACATCTATGCTGTCTTATTACCTTATAAGGAGTTAATAATGCCACGAGACCAAAGTTTTCTGCTGGATGTGGGATCTGGCCCAGCGGTAAGGGCTGCATTGCAAACACTGTACTTGGCCGTTTCGGTTTTGGACCACGTGGCATATCTTCTGCTGTGATATTGCGTCCATAAATGGAACCATTGGGAGAATCAGAAAGCTCAGATGGAAAAGACAAGTTTTGGTATCGGCCTAGGATTCTCGTCGTATCGACTGCATTGATCATCACCACCTTGTATAAGACATGATAAAATGCCATGCCCTGGTCATCACCCGAGACTATCTCAGATTTTTTGACACCAACAAACCCAATATGAAGGATAGCAGCGCCTTTGACATGGCCCTCTTTCCGTGATAATTGCTGTTGCTGGGTAGCTAAGGACGCATCTGTTGAAGTAACTTGATTCATAGGCATTGGATCAATGGTCCTAAATGGCTGTGAGGGCTTTCGGACATCCCATACTACGATATGGCCTTGACTGTGACCACAAGCAACCGTCGTATGATCAGCTGATATTGCCAACGATGTAACAGATCCAACTTCGACCGCTAAAACAAAAACAAAGGAAAGGAAATCATAACAATCAATATTGACTAGCGACAGAATCCTCATATTTGCTTTTCACTTACCGCGTGTGCTATCACCCAGGATGCATTTTAAGTTTTGAGAATAATCATAGACAAAAATCAGGCCGCGCATGGTTCCAACAGCGATAATACCACTCACCTTTAAGAAGAAAAGGAAGTGAATAAGCACCAAATCTTTAAGATTCGTATAACTTACAGCAATGACAGAAACAAGGCCACTACTTCTTTTGATCTCCTCCGAGTATAGCTGATCTGATATTTTTTCCAGACGTGTCCATTTGAATGCTTCCCACGGTTCCGGGCCGTCTTTGCTTTCTGGTCTAGAAGCATTGCTGTCTCCCAATAATACGGATAAGTCTGAAGATTTATCCGACATATTTCCGAAATCAGATGAGTGCCGAGATGCTGATGAACCTCCTGGGGAATATCTCTGCATTACCGCAGTGGCGCTAGATGGGCGGGAATCTGGCCCTGAAATATCAGGGGTACGGCGTGGAGATTTTGGCGATGGGCTCACTGTATGTGTAGAAGATATCGGTGAAATCGACAGGTGTGCTGCCGGCGATGCAGGCGTCCCAGCTGACATCCTCGACATGTCAGATGAAGAATCCTAAAACAGAACAAGGATTGTCAGGCTTCTTTCTCCTTAGTTCAATTGTACCCAAACATACGAAATGTAGTAGACTCCCAGATTCTGTTTCGAATGTCTCTGAATCTTGTCCTTCATCAATGCTAGAACTGTCAGACTCGTTCAGAATATTTTCCAAACTAAGATAATTCGCTAATACAATGTAACTTCGTATAAATCCTTTTTATTCTTCTCTTTTTTTTTCCTTTCTGTCGTTTACCTCGCTTTACAAATTCTTCATAAAGTCCAATCTCTTTTGATATCTTATCCAGCAAGTTCATGACTTTCGTTCGTTTTTTCTCTCCAATATTATGTGCAAGCGTATTTTTAACCAGCGGGCCACCATGTAGATGGATATACAAGTCGTCTTGAATTTTATACAGGTCGTCCAATCGTGATCTTATCACTGTTTCTGAGATAATGGGTAAATCAAGCTCGGGAATCTGCAATGTATGAAATTTTTGCTCAAGCACAGTTAGGGACTGAACGCCGTTCACTAGCCGTGTTTGATAGGGTATAGCATCCAAAACTTTGGATAGAGGATCTTGTTGCACCCGGAAATAGTTCTTCGGTGAAAGAGATTGAGCGAAGGAAGGTTGAAGGGGAGTACTTGGACTGTAAAGATCAGAAATACATAGATATCGGTTAGCCAACCCTAGCCAATACAAACTATGTGTATCTACCTCGAAAATTCACCCTTGCCACTTGTCATGGAGCTCATGGAATGGGTCCGACGATGACTCATAAATGTCTTCAGGTTGGCCAGATATTTATCTGCTAGTGAACGATCTTCCAGGGCTGCTCGCAATTCATCGGGAAGTTCAGCAGTTGCTGCGTCCAAATCAATATCGATTTGGTTGAGTAAACGGTCTTCTTCATCGTCGTCGTCAGAATTCTCTTCCAACACTTCTTTCAGGAGCGCATCGTAATTGTTACGAAACTTGATGGTGCTTGTGCTGGAGCTGTGTTCCATCAAAATACTCGCAGAATCATCTGTGTTGTTTGTACGGCTTATATTGTCAGGCCGGATAAAGTCATGGACAGCTAGATTATCGCTAGTTTGATCTGACGATTCGTTTGGTTTCAAAGAATCCATGGCGTCTCAGGCGGTTCAAGGTAAAAAGTGGTTTCGTAGCTAGCGGAAAACCAATAAAGCTACTGACGGTCGTATCCTTTTTTACTGTGGAGATGAAATACTGCAGATTTGTAGTGAGCTATTTGGGTAAAGAAGAATATATGTGCAAGGCCAAGCAAGCATGACAGTTGGTGAACCGCAATCACGTGTTGCGCCCAGTCCATTGCTTTTTGTCTGCCAAACATATAGATTTAGGGTTGAATAACACATCGTTTATCAATGTGTTTACTATCAGGTTGTGAATATTAAGTAGTAAAGCAGGTCGGCTATCATATGCAAGCGGACGGTTTCGTCCCCTAGAAGCATCATGAGCGCTGAGCTTACTTCACTATGTCCACTTGTCTTTCAAATCTTTCAGCCGAAACAAATTTAAGCTAATGATAAGAAAGAATGCGGGCGAAATCAAAATAAACACATAAAAAATAAAATCAGATAAGCAGAACATTCTGTGGCAGATCTTCCGTAGGAGATTACTATTACGCTGCAGGGAAAAAGAAAGCAACCGATGCCGACATCAACGGAGAAGTGCGTTTGATTTTCCGACTCTTTCGCCACATATGCACCAATCGAGAAGTAAGAAGGGCGAAGATGCAAACTATGCTAAAAGTTCTTCTTATAAATAGCGAGTTGCTCACGCACTTGGAATTTGCCGGTGTCTGATGCTACGAGATGACAAAGTTATCGCAGAAAGCGGATTGTTCATTAGTCGGTGACCCACTTTGAGAGTAGCTATATTGTTGCATGTTTAAGCCAACAGCGGAGGGACGATGTACACTATTCAGATACTTTGTATCAACAAACATTATCGTTTATTTTCATAGCTTTTTATCATGATAGAAGGTGTATGGGCCTTCAAACTGTGGAACCTTCGAATAGCTTTAGCAGAGATAAAAAGGTCTTAAAATGGCTTTAGACTGAGACACCGGACTAGGTAAGCATAGTGCCTGTGCAAAAAGGAAAACAATTGATTTGCATTGTGCCAGACTTACGCATCGTGAGAAATTGGCGAATTTCAGGCGAATACGATCTATGTGTAGCTTGAATTAGTCTTACTACTTTTTCATCTCTACATTTCCCAATAATAGCTGGCGCTGAAAAGGTTTCGGAGTGGAGGGATCTAGTCGTATGCACTTTTTCTCGGTTACACATTACAGAAAAATAGCGTCAGATTCTTAGGGTTTCTTTTACGCATGTTATGCTTGGCTGGCGAAACCGACGGGTCTGTGCGCCACTGGATTGGTTTAGCGGAAAATTTCCCATAGTGTTATATTTTCCTTCAATATATACATAACCCACCTAATTCCTTTGCTCCCTTGCATCTCATCAACTTTTAAACCAACATGAGGTAATTGGCTAGAGCCTTTATTATATTTCTCTTGATTGTTTTTCAAGAAGTTTTCAAGCTAAAAGCTTGCGATGCCTAGAATGTTTGGCACAACTACTGGTCGTTTTAACATCAATCCATAAGGGTATCAATTTCACCAAAAAAAAAAGAGAAATTTGTAGCTTCGCCTAAACCTGATCCTGCTGGGCTGCCTAAGGTAGGTTACGGTTACCACTGCGGAAAAAGAGAACATTAGGGATATGCAGATAAACCTCCAATGACGGTGACTGAAGCGCACAGGTTACTTTTAGAGGATATCAGACAGCACAAAGCTTGTTTGGAAGAATACCTATGATTCACCTTTTAGCTATATCATAAAGTCTTTTAATTCGAGAAATTTGGCCCTTACGAAAGAGTATGATCGAAGGCATGAAAATTCTAATACATATATCAACACCGTATAGCGCTATACCAAAGTCATTAAGACAGCTTAAAGCTGCTTCTAAGCTGGATTAGGTTGGTAATGTGAACGAAAATGCGAAATGCACTTGGAGATAGAAAGACGGGAAACGATCACTTGATCAACCTTCCTGTCAAGGGATAATGAACTTCTAACGCTGAGCCGCTTTTAGATTGCGGGAGCCATGTGATTAGCGCCTCATTGGCGGTTTAAAGTGGTTTAAGAATTTTTGCTTCTTCATGTGGCACCTTTAAGACGGACAAACAATCTGTTCAGTAAGACGCTTTCCACAGCAGAGCTAGGTCTAAAATGGGAGTACTGTCTTTGTAGGTTTGGTTTCCGGGTTGACACACAGCAAACGTCTCTCGGTAATATTCTTTTAAAGAATATAGTTGATCTTTTTTGTCTACTTTTAATGCTATCACTTTGCCTTCCTAAATTTAATTCTACGTAATGTAAAAAAGATTGGACTAGCGGAGCAAATAACCTTGGATGATTTTTAAAAGTTATGACTGAGATAAATCAAGTTACTTTAGCAGACAATCTACCACAAGTCTCTTAAGATATTTGCTATTATTGATCAAGCCATGAAAGCTCCTAGAGCTATGTGCCATTTCCACCGTTTGTGGTTTGCTCGCTAACTATACGTAGCCTACAAACCTCGTCTTGTGCAAGGTTACACCCCGATTGCTTTGACCGCCCTCGCAATACTTTAACCATGCTGTTATTGTTTCTTCTTCATTTGAAATGGTTTACGTGGATTGGCAGCAGTAGGCTGCAATGGAAGGGGGCGGACTTCAGCAAAAGAATTGCATTGTCACTCAACAAAGCTCTGAACTGTTGATCCCAAACGGAAAAGGACAGTAGGCATTGTATTACAGAGATGCCTGCATTAACATATCTTAACTTAAATATTTACGTTCCATCGGAAGTCCAGATCTCCAAAACCTTGTCTTATACCTCGTCCGAATTGGCCTTGATTCTCCTTGTTCTCTATCTCGAACATGACTCGTGAAACAAGCTATGTTATCAACATTTGAACGATTGATGCTCATTGGTGCGACTGCCCTTCTGCTTCGGTTGTTTTGACGTGTTTTTACTCGTTTTCACTTGTTTATACTTTCCTTTCACTAATCTAAAAGACGCCATACTCGTCTCTTTCTCTCCTTTGTTCTTGTCATTCTCCGAACGCAAAACAAGTAAGCACTGCTCTTTCCTCTTTCGCTTAGCTTTCTATTCTAATACCTTCAGACTAAAAGGCCATGTGCACAGGATGAGCTGGGACAATATCATTCAAGAGGGTATCGACCTCATCAAAACATTTGAGGGATTTGCAGCCTCGCCTGCTCCCGATCCTATTGGACTACCTACCGTAGGTTACGGGCATAAATGCACATCGCCAGACTGTAGCGAAGTACCATACAGCTACCCACTGACCAAAGCTGACGCGGAAGCATTACTTAGGCAAGATCTTCCGCAATTCATGCGTGCTGTGGACTCGTCCCTTAAGGACAACGTGAAATTGAATGAGAATCAACGAGCAGCTCTTACTTCATTCACATATAATGTGGGCCCTGCTAATTTTAAAACTTCTACGCTAGTCAAGCGCCTGAATGCTGGGGAAGATCCAAATACTGTTGCTGCTGAAGAGCTGCCCAGATGGAACAAGGCTGGAGGAAATGTTTTACCTGGCTTAGTGCGTCGACGAAAGGCCGAAGTAGAACTCTTCAAGAAACCGACTGGGCCATGAAGCATACCATGTTGGTCGGTGAAGTAGTTGATGCATGACCTTTGTTTGTACAATCATTATGCAGTTTACAGTAATAGCCCCCCTTCCCTTCGATCTTTGTTTGTAAAAGTTCAGAGATGGAATAAATAAAAAAGAATTTGTTGTGTATATTTCTACAGTTAGGGATCTTTATCCACTCAGGTAACCATCGTGGCTAGAGTGAGCATACAACCAAAACCTTAATTTCTGAAAACGCCGCATATAATTTCTGTTCGAGGATGCGCCAACCATCATTGATCGTTTATACCAAAGACAGAATAACTTTATTTAAAACTTGGGATCCTTTCTTTTACTTTCCTTTTTACTCTCTTTCACCTTCAGTTTCTTAGCCTGTCTACTTGCGTGTTCCGCGTACATATCCGAAAGATCTTCATTAACACCGCCACCCGGTAACTTCGCCTTCATTTGTGCCTCATACTTGGAACGAAGTGTTGACTCGTCCAATCCGCTTTCCAGCTCACTGGGATCAATAGCGACATCGACGTTCTCGCCCATTTTTCGCTTTGTAGACCGGGAACTGGAAGAGCTAATTTCATAACCGTGCTGTGATCCCATGAACCCGGTAATTGATTTTTGTACTTCAGGAAGGACTTGATACAGTTGTTTAGGTCCTTCATCCTCCTCCTGTGGTTTTCGTACGTCCTTTCGTAGTTCGATGAAATCAGGTGTTTCTAAACCAGATGCAACTGATGCCATTCCTGATGGTGTCACAAGTCCTTCCTTGAGTGTTGCCTCGTCTGGCGGTGCAGGTTCTGTGGGTTCCTCTTCCGGCTGTGGTTCCTCTTCTGCTTCTTCTTCTTCCTCCTCCTCTTCCTCTTCTTCCTCTTCTTCGTATTCTAAGAATAGAGCATTAGCATCGGACTATCAATTTTACTATGGTTAATGTTGCTGACCTTCTTCTGATTCCAACTCGCCCCATAGATGTCGATCAATAGGTTCAACAACCTATTGCAAAAATATAAGTAAAGGTATCAGATTAATCAATTTACTTACCTCTGGAGGTACGTCGTCATGCAGTTGTGTAAGACCAAACACGTCACCATAGAGCGGTCGGTTCATCTATTCTATCATTTAGCACCCGAACTCAACTAGTGAATTGAACATACCTCATCCACAGGAGGCCGTCCCCAACCACCTGGATGATAACCCCACTGTGCTCCATCTGGAATGGGCGTATTTAAACCAGGAATCTTCAAACTAGGATAACTTGGTGGAGGTCCATATCGCTGCATATTAATGAGCCATGGTGGCGGTGCCAATGGTGGCATATTTAATGCGGCTTTGAGATCTTCTGATAGCTGTCCTGGTTTCTTCTCTTTTAACTTTGTTTCGAATTCTTTTCCTTCGTAATAACTGCAAAAATAAAAGCGTAAATACAAAATGCAATTTTCCTTGCTGTTCAGAACTTACAGTTCTCCATGGATCGTCAATTTCGGCTTTGTCTGGAATCGGAAGAAAGCGTCATGGAGCTTTTGATAATCAATATCCAATTTGCCCATTCTTGGTGCAACACGTTCACGCGTCTTATTCTTAAGTCTTGCTGCATCTTCCTTCTCCTTGACAGCTTCTCGCATTTCCATGATACCAGTATCCTTGATAAAATCTTTGGAAGCATAAGCCTGATGCCATCGCCATTACTAGCTAACAATTTACCTGGAAGTTCCCATGGTGGTTTCTCAATACCTCGCTTTCCTTGCAGGTATTTTCGTTTTTGACTCCAGTGTGCAGGAACTGGAACAGTGTTACGGTACGCTTTAAGTTCAACAAGTAATCTTGGATCTGCTGCCGTTGCATCCCACCACTAATTTCCCAAATAGGTCAAAAAAGACTTCGCTCAAAGATAGAACGCAATTACCTCCACAACTTCAGGTTTCTTCACCAATTGTTTAAGCTCTGCAACACTAAGACGAGTAAGTTGCTTCATTTTCTTTTTTGACACCGCCTGGGCCTCCTCGTTCTCATTCTCGTTTTCGGAATCGGCGAATTCGTCCGTAGCAGCCTGATCAGGTTTCTTCTCTCCTTCATCGCCGGCTTCCTGATCCTAAATCATGTGAATCACCTACAATAACGCAAGAAAATTGTGAACTTACTTCATCTGCGGCTTCCGATTTTTGGAAATGCTTAAAGATGTCAGAAAATTCTTGTAAGGTATCTTCATCCACTTCTTCCAAGCCATTGGCTTTTTTCAAACTTTCCAAATCGATGGGCTGAACAACGTATTCAATCTCCACATCATCGAGAGAGTCGTCCTTGCTATTGCCATTTTGCCGTTCCTTAAACTATTGTGAGACGAATGCATGTTTCTGTTTAGAAGACTTACTGCTCGTAGCCTTGCTTCTTCTTCAAGACGCTGCTTTCTAGCTTTCTTTCGATCTCGCTTTTTCTGTTTTAATAGCTTTTTCTTCTCATCCACTGAACCATTGACGACTGGTTGCGTCTCGTTAGTTTTGACTTCTGCGACCATGATCAGCAACACTTTCTCTTCGCCCCATCCAAGAAAATCCGACAATTTCAAAAAGCCAATGACGCAGAAAGACAGTCCAACATTCGGAGTTTTATTAATCCGGAACACTCGCCTGGCAGGCGCCGGGTCAGAAGCTAGCCCTTTGCTACTGTTTATTGCATAACAATTTGCGTTGTTTAGAGAAATAGTTTGCGTCAACTGGAAATGATATAGATAAAGGGCTTGTGAGAACATTGCTTCTCCAGGATAATAATTTCTTACTTAACCAGATGATATGCACAAGAAAAGGTTGGGCAAGGTGAAAAGACCAGTCGTTAGAAAAATGTGAATTTAAAGCATTGAACTTACCGTTCGAGACGTATAAATCTAAATCCTCGTTACGAGGAAACCACATTCTTAGTGGCGATATCATTTTTAGCCGGACGGCAGAATTCTATGGGGCGACCTTGTCCGCGCCAAACCGAGTTTGCAATGTAGAACACGTTTTTTGCCGAATTAATGTCCCGTCGCCATAGTGTACGGCAGTGTTTGCAAACTACTACACCATGGTGGGACACAGAATCGGATGTGGTGACTTTCTCCAGCCCTCTCTGAAGGCAGCTGTTGCACACCTATAGATAAACCATGAGGGTACATACGAAGCAAAAGACAACAAACTTGAGACGTGTAAAATTCATCGACTGTTGTTGCAATCAATTCCCCTCTCCTTTCTCTTCTCTTTAGCATTTTCCAACAGGTGTTGACTAACGCAGCACGCTTGCCCTTTCTTGACGCATGTCCACTCGCACCAAACATTGCAGATCTGAATACAATTAATGGTATTTTTTTGCTTGCTTGAAATGCCTTTGGATGCCATTTCTTTGTGCTTGGGTGCGGTTTATTTTGCGTTGATCTGATTCCAGACTCTTGTGGCCTAGGTTAGAAGATTTCGTTAATATCACTTATTTCAGTACTTTGCACTTAGTCTCTGACCCTGATCGCCATTTCAGCTTCTCTTGTTCTCGCCGTTTCAGAGTCTTTCTCTTCTTCTTTCGTCTATTCTTTCGAGTCTTTCTTCGCCGCTGCTTGCAGTACTTTTTTCCACCGTTGACTAACACATTAACGAGCTCTTCACGAGCACGTTGTACTCCTTGGTAATTGTGGAAACGCTTCTCAGCCATGCCGGGCCCGTAAAAAGCTGTCAATACTGGAAAATTCTGGGCGAAGCACTCCACCAACTGATGATGTTGCTCTGCTGATGCTGTTTTACAACTCTCTAAACCAGTCTCGATACGAGTGATACCCGCCGCATCCTTCTGTTTTTCGAGTTGCTTCGCTCTCCGCGTAGAGCCAGTTATGGCATAATACTCTTTTGTCGACACACGGCGTACTTGATGCCTCTGTGAGCCACTACCGTCTGCAGCTGTGTATATTTGATTCAAACCCGGATCCACGGCCCACGGTTCGAACCACTGCTCGACTTCATCAACGGTAAAGCCCTCGAGGTCAATTTCCGTTGCCAGCAACCTTTCCTTTTGTTTTCTTGCGAAAACTAGATTTACTGCAAATCCATCAGAAAGAATTCTGCATGCGAAACGATGATTTCCATTCCCGGTAAAATCTCCCAAGCTGTACGTATATATTAACACAGAGTGAGTGTTTGAAATTAAAGGTAACTACCGCTATTTCCCATACTTATTAAATCCGAAACGAGTAAGATCAAGCGCTTCAAAAAATACTCGTGGATATTCGCTCGGCTGTGTTGGTTCTCGAATGGATAACAGACTTGCCAAAAGTTTGGTGTTTATTGAAACAAAACGCCACTTGCAACTTGGTTTTGGTGAAATCGAGAAAAGACGAGGCAGAGTTGTATCACTAGAACTTTTTTCGGAAGCAGCAACAATTTCATGCTCTTCTTCATAGGAAGACAGGATGTGTTTTAACGTTGGAATGTACGCGCCAGGCGATGCCGGTATGGCTTGCTGCGTTGCAGGCTTAGGCGTCAGTGCCTCTAAATCATCACAAATCTTATCGACAATAGCCAGTAAAGGCAAATCCGGTTCAATCAGATTAGGCCATTGAGTTGATCCACCAGCGATGCGTTCGAAGGCATATTCCCATGCAATATTTCGTATCTCAGTTTTATTCATACTCTATATATGATGAAACTTAGTTCAGATATACCAAAACACGATACATGCCGGAAACGCTACTGACAGCTTATGTTCAACAAATGAACGCACACGAGTTTCGAAATTTTCGACTATATTGTTTGAATAGCATGTGGCCAGCAATACACAAGCTTCTGACAATACATCAGATGATCTTAGTTGTGTGTTGGGCGCTTGTTGCATCTGAGGGTGCTTGTCACGAAATTCTCTCCACGAGCTGCTAAGATCTGTTGGCATTTTATCGTTTTTAGTTGTCATTGACTTGTTGAGCACAAGTTGCGTGACCGAATAGAAGAAATTTTGAGTGAAACAGATGGGTGGGATTACTTGATGATCAAGTATATACTGGTTGACAAACAGTTGAGTTCTTGCAATCACCTCTCTCGTATATTGTGAAAGCTCTTGAACTTTTCTTTGAAGCTGATCTCGATGTGCTTCAACGACAACGGAATGTAGAGGAGCTTTTCGAGTGAATGTTTCGAAACCTTTCCAGAGTTGATCTTCTAATATCTCCTCGGTCGACTTAGTGTGTCGCAGGCAACTCTTCGCTCGGGTACTTCTGTGTTCAGTGGAACCACATGCAGGGCATGGATTTGCTATAAAGGCCGTATTACTGGAACTTGCTTGCTTACTCGCTCGACCCGTTTTCTTTGCTTTTTTGAGCGCCACACTCTGAACTTCTGGCTGGCGCGTCCGCTTACTACCAGCTATTGGGCATACTTTAAGCGTGATACACTATATAGCAATGTGCATTGCAAACCTTTGACTTCTCTCGTTGGACACAGTTTCGACCTCATGCTTTGATGCCCCCAGAGTCCACAAGAGTTACACTGAGACTGATTTGCTGAGATTGGTTGCTGTCAGTTAACTTTCTTTTATGAGGATGTGTACGTACCTCTTTTTAACCTTTCCTCCTCTTGTAGCTGCTTCTGTAATTCCATATCAGCGGCTTTTTTTTTCCTTTTTCTTCTGGATGTAGTCTTTGCCTGTCAAGGCGGTCAGAGACAACATGAAAAAAGACCAGATAAGCGAACGCATATAATACGCAAAATCATCCATGATGAATTCAACTGTAAAAGAAGAAATAACAAGGAAGAAAAGATGATAACGCTCAGGTTACTCACATTAAACTATTTCTTTTTTTTTTCTTATAATGACAACATTTATCTTACAGGACAGTGTAAACTAACAGTCGCCCAAAGACAGGTTTCACATAAAATTAGCAGAGTATCATTGACCTTACCCAAGGCTAAATTCTGATAAGGAACGATTTGCCCATCGACATGTTCATGATAGTTGTCTGTATGATACTGCGCCTTGGATCGAAAGTTATGGATCATCCTCAAATACTATTTCATCCATCACTTTTGCTATAGTCCGTTACAATTTGTTGAATGTGCAATAGCAATGCTTCTATAAGCGTGCTTGCAAGCGACTCGCAACAAAATTTTCGACGGGCAATTATAGTTCGAATTCGCAAGAATAAACGCGGTGCATACCGTAATTACACTGACGAATAGTTACCCATGTGTTCTTTTAGTGGAGGCCGTAGGCCGACCACTTAACACCATTATCCGAGAATTGTGGATCCAGAGATTGTCCCTCCCCCCCTCCCCTTTCTTTCTTTCTTCGCTCGCTCTCTCGTTTCCAGATGATAGAGTTATTCCTTTAGCACCATAGGATTTTTATTTTTTCTCTCGAATAAATAAGGAAAGATGATAACACAATCTCTGGATCCACTATCTTGGTTCTTTCATCGAGGCAAAATTTGTTTCAAAGTGGCGCAAAATATAATTCAATAAACTGTAGACGTTTGGTTTCGAACTGTAACAAATCCCGGATTTATGCTACGTCTATGACAGAGAAGGTAGCAATAGAATCGCTATTCCGAAACATATATTTTTGCCAGCCTCGCTTCGCCAGCTTCGGAAGTACGTCTACTCTTCTTTAGGAGATGCAGACGAAAACCATTCTAGCCACCACAACCAAAGTATCAAATCAAGAAACAAGTATCGACACAAAGTTGTATTCATTCTATTGTCTATTATTTTAAGGCGGTCTACAAGGGAAAACAAAAAGAAAAAAAGAGGGGTAACACAAGAATTTCACTACATAAATAGTCTGAGAATATACAATGAGGAAGGTGGTCAAACCAACAAGAAAAAGTAATAGAAACCGCGGGAGGACTGAGGAGCAAAAAAACGTTAACCTTCTCTCATTCAAGCCACCGTAGCTTGACGTTGTTTTTCTTTTTACATGTACAAGTTCTCCAAAAAAAACATGTACTCTTCTTCTTCGGCAAAAATTAAGTGGTAAAGATATGTCGTACTGCTTGATTAGGAGGCCATTCTCCACGTTCCCGTAGTGTCTCTTCGAGATGCAGGATCTGTTCATAAATGACAAACATAATCGCACTTTGAAGACTTGTCCAGAAGACTCTGGGTCCAATACCACGGAACAATCCACCAATACCCTGATTCTTATAATTCCATACAAGTCCTTCCACAATACCGCTATAATGCTTTGGTTGAGGTGCAGCAGTACCCGCTGCGGGTGGGTTTATCTCGGGTGCTGTCGTCGGTTTGTTCCCTTTTTTGCTGGTCTGTTGTGTTTGAAGCAGCGTCTTCATCACATCCAAAGGCGTCGTCACTGCGCCAGCAATACCACCTGCTAAGGATCCTGTCACCATATCGATACCCATGGGTATCTGACCATCCGGTGTTATATAATTCGAATGTGCAATGGCCTTGAATCTCTCTATCATTCGTTGTGTTAGTACGTCCATCTTTATTCCTAGAGCAATATTTACCATATAGAGCAAACTGGACAGCTGAGTAAGGCACATCACGGAGGATGGTAGCTCTAAATCCATGGAACAGAGCACCCCAGCCATCATATTTTACAATCTGCAGAATTGATTGGTTTTAGCACTCAATAAAGACAATACAATAACAACATTTCGTACCACAGACGCAGCATGCCATGTATTTCGATAATTATACCCACTAATAAAGTGTGGGTTGTTATACCGTCCCTGGAGTTGCATTCGTGTCTTTAACACCTCGGAGGGTACATATACGATGGAGGCAGCCAAATCTCCCACAGAACCGGCCGTTAAATGAGCAATAACCCCAGGAACACCATTGGCTGTCAAATTACGCTTTGTGAACTCGTATATCGCGAAATACAAGGCAGTACCCGGTACTATTCAAACGCTTAGCCCTATCTCTTGATTTTCTATGTCCATTCCTTTCTTTTACCTGAGCCTAGCATGGCTGGTGTCACACCCGCATAAAGTCCTCTAAGAACACCTTCATCCTTTAAAATAAGACGGTATGCTTGAACCATGTTATGGTATTTGAATGGTCGATGATGAGGTTGACCTTGTAACCGAGTCTTTACAGTGTCCACGCTAAGTTAAATAGATATAGCAAGTTGAATAAGGTATCTGTAAAAGAAACCAAAGGTAATGCTGCACAATCTTTTACCTGTGCATGAGAAAATCGGCTGTAGCACCTCCTATGCCTCCGGCAAGAATGGCCTGTCCGTTTTGTTAAATGATGAGTTGAATAGTTTCGACGATGAAGGGGGGGCTGTTCGCGATGTACATACGTCAAAATAGGGTGGGTATATTGCTTTGACATCGCTGTGTATCGATGGTATTATAAAGGGATTACGAGGGTGATTGCCACTGATGTCGGAGCCATGGGTGGAGTTCATGAGAGACGGTAAGCGGAAAAGGAGTTTTGAAGACGGGCTGTCCTTGGAGTTTTCAGGCTTCGGACACGCAAGACAGGACCACAAAAACTCGTACGTGACTGTTTGTACAGTTTTTAAAACGTAAAAGTCGCAGCTCGGAAAAATCCCTGTCACTCTTTTCTTTCGCGAATATATCAGAAAAGTAAAACAACATATACGCCTATATAAAATGCCTTCAGGCGCTATAAACCAAACAGATCATGTATCTAACGCTCTTAACAATATGTCCCATAAAGAAATTAATTTCCTTATCTCGAATTTTGAGACTCACCGAAAGTCATTAAAATGTCCCACTTGCGAGGAAATGGGTACTTTTCGTCACAATGGCTCCACTAAAACTAGGCCTTCCCAACCTGTTTTCCGCTGTAGTGGTTGCGGTAGTAGCTTCGGAGCCAAGACCTCGATGCATATAATACAATCCGTCTGGTCTACTGGAAGACAACTTCATACACCAACTGATGCCGAAATTTCTTGATATTTCCAACACAAAACGATGCCCACCAATGCCAATCAACCGTATCTGCAACGACTGCTCACTATGGTCGAGAACCTTACAAGAAAACTCGCCTCCGCCAAAGCTGAAATTGCACGTCTACATGAAGAGACAGCCATCTGCAGGACCAACTTGCTCAACAACGCTCCATTCCAGCAGCAACCAATGTCATTGAACAACATGACCTTTCCTCGGAGATAGAGCCCCGGAAACCCCTCAGAACCCTCTTCCTGGCATCAATCCAAAAGACTTCGGCAACTTAAAGATCAATTGCTCACCCAACGACAACAACGGCGCCAGCAACGACAGGAAGCAGCTTCACGACTTTTGCAACTACCCTCCACTACCCAAGGATTCAAATACATTTACCTGTCAACCAAAGCCAGAATAACCATCGGACAAATCCGCTCTTCTTTACAGAAACTGTACATTAACAACAACCGAATACTTGACATCCACTACCCAGATCGTAACATTCTAGCCTTGCTAATCCACAACGACCATCAACACGAGCTCCGAGAACAACTACAACGCTTCAGAATAACCATAAAAGACAACTTTAATCCATGCGGTCCAAAAACCCTTTGCGATCCCAAATCCCCCCCCCTTATGAAACCAAACGAGGCGATTTCGCTTTCATGCATAACTGTGACCGTATCGAGCGGGCCCTACATCACAACCAAGCTCCAGCCAAGTACGCCGTTGCCCAATAATTTTTCTCCGAAGGTTGGATAGCAAGCAGCTTCTCCAAGAGAGCCTACCTTCAAAACAGACTAGCTTACAACTAGGGCTCGGGCGGGCCTTAGTGTGTTAGGCCTACTGTGCCGGGCTCCAGATAAGATGTTGGCCCAGCCCAGCGGGCCATGGGTCGATCACTTGACCCGGCCGTTTCAAGCTATGACTGTGGCACAGCATTGACATTATCGGCCACAATGAAGTTATTACATTTGGCTTCATCGATGTCATATTAAAAGCAAACAATTGTCGCCGGATTAGCTGTCATGTAAGAATTCATTCTAATCATTTATTCACCTCACCCTTTGATTTTACAGGTTCTTGCAAGGTAATTTGCGTCAGCCAAAAAGTACTTTTGCGCCAGCGAATATGATACCTTAACGTTCGTTCCTACGCTAAATCCGGTTGCCTCCGCTCCGACTCCAGATATGGTATAATCCCCCAAAACCGCGCTTTATTCGTAGAAAAAATAATATAAAATAAAAAACCCCTTCATCCATCTCAACTCATATCTTGAAAGACGCACTACAGTCGACTTTTTTTGGGGGAGGGGAGATGTCAGAAGAAACGATGGAAGAAGCATGGTTGGGTGTGAACCACATCTTTCGTCTTCTCTTCGGCAACCTTCGCCTTTGCGCCAACTAGAAAGAAGAATCCCCAATGTAAGTAGTCCAAATCTTGCCAAGTTCTAAGATAAACATGAGAATAAACTGGTATGCTCTCATTAAGTTATGGTGCATTCAAGTAAGTGGCACTATAAGAACAGAAAGGTGGTTGGGTGATAAAGCAAAACCAGTCACGTCTACCAACTCGTGTATGAAATTTGTATGCTTGGTTGAAGGATTTCTCCACTTCCTTGAACTTCCGAACCTACTTTAAGATATATCTCCAACATTTTGTTTTAATAGCGGTAGATCTTGCTGATCACTCCAGACTCTTCAGTGAATGTATTGGCTGTAATTATCATTTAGATTTGGTTAACACATTAACATTCTATTCTATCTATGTGCTACTGAGGCACCGGTGGACACAGAATAGCAAAGTGAGAAGAACCACTTATCATCGCCAATCGTTCAGATTTTACAAAATATGTTAGTAACCGTCCCAACCGGCGCATTATCCGCGCCCTATCATAGATATCCAAGTAGAACAATTATTTATCACATAAAAGAATTAATCAGAGTTTCGCTTGTTCCTTAGCGTTTCTTACTTTTTTATACACAGAAGGCTCTTTTTCTTTTTCCTTCCCATCGCCCGTTTCTTTTACAGTCTGCCTCCTCTTTATGCTCCCAAAAATTTCAATAGCAAAACTGCGGCAATATGCCACAGCCTGTCGAAATATGTGGAATGGCGCCACGGTTCCCTATATTACCCAATGACTCATACTGTTGCTATTACGATTCGCTCTGGCTCCCGAAAGGGAAAGACCAAACTACAACTTGCGGAAGCGGAAGCAGGAAAGAAAAGACAAACATGAAAAGTATGTATACTTTTTCCTTACGTGTCATGTAGATCTAACTAGGATATAATAATCTAGGTGCGAGAATAAATCGTCAGTTGCAACTCTCGACTGGCGCATAAAGTATCAAACTCGCCGCCTAAGAAAGCTCGAAAACCGGGTATCCGCGGACGATCCACGTGTACAGAAGCTGTCCGCCATTATCGCTACCCTAAAATCAACCAGATCAAATTTACTTGCACAAAGGAGCAATCAGAAAGAACTAGCAAGTAACCCATCTAGGGAAACAGAAGATGACGAAATGGACAAGGTCCAGTTGAACGATGAAGATGCAGAATGGGAAAGGAACGGAGAAGAAGACGAAGAAGACGAAGAATATCAGAATGGTACGAAAAATGACGGAAAGGAAGCAGAGGAGGAAGAGGAAGTGCCAACATCCGGCAGCCATCAAGCACGTGAAAAGCGCCCTATTCTAGCATCGACATCTTCAGAACCGAATTCAAAAAAGAGGAAAATAACCCAAGAAACGAGCCGCTCCAGACTTCAAAGGTTAACAACTCTAAGGAAGCGGCTATTAGCATTGGAAGACGTCTCGGTAGACAACATCACAGTGAGGAAGCTACAAAAGGAATTTAGCACTGCCGAGTTGTACCTGAAAGAAGCCGAAGCAGTCATAGACGTGTATAGCTTCATCAAGCCTTTTTTTCTTTGTCCTACTGGCTAGCTTGCTGTTGATCGACACCCGTTGCTGAATGCCCCTTTGGTGCTGCTCGCAAATGCAGTCTTTACGATAACTGATAACAAAAAATTTACGCGTTCTATTTACCCCGCTGTTCGACCGTCGGCCATATATTCCCTTGTTTTAAATCCTACCACAACCTTCGAAATATTATGCTGTACCAGAGACGACATGGACGGGTTTGACGTCGTTGGCCCAAATGGCAAAACAATGACAAGCTGCCCCGATGCCACCCATAATCCTAAATACATTCTCGGTGCCTTTTTTGACCTCGAGCGAATAGATCGCATATGCCACAAACATGGTCTGAAATTTGACAATGTCCTAAAAATTTCATCATATGGTTCTACGAGCATACAAGGGACTGTGTTGAAAAGCAGAAAAGTTGCAAGATCCCGATACGAGAAACGCAAAAAGAAGCATGCACGGCCTTCAGCAACGATTTTGCGAAAGGCTCAAGAAAGCGATACCGTTACAGCCATCGGCAAGGATATCGTTAAAACCACAGGAAAAGTCAAGCAATTGGAAAATAGCCTTAGAGATAGGACGGAAACTATATGTTTATTGACGGAAGAAATCAACGCTATCAAAGACGGTCGACCCAACACATCGAATGCGGAAGATCTTATTGATACTATTGCTTTCAGGAATGGTTTGAAAAACGAAAGGAAACAAGAAAACAAAAAACTGCTTCTCGAACGGAAAAAATTGCAGAATTTCCGACACGACAAGTATCTCGCAGTCCAGGTAAAATGCCTACTGGCACAAACCTTGCTAAGTAAGCGTCTCCCTTTTACAGGCCATCGTTGACGAAGAGATCGAAAAGAGCGATCAAAAATTAATCAAAGGACGCAAAAGAAAACGGAAAACGAAGGACAAAGATCTGACGAAAATTACAGCGAATAGTTTCAAATGTGAAGATGACGTTTTAAAAATGGATATCAGAGGAATGACCGAAGATCCAAGAACAGGAATCACGTTTTCCGGCACCGATTACGGTGTTGTCACAATGTCGGAATCGGTTTCTTTGCCAACTGAACGTTTTGCCTACCATCTGAAGCTTCATAACCAATTCAGTGCACTTGAGACTCAGGATAAAGACACCGACGATGACTTGGCGTCAGATTTCCAAAAGATACCAAAGACCTTCAAAATCACTGCGAAACAAATTGATGACCTTTCCTTTACAAGACGCGTCAGAAGACAAAGGGAGTATAGGAAAAGGGTAAGAGCCGTGTTTCATATGGAGCTACGCTGCAATGACAATTCTTTCTGCATCGTAGGCGACCGAAGAGGGAAAGAAGGTAAAAGCTATGGAAAAGAAATTGTTAAAGAACAATGTCGGAAATGCAGTTGACATCGACAGTTTGCACAATTATCGCAAGGTAGTATTATACTGTTCTACTGAACTAAACAAATAACTTAGATCTGATTATAGGTTGCGATAGAAAACAGAGATACTTTGAGGAAATTTTATTCGGAGAAGAAATCATAAAGAAGTCAAAACGCATTCAAGATATATACACACAGAAGGCATACGCTACCGTTGCTTCGAATGAACGCAATTTCCTGAATGGTTCGGGAAAGAAAACCAATGTCTTACTTATGATGACTGGCTCGGCTGGAACAGGAGTGTGCTCCCCTATCCGAGGGCATTACCGTCGTGGTGGGAAGAAATTGAGAGAGCAACATTTACAACAAATCTCGGAGGGGATGACAAACGAATTTCGTTCTTCTCAACTGTGTCCTTTCTACTACCAAGTTCTCTCCCACCCGAACAAGAAAAAAGATGGCTATATCAAGAAAAACTTTGGCACAGTCATTTGTACAAATTCCGAATGCATTAGTGTGAAGAAAGGGTACGGCTCACGTGGCCGGGACCAAAATGCTGCCCTGAACATTGCTCTCACCGGGACGAGTGCCCTTTTCTCAAAACACCACGAACCATTTCCGGAGTTCAACCCAAAGAAAGCCAGTAAATACTTGCTGGATAATAATCTGTTAGCTTCGCTTATGTCCATCCCGGAGGGGTGCGGCGTGGGTGCCCGCGCTTAGCAGCGGGATACCCTTCGGGGTAAGTAAAAGGACAGCAATGTACCCTTCCGGTTTGCTAACCATGAATTATATTTCTCGCTACTCGAATGAATTCTGTGTCCCACTGAAGTACCAGATTCATGTAAGCAAAGTATACTTCTCGCATAACTGATTTGGTTAATGACATAAAATTAGTTTACTTTTAGCATAAATTTGGTGCTTTCATGGGCGCAGAATTTGTTTTGCAGTAGCGCAAAATATGTATTCAATAAACAGTAGGATTCAAAAGCTGTCGAAGTTTTTTTTATCAATGATACTACCACTATAAGTGAAACAGACTTGTGGAACACGTACTTTGATCCCTTGCTGACATGTATTGTTACTGACTCGGAACGATCAGTATTACTTACATGGCTCGACAAAACTGTCGATCCCAGTATATATTTGTGACCGGATTCCATCATTTCTGTCATATATCAATTGCCATTCGGGCATGGTGAGGTCAAAATTGCCCAACCGTTCAGCTTTAAAAAGTATCCAAATAAGAAAAAAGAAAAGGTAAAACATGAAAGGCACCAAGCGCCTGGATGACACGTTATGTTGAAGTTTGTGGACGCTATATATAGAAGACTTAGCTCCAGGAACGGTTCCTGTCCCGGAAAGTCAGACAGTTATTATAGATAGATGGAGGAATTAAAGACCTGTAACTCAATTCATAAAGGCTTTGCATCTTAATGTATTGGCCCTACTCTTTTTTTCGATGTCTATCCATCAGGCGTATTTAGTAGCCAGCATGTAATATCGGCTATTCTCCCATATAGCGTCTGTTTGATCTTCTTAGGATCATCCTATTTATAGTGAGTACAATTCATCCAGATTGAATCTCTCTGGATATAGGATGCGCGAATTTCTGTCAACTGTGATATGAAAAGAAGAAGAATTTGGGGTTTGGGTTTAGGTACGCACGTGTGCGTGGGGACAATTCGGTCAAAGAAAAATAGCTGAAAGCGACGATTCTAGTGACAGGTCGTCGTGTCCAAAAAAAGATGGTTTTGCTTTAGTCAAGCCAATTCGGGGCACGCCTAAATACGAATAAATATGCTTACCGCGCTTTTCTACGCGAACAACCTATCCACAAGTCTCCTTTACGAACATGGTCCAGGCACGATTGAATAGCATCAAACAACATTTAACACCAGAACAAGCTTATGCTGAAGCTGTTGAGTAAGTGGTGAACGATCACATGATGTCGTGATGATAATCCTGGCTGACATGGATTCATCGGCTTAGTCCTGTGAACAGTATGGCAGAAGAAAGGGCGAGAGCCAAGTTCAACGTCCGCGAACTGACCTACTTATTGGATGGAGGCGAGAAGGTCACTCAGGTAAAAAAGAAAGAGAGATCAAAAAACCCACCCTTTTCCTCTCCATATTGACATGTTCATTAGCTAAAGCAGCAAATTATGCTTGAGCTCGAGCGAGACCCTCTGTTTCGTATGGACGATATTCACGATATCACAAAGGCAGAACTCCGGGAGAGAACAATGGAAAAGGTACTTGTTTTCTGCAATTGGGTCATGCATCTGAAAGAAAGGAAAGAAACTAATGCATATCTAATTTCGAATATTTAGTTCCGAAGCATGCTTCATCATCTCCAAAGCGAATCAGTGGAACAGTTCAAGAAAAGAATGGAAATTGTCTCGTTAGTAGACCCTGGCTTTTGGACTCGGTTCGGTGTTCATTGTATGATTATCCTATTTTCCTGGTCTTTTTCATGATGTATTGTACTCAATGCATCATTCCTAGATGGGCTTTTTGTCGGAGCTCTACAGAGCAATGCGTCCCCGGGACAACTAGGATACTGGTTTGAAAGAGGTGCTTTATCCTTGTCCAACTTTGTCGGCTGCTTTGCTATGACTGAACTTGGACACGGAAGTAACGTCCCCGGCCTGGAAACCACCGCTACCTTTGACGAAGCTTCAGATCAATTTATTATCCACACACCTACATTAACCGCAACCAAGGTTTGTCTAACGCTAAGAGAAACGTGCACAAAATGAACTAATGCAACCTGAAATCTATACCATCTATTCAGTGGTGGATTGGTGGAGCTGCTCATAGCGCAACCCACGCAGCTGTCTTTGCACAGCTGATAGTCAAGGGCAAACGGTATGGAACAAAATGTTTTGTAGTGCCTTTACGAGACCCAAAAACCTACGCCACATTGCCGGGAATTAATATCGGTGATATTGGAAAGAAGATGGTAAACAAAGCTTTTATCGAATAGAAAAACCAGGACAGAAAAGGAACTGACTTGTCATATTTAGGGAAGGGATGGAATCGATAATGGATGGATCCAATTTACGAATGTTCGTATTCCCAGAGGATATATGCTTATGAAACATACAAAGGTAAGGCAGAAAGTAGCAAAAATCAGCCAGGACTTAAAGAGCCTGAACACTTTTCCAGGTTTCCAGAGCGGGACTTGTAAGAGAGCCCAAACTTCAACAACTGGTAAGATGCCACACGTTGAACTTTGTCATCCGGACGCTGAAATTGGACATTGTTAGACCTATGGTGCACTTCTCCAAGGACGTGTAGCTATGGTTGCCGATAGTGCTCATGTTTCCAAGAAAGCACTTGCTATTGCCATCCGTTATGCAGCTGTTCGACGTCAGTTTTCCAACTCAAAGGCGAACGGTATTGAGACCAAGCTTCTTGACTACCCAATCCATCAACGTCGTTTGATGCCTTTGCTTGCACAAACATTTGCTATGCTTTTCACCGCTGCAGAAATGACGGAAATGTACAATGCAATGATGGTTCGATTGGATAGTGCTAGGGAAGGCGACAATGACTTGGACGAGGTGATGGAAGTACTAAAAGAAACTCACTCTACGAGCGCAGGCTTGAAGGCCTTTTGTACATGGAACTGTCTTCATACCATCGAACAGTGTCGACAAGCATGTGGTGGGCATGGGTATTCTGCCTATACCGGTCTGGCTGCAATGTATCAAGACTTTGCGGTCCAATGTACCTGGGAAGGAGACAACACCATCCTAACGCTTCAGGCAGGTCGCTATCTAGTGAGTAGCTACCGTGAGGCAATGAATGGCAAGAAGCTGTCGCCTGGTGTGGGATACTTGAATAAGCTAGACGCTTTGATTGGCAAACGATGTGCTGCCAAAAACCTTCAAGACATCTTGGATCCCCTAGTCATTACTGAAGCTTGGCAAGTCATATGTGCAAATGTTGTGAAGAATGCTGCTTTAGAATTTGAAGCGTGTCTCGCTAAGGGACTGGACACGGATGATGCATACGAGCAATGCTGTAAGGATCAATGGTTTGATCGTGTACCAGATGTTTCTAAACCTTTTGTTCTGTAAACAAATAGCTCAAGCACGTCTGTATGCTGCCAAACTGCATTCTTATGGTTATCTGTTTAACAGATTTGCTGATGCTGTTGCCAAACTCACTGGCAATCTCAAGGAGGTCTTAATGGAGGTGTGCCTTCTATATGGTCTCTTTGCTATCGAAGATAATGCTGGAGCGTTCCTGCAGTATGAATACTTTACCCCTGCTCATGTTGAGTTTATTCGCAGTCAGACCAATGTGCTATGCAAGTCTGTACGTGACCAAGCTATTCCTTTGGTTGACGCCTTCAATTTGAGCGATTTCATTATCAATAGCCCGCTGGGACGTGCTGATGGTAATGTGTACGTTCATTACTTTGAACAAGTGAAACGATCCAATCCACAAGGCGAACATCCCTACTTTGAACGTTTGATCAAGCCAATGATAGAACGCAAGGTGGAAGCTGAGGACGTAGAGGATGAAGAGGCTGGTTTGGAAGAAGAGGAGGACGAAGATGAAGAATAAATACTCTCTAAAGGACGAATAATGGTAACCTGTACTATTAGCTTCAAATGACACATACTCCCCTATGCCATTCCCCATAATATTACTAAGCTGTTTATATCCGATGAACATTCAATAAATCGTCTCATTATCCCCATTTCTTTTAACCACTGCTGACGATGGAGGAAGCAAGACATTAGCTGGGTTATGACCGTGACGGGATTCTTATCAAAGGGGTCGGAGTGTTGCTGCATACATAGCGGCGGAGGACCCTTGACTATGCATGTTAAACGTTTATGCTATTTTTCGATCTTTAAACGGTACAACAGTTTTAAATAGAAAGTTTACTTAGCAAAGGACATAAAGACCTTGTAATTGCAGCTAAATATCCAACAGAGACCTAACGGAATAATCTATGGTCTTGATCGGAGAACAATCAGAACACAACCCACTAAGGCTTTGGAGCTTGGTCACGCAAGAGAAAAAGTCGTGTTACCGCGATGACATAACAATGAAGAAAAAAAGGGAAAAAATTGCTATGGACGGGGTTGAAAAAGTGGAGCCTTTTAAAAGTGCCAGGTGGTGTCATGTCTTGCAACCGTGTAGAAGCCGCATAAAAAGAGTAGTAATGTGTATTTAAAGAACCGGATGAGTTCTACATTTAGAAGGCATCATGGGTTATCGGATCTGTCAAGAGGAAGCATTTTCCTTAAGCAAATGATTGTTCGCTGAGCCATCACATGCCGTAGCATTTCGTCATGATAGAAAGACGTTATGACAGGTTAAGTCATGGCAGTGTGCTTGACGTAGAAGAAGATGTGAATCAAGGGTAGTAGGGTATCTTCTTGCTTTTTACTTCTTTTTTGGTCGTAAATCCTTTTGTGTTCCATGGCGAGATTTTCGGACCGTAACTGCGGCTTTTTGCACTCGAAAGAACAAAAACGCCAAAGTGGGTTACTGTGTAACAGACTGATTTTTTTTATATATGTCACTCTTCGGAAGAGCCGACATTTGTCACTTCTCTTTTCGTTTTCTTTGTTTCCCTTATACCCAAGCAATGACATTAGCGCACAATAACTTCCCTCTGGGGTACTTCTATATCCTCTCCAAGATGAACGGCTTTGCAGTCGACGTCCGGGGTGATCCTCAAACTTTTGGTGTAAGTATATTGATAAGATGAAACGATTGAAGATAGATCAATAACCCCTTTCTATGTCTTGGATAGCCAAAGTCCAAGATTGTCATGATGCCTAAGAAGACCGAGTCTCCTGAGAGAGACAGTCAACTCTGGATCCATCAAAATGGTAAAGTACCTAGAGAAGCCAAAACAAAACAGAAGAAGAAAACTGAGAGTAAAAAAAAATTACTCATCGCCACGTAGGCTTCTTGACCAACAAATTAACGGGTCTTGTCTTGGATATTCATGCCGCAGAGACATTTATCGGTAAGTAGAACGATCAATCCCTACTGCGCACAGAGAGAAAGAGGATGCCAGAATAAAAATATGGCACAACCTTTTTTTCCCTTTCTTTTTTTGCTAGCTCAGCTGTTTATGTTTCCGCACCTTTCCGTATCACCTTTTTTGTCTGACCCACAAATTTTCTTCTTTTTTGCATAGCCATCTTTACCGGTGAAAGTCGTTTGTATTTGGATCATATGAAGGAAGAAGACCATGTAAGTACATGTCATTTATCACCCACAAGAGGAAAGTCTTCGGCTCATCGTCTTCTTTCCGTTTGAAATAGGCTGCCGACCAGCGATATGGCTATGAACCGGATACGGGTTTCATTTACTCATTAAATGATCCAACCATGGTGGTGGACATCGTCCGAGAAAATCCAAAGCCCGATGCCCGGGTGATGATTTACAAGCGTAAACATTTCGAAAAAGCGCACAATCAGTTGTGGGATATCGAGTTGGGAGATCCACCCCGCGTGGATGACTCGGAAGACGAAAGTGAAGATGATGGCAAGCGTGCCCGACTACGAGCTTGGTTCGGAAACTGGAAAGGCTGGGGCAAGCGTAAGAACGAGCTTTTAGATGAGAAGGATCTGCACCAGGCACACAAGAAAGCCTATGGTGCTAGAAAGGCAAAAGTAAGCCACGAATTGTTAGCTGCTGCTGCTGCCTTTGAAGCGGTCAAGGCATGGGAAAGGAAACAAAAGGAGGACGGCAAGGAAGTCAAACACAAGGTTGCCAAGCAATTGATTGCTACTGTTGCTGCCACAGAGGTAAACAAAGAAAGCAAAATATACTGTTATGCTACGAGTTTCTAACGCTAAGTTTCCATAGCTTGTTAAATTGATTGAAGAACGCGGTCATGATGACGAGGAGGACCTTGACAAGCAAGAAGCCAGAACCAACTTGCTCAAGCGTATGGCTGTTTCTGCTGCTACAAACTACTTCGAAAGCAAGCACGGCTTTTAAGCTGGAATGGGAAACAGGGAACTTGATACCATCTTGAATCTTTTTTGCCCTTTCTTCTTTTACTTCAAGCCATCCATTCATGCCAGTTTTGATGGGGCCCTTGCGCTAGTGAATTCTTTTCTCTTTTTTGTACAGAGCATAAATAAAAAAATCAAACTATGTATATCATCTTTTAAAGTTTTAGACTTACAGTACAGAAAAAAGGATGGTCGGCTGTTTCAGATTTAAAGATAGTCTCTATGATAGAATGGGTCGATACGAAAGAGACCTGATCTACTTCTCATGGATATCAAAGAATATCACCAACCATAAATCATTCTTAAATGCAAGAAAGTCACCTCTATAATATTCTTGATCGAAAAGAAAACAGGTTGGAATCGCTTTCTGTTTGACCATGCGACAAGAATTTTTTAATGTTACGCAAATACCTATCTCAAATCACCACCAAGCAACAACCACGCCATGTTTAACACCATTTTCTCAAAAACACACGCTATTACCAATCATAGGACCCGAGTCTACATTAGGTTTATTTCCAATGACATCTTAGGAAGTTTGCAGAGCTCGTACTACGACTCAACACAATTTAAAGCAGCTTCTAGGAACCCAATTTGTTTCTCTGTTTCGTTTGTCAACGTAGTTTCCAGAACGGATGGTCAAAGGACTGATTCCTGCACAACAGACCCTATCAACCAGCACGTTATCACACTTCTGTTTCCTAAAAGCATTAAGAAACGGCAATCCGCTGTAGACATTCTACATATATATAAGCAGGTCATCAAACGCATACCTCACGGTGAAGGGAAAAGTAGCTAACATTACCTCTCTCGGCTGCAAAGCAGCTATCCTGAGCTTTCATCCTGTAAACGTACAAAACCTAGTCTGGTACGCTAATACCAGTAATGATGCTTGTGTCTATCTCGGTTATATCTTAGAACGCGGCAAGAACCCAATCAATGGTTTTCTGAATGACATTCCATTTAGAAGTTATCGCACTATATTCACATACCCAAGAAACGGTGACTACTGTGAGGGGATCCAGCGTCCTGGCCAATTCTTTGTACTGACCACGGTCATGGCGTATTTAATGAGCAGTAATCGTTCACAAGCGTTGCATGTAAAATGTACAGGGACTTATTCCAAGATCCCCATGTTATGATGAATCGGTCGTCATATCTGATTCCCGGACTTAATAGAAGGGTCTGCATTGGCTCAGGAAAAAATGCGGCAGCGATACGTGGGGCACCATGCTTTACGGTCATCCTTCACTTTGTCATGTAAGCATAACACATTTTGTGTAGGATCTGTGGCTACATAGGGTACGCATGCCTCCAAATGAAAGGGCAACATTTCATTGTTGAAGATATCCACCTTGTGCGTGCCTTAACTCGAGGAGTCGTTGGTGGCTAGGATAATGTTCCAGTACGATCTAGTCATAGTATACACATCGTATCACAATGGCTCTTTTAGTAGAGGCGCGTTTCAATGCCACTATGTCCCATGAATAAACCTGCCCTTTATTTTCAGCATCTTGCTAATGTAAGAAAGCGTTGAAGGATGGGGAGTGTTGAAAGTGACAAGAACCAAGATGAATGGAGTTGTACGACAACAAATATCTTTTTATAAGGTTCAAATACGAAAAAATATAGAATGGTTGAACTTCGTAATGTTCAGTTATTTCATGTTTAAGTAAACGTTGTATGCTAAAGCTTCTTGGTGGACATTGTTCGCAAATACGGCCTGTGCTTTGACAGCCACAACACCCCGAATATCCATAGTATTATGAATGCTGTTGATCAAGTTATCTTTATCCAAGAGCAGTACACCATGGAGATCTCCCCGGTTAGTAGTATGGGCGACATTTATTTTGGATGCCTTGAAAAGTCTTGATATATGCTCTCGGTATCTTGGGGACACACTTCTATGAGAACTGGATGATAGCAAATAAGTATCACCGATGCCCCGGTACTCTTCCTTAATACTTTTGCACACTCTGGAGCAAAAGCAGAAGATACATTGCCAGGATGAAGGGTATTGGGCAAAGTTCCGATCGTATGTATGGCCCGCTGCTTTCCTGGGAAGCGGCATGTTTTCTCCCGAATAATGCACCTTCACAGTGAGACTTGGACCAGAACATGGCGTTGTCTTATACGGCAAAATGCGACCAAGATTCTGGAAATGCAGCAAGACATGACTGTGTTCCACATGGTATACATAGTTGATAACATCAAAGTAAGGAGAGAAGCCTGCGATAATACGCTAGTACATCGCTGGAGGTTCAGTCAAAACATTCTGAAAAAGGAGAAAGAAAAACTAGGCAAACTGTCGATCTGGAAGTAAAATATTTAAAGCGATGAATTCTTTAAGGGTGTTAACTCGAATTATTTGAGTGGGTCATGACTGTATGGTTGTCACTAAGAAAAAGGTTTCAGGCTGGTCTTAAAAAAAGAATAAACAGAAGGAGAAACCATACAAGGAAATCGAAGAAACGGCGCTAAACAAAATAGGAAAGGACATTGTGACCAAGGATACAAAGTAAAGAAACTAAAAATCTGATTTATAACAGCAGTAACTAAATAGGAAGTTACGTCCCTGGACAATATTTATTGTCCGCTGTCCTGAATGAACCTTACATGCAGCGAATATATATAAACCTTGGAGAGGTCCATTATTTTTCTTCCATAAAGCAATCACACAGTTCAACGATTCAAGCCTCTTGATTCATCAAATGGATAGAGAAATTAGAGGATTGCTTATTCTTTGCCTACAGATGCTCCTTGCCGACCTACAAGCGGCAGCTCCAGCTGACGGCCGAACTGCCTTACTTGACAACCATTTGTATCCGAACACTGATAACCATGCCGAGCTTGCACATTCTTTACATTATGCGTTGGATCCCCCCTTGGATTTTGCTTCGCCACTTACCGGTCAGATGCCTTTGCACAGTTCAAATGAGCCAAGATTACATGATATGATAGCGTCGAATGTACATATGCATCATGGTGCCATTCCGACATACCAATATGGCTTGTTGCAAAGAACAGAAAATATTACCGAAGGTACACTTTACATTCCACTTGCTCAAAGCATGCTATGTCTGTTTTCTAACAAGAAATGACATTTATTAGATGCCATTGCCAGTACTGTAAACTTGGAAGAAAATACTTTGAATAATCGAGCATGTGGTCAGTCGCAGAATCCTAGAGTACCTCATCAAAGGAGACGAGTTAGGCATCCCCGGACTTCATCAAGACGTGTACCTGGTGTCATTTCTCACATTTGCTGTTTTTGCGATAAAGAGCTTTCTCGAGCTGATGCATTGGCTAGGCACATCAAGACAGTGCACAGAGATCGGAGATGATATACAACAAGCTTATCAGTTTCCCTTTTCATCCGGTTTGCTATTTGGTTAATTGTCTTTACTCCAGCAACATCATCATCCTTCAACTATATGCCAAATTTTCTTTTTCTTCTTTATTATTCACGCATTTTAATAGTTTTGTCTTCCTCAATTTTCCATCTTGCTATACTATATGTTCATACCATGCATTTAAGCATTCGAAAACTTATGATGTGTTTCACATATTTGATTTTTCTTTCCTTTGTTTTATTTGGCAACCTACGTTTCCGTACACGTTTTGTTTTCACTCCATTCTTATTTTTATGATAGTTAAACGAACAAAAGGAATAAATATGTCGATTGCGATTTAGTACTTCAAACTAGCACGTACAAGTGGAAACGATCTTAATAAAGCATATCAAGAACCACATAAGTCAGCTACTACTAAATGACTCTAAAAAAACAGTTATATGCACGAAATTAAACAACGAGCTCGCAAATGTACCAGTACTTCCTATGACAAAAAAAAGTATTGTTGGCTATTATTCAACCCAATTTGCTATGGGCACATCCTCAATGTCGGTGCTTCAAAAAGTTTTGAGGATATCCAAGTCACTTTGAACGAAGGGGTTGGGCAATCCAAACAACTGTTTCAAAGACAGCAGACAGGCCCTTTCGCAACAAAGCTTGACCATGGACAAGTCTTTCGCCTCACTACTGCGCAACTCCCGTCTGGCGAGTTTCGATCGCACTTTGCCACGAGTATACACCACACCAAAAACGCATAAAAAGGTCGGCGACTGGGGTCTCAAACGAACATTACCGACCGTGATCCGCACACGCTATGCCACCGTTAGCGACCTCGACACAGCAGAGCACCAGACACCATGGCAGAGCGGCGAAGGACAAGTGTTGTTCGTGAAGCGATGGAAGGAAAACTTCCCCAACTCGAAAAAACCTGTGCCACGACCAGAAACAGAGGAACACAATGTCGCGTTAATGACCCCGGCCGAGTTTAAGCGATTCCTCAACGACATCGCCAAGAAAGCACCCGAATTCAAGTCTAAGTTGGAAAAGAAAGAACTCGTTCCCGAACAATTGTTTGAGTATTTGAACATTCATTTCAACGACAAACCCGCCACACCTGTCGTCGGTCCAACCTACAGTGAATATAACCAAGGCTGGGGCTACCCTGTCCCTGGCCGTATCTTGAACGCCGATAAACACGGTCATGCAGTTGGTATTGGTGGTGTGGTTGCTCTTTTGTCCAAGCACAGCGCTATTGGATTGAGGAATACGGGTGACAGACGTGTGCGAACTTTCTACGTGAAGGATGCCGAAATCGACGAGGAAGGTCGACCCGTTGTCACCGTGGATTTACATGCACCAGGATCTACTGTGTCATCCATCATGGAGGATGACTTCACAAACGCATCTTCTGCCTACGTACAATCCAAATTCGGCTCGATGAGTGCGGATGAGATGTTCCGTCTTAAACCGCGTAGAGATGCACCGATCAAGGAGGACAACGAAAACATCGAACCTAACCCCAGACATCAACTTCTTATGGCACGTATCAACGGATTGTTAAACTCGACCGAACCAAAAGAATAAGAATATTCAGTTTATAATAAAAAAGAAAAGTACATAGAATGATTTTTTTTCATTGTCTGTTAACTTAACTCTGTCGACGCACCTGTTGAGTACTGTACAAGTTGGATGTGGTATATGTCGACTAAATGGCTTGATCTAGACGATCAAATTTTTATTTACCTCACTTTGGTCTTGATAAAAGAAGTGACAAAAAGGGAGAGGGGAAAAACTCATCCTTTACGTCGCAACCCATCCTTTGCGGTTAGGACGACCAATGGTATTCTTATATGCATTATTTGAACAAGTCTACACATCCCATTTTCCTCCCTATTTCCATTCACTTTGCTACTTCAGTCGGAAGATATCATGAAAAATCACTTGACAGTAGTATATAATATACAACAAGTTTTCTTTATTTCATCTTCGAATTTTGCAAATAAACATGCCAAAAATGATTCTAAGAAAAAGGGCGATTGTTGTAGACCGGATAATCATTGAGCTGAACAATTTGATGCAGCGATGATTTATTGACAAACAGGGTGCGCCTGTCGGCTAGATGGTGTCTGGAAAAGTTTTACTTCGGCTGCCCGACGACGTACTAAACCAGGAAGAACTTTTCCTCCGCCTTTGTTCCATTGAGGAAGCTCTTGAGCAACCACTGTGTTTGGGTTTTGCCCAGCATTGAGCCGTCTGACAAGCGATGAGGTCCTGACGTTACCGCAACCCACATTAAAAGCCCATGAAGCTAGAGCCCCCCACTGATTATCATTAAGTCTCACGCTGTTGTTAATGTATGAGTCCAGGCAGCCAGTAAATGTCCTCAAGTTTTGTCCAAGCAATGCTTCAGCATTAGCTCTGGTCAGTGGGAACTTGAATGGAACTTCGCTACATCCTCTCGACCGGCATTGATAATCGTAACCCACGGTAGGAAGTCCAATAGGGTCTGGTCTAGGCGAAGGCACAAATCCGGCAAATGATTCAATTAAGTTCAAAGTAGCTTGATTGACGCCTGGACAACCGGCTCCCTCGCTACGGAACAAGAGTGTGAAGATAACGACAAATGCAAAAATGACTTTGTGCATCATATGTATTGAAGGGTCAGATTCAGCAAGATTTGTCTAGAAGAAGTATTGATATGAGCTTTAGATGTAAAATGAACGCTGATCTAAGTAACGTAACAAAGTAAGAGAACGAAGGGAAATTACTGCTTACCTTGCCTTGCGTTCCAACAGCAATAAGCTAGAAGTTCAGGAAAATACCAGGATGCTCTCTTTTATATGTTAAAAAGAAGATAGAGTATGCATGCATGTAAATAAAAAAGAAGAAAACAGGGGTAATGCGGGCGTATATGACGAAAGCAGTGCATTTCACTCACGTTGCACCGATGAGGATTGGTCCTTTGCATCTCGGCTCGTTCTGTCATCCATCCCTTCCAAATAAATCAAAGCAAATTCAGGCAACACGTATAAAGGGTAATTGAGGGTGGCTGAGTCTTAGGGTAGTTGCACAGTAAAGCACAGGCATGTGGGGAAGGGTGCTTTGTATATTATTGGTCTATATTCCTTTATGCACGCTTGTCCTTCATAATCAGCTTTCAGTAATGATTGTTCTTTCGGTTACAATCTGCCTTGCTAATACACAACCGACGTTTTAAGTGCACCTAAACCATGTCAGACGGAAGGAGAAATAATAGCAGCACCTGCGTGGACCAAAGAAAAAGAAGAAAGGATCCAAAGGCGCCGAAGAGAAGTCTAGACGCAAGGAACCACAAAATGAGACTTACACGGAGGCATAAGCGATCGGCATGTGTGACGTTGGACAACCTAATGCTTTGTATGTCATGCATAGGAAACGCGGTAAGCAAATCAATAACAGTAGAAACAGAATACGACCGTACTTAGTACGGGACAGCTTTACTATTATGCAGGTTATATTAAATTAGGGTTCTACCGTCATCAGCATGATTAAGCCTCGGTTAGATTTTAAAAGAAACCATTTGCTGCTTTCGCTTTCTAGTCCTACCAAGGTGTTCTGCTAATCGCCAATGACATGTTAACCAAGATCGCTGCGCGAACTGTGTGACAGGGCGTTCGACGTTCATTATGTGCTTTTTCGTGCAGAGTTCTAATGTAAAGTTTCCTTTACAGGGTGTACCTAACCTTTTTCTCGTTCATTGTACCTTTTCTTTTCTGCCAATCGATATTCTACAATCATCACCATCATCCAGCCTTAAATTGCTGTTGGGAATTGTGCCTCAGCTTGTGCAATGAAGTATCCATGGTGCAATTAGCTTCTTGATCCTTTGACCATCCGTTGCTCCACTCTCTTTCTTAGTATATATCTTACCTAATACGTTTAAAAGAAAAGCAGATCCCCCTTACCACCTCACAGTAGGGTTTATGCGCAATTTTCTCTTTCTTGCATTTTGGATGTTTGCAAGTAAATACACGAAAAAAAATCCTAAGGAAGAGCAATTGTTGTAGACCGGATAATCATTGAACATGAAAACTTGATGCCCCGATGATCTAACGACAAGCAGGGTACATTTAACGGCTATGCCGTCTTTTATATCTCCAAGCATGAAAAAGGGAATGCAGAGAGAAGAATATAAGCAGAGGCACGCATAAGCGAGTCAAAGAGAAGCTTTATCCAGAAAATACCATTAAAGGCTAAAAACGGTGTATAAATGAAACATGGAATAAAAATACATGAGCTTTTGGATATATGATTCTGTGTCTGCTTCCGCAATGTGTAAAAGAATCTCATAGTTATTGCTCGTCATGGATGCATGAGTACAACGGAAAGTTTGTGACCCTAGCACAAATAAAACACCTTATTATACTCATGGATTCTACTTGGTCAATACGAACGAATTCCAACGTCCGGCATAACAATCAATGGCTTGTCCTTGGGGAAGAAGAGTGCATCGTCGAAAGACAGGGTCGAATTCCTTTCCTTCTTTGAGCGTGCGGCCCAATTGTCCGTATTTATCTAACAATTTCCCGTGTGAACGTCAATATCTTCTTTGCTGTTTGCATCTGAATTAGTTGAGCTTACTACTACCACAAGACCACACGCAACCTTTGTCTACATTGAAATAATTTCAATTTGAGTAAGACACAACACATTACTAAAATTTCCAGCTTACCATCGATGACCAATGTGTGGGTTGCTCCACATGCTATTTTCATCGCGTTGATTTCGATCTCCTCGTCTTCATCATTCAAAAAGATTGCCAATCCCACTATATCATCGTCCTCAGCTTCATCTTCTGGTCTTCCCAGACGCCCGTCTTTTCTCCATCCAAAGGTGTACAGATCGCCATCCAACAAGACAGCCGAATGAAACAATCCGCAGGCAACCGTTCCTTGTTGACTAGAGAGACCTGAAAAGTATGTTACTGGCTCGGGATCCGCCGTAATAGATTGAACAGTGTGATAATCCATTCCTAGTTGCGAAAATCGATTGCTTCCGAGGGCATAAATGGGATCATTGCCAGCGGTGTAAAATAAAGCATGCGCTTGTGAACCCGCCATGGCCAGTACAGAGGGTATATTCAGCGTTCTATGCAAGATTTCTCCAAGATAAACGTCGACCTTTCCAGAGCCTTTAAGGGGAAAGAAACGTTAATACCGAAAAGCTTCTCTTCAGGCTCGTACTGTTCTACTCATTTTACGTTTAAGTACATAGGTGGTTTTATTCTGCGGAAAATGAACGGCTGACTGGACTTCGTTTACCCAAGGCCGTGGAGGGTCTGTATGATCGCATAACCACATGGTACCTTGGTCGTCAATGACGCCTAGGTGATCTTCTAGGGCAATCATACTGTTAACGGGTTGCTGAGGCAGCAGGTAGGGTGCTTCAGCGTAGCCATGGTGTTCGATGTGCTTATCCTCTTTACATTTTCACCGACACATTAAGTGGACGCGAACGATTTGAAGAATCTCGTCTCTTTATACCTGTCATGAAGTAGGTCGATTCCCACGTGGCTAGTAATAACTTTTCTATGTTGGGATAGCATTTCGGTGATCGAAGACGAACAGTTTCTTCATCTGCACATTGACGAAAGGCATTAAAGCCGAAAGAAAAGAGCATGGTTTCTTTTAACTCATAGGTCCTATTGGGTCATTTTTGTGCTTTCTTTTTGTTTCGGAGAGTGTCCCGGGGCATTCCGATCACCGCAAACACAAAGACAGGCGGAATGTGTGTCCTTATGCGGGGCGGCAACCAGCTTTTTTTTTTTGATCGATAGGACACCATCCGATTTTCAATAGATGATGCATTGATTTATAGATGCGCCGTGAATAAAAAGGACATGATGCGATCTGATCTATTTTATTCTATTTATACCTAATCAGAATGGTATCTGTGCGGGATCATCCTCTTTATTACCTTTTTCTTCTTTCTTCTTTTCTCTTACGATTAAGTTTATAACCAATGGATTTACAAAGTCTGAAATCATTGTAAATAAATCAGCGCATGAACAAGTTTTCCAAACACGCCATTTCTCCTCTCAGGCTTTTTCCATGAGAAAACACGAGGGAAAAAAAGTAAAATGCCTTAGTGTGTGACTTATTTTGAGTGGTAAAAAAGAGCGCCGTTATATGAACCTTTCCCATTGCCCCCGCTTCCCTTCTTCTTTTTTTCTTTTTTTGTCTCCATATACCCCTACAAAGTTATGCATCCTCATCCATTCCAAGAATCGTTTTGGTCTCCCACAGCTTCAGTTGACACTATTCCAAACTTCTCTTATGGCCTGAATGTACTTCACCAGAAATTACGACAATCCACAGACGAAAACCAGGCAATCATAGACTATCTTCAATGCCGTATTAAAGCCGAAGAAGCCTATGCAGAAAGACTCGCCACTCTCGCCACAACCGGTACAGCTTTTGAAAAGGACCTTGGTGCTGGTCTCAAAAAATGCTTTGAAGTCGTATGCGGCGAAAGTACGGAATCAGCGCAGGAGCACCGTACACGAGCCGGCAATTTGGTAACCACAGCACTCGATCCACTTCAACGGTTTGCAGCAAGGTATCAACGCATCATCACGCAGACGAAGGCCGCTATCGATAGGCGGATCGGACAGTTCGAAAATCTGGCCCGAACCGTCGGTCAAACGCAGGCTGTCTACAACAGTAAATGCAGTGCATTGCAACAAATATGCCCCGGTTTTCGGGCATTCCGCATTGGACCCCGGACTCTAGAACGAGAAAAGCTTGTGCAACTGCTGGATCAGATGCAAACGGACCTCCTTCTATCTTTGACAGGACGTGCCATCTTGCATTGGGTGAAAGTCCATTGCTGCAAAAAACAAAAAGACACGAACGATGTAGACGAAAAAACACAAGAGGTGCAATCCGATGATAGTACTGATGGTGCTGACGAAGAGGCGATGGAAATATGCCGAGATTTAATGTCTTATGGGTTTTTGGCAGCCGTAGCATCGCAGGAGACGACGAGAAGCAACACCTTTGACGCTTCGGAAACAGCAGAGTATACGATCTGGAAACCACCGAGCGATGATGGAAATACCCCAGTTCAGACAGGAACCTTTACTGGTTTACTAGGTCGTTGGAGTGGCCAGAAAAATCAGGATGAAATCCGCAGGACGATGATCCATGAGATGAACGAGGCGGATATTAAATACAGAGAAGCGGTTGAAAAAGCCGAGAAAATGCGAATGGCAATGGAAGAAGTGTTGGTAAGCTAACAAAAAAAGGCTCTGTCATTTTTTTTGAGTTTAGTACGTCTGAGCCAGATATGGTTTAGTTTATGCATTACGAAGAGATGGAGAGTCTTGAACTCGAACGGATTCAGACGATCAAACAAGGTAATGTTATAGCGGACTTTTTAAAGGTTACACTAACTGAGTGAACCACAAAAAATAATTGCATGCAGTTTTTATCAGCGTCGCTGCGGCATTATCCAACACAATTCCTCTATGCAAAGAGATGTACGACCGTATGATGCTCTATCAAGAGACGTTCCAACCAGACAAAGATGTTCATTTTATCGTGGAACAGTACCATACGGGACGATTCTGTCCACGACCCATAGTTTATGTCAACCATTTCTATGGTGGCGCGTCTGGTAAGTGGGAAATGCGCGAAAAACTCCGCCGTGTTGAACCGATGAATAGACCAAGTTTTCGGAGTTCCTCTGGAAGATTATGCACAAGCCCACAAAACGGTGATCCCACCATTGATTACACATGCATTGGAGATTCTTGGGCCTGGTATGGAAAATTGGGGGATAAAAAGAGCTTCAACCTGTCTGGCACTTAGGCTAATGCTGGATGAAACGCAATGCTGTGTTATTTTAGGTTTAAGCGATCTTTATGAAGAAGGTGTGAATTCTTAAAACAAAAAGGAAAAAAGACAGGATAGCAAAGTAAATAACGATAGCTTGAGGCTTTTTTCAAAAAAACAGAAAAGAGAAAAGTCTGGACCTCTCAATTACCACTTGACCAAATCCATGCGGCTCGAGAGCGGATCAACCGGCCTCACGTCAACATAGCCGAACACCTGAAGACGTATGACTTATTGACGCTCGCATGCCTAATCCGGCTTTACTTTATGGAACTTCCCGAGTGCTTGTTAACGTTTGAACTTTACGAGCCTATGAAAGCCCTGTACAGCAATCGTAAGCAAGCGCATTGATTCCTTCCCGAGAAAAAAAAAGGTTTAACCATTCTTTGGGAACCGTTATTTCGGTTTAGATACTCAGGCGGAGAATGAACGCATCATTTCTATCAGTAAATTGCTTTCGACATTACCTTCCGCCAATTATTATACTTTGAAACTATTGATGGAACATTTCTACCAGTAAGTAACAGAAGAAAAGGCATTGATATTCGGTTTTGGCTTAGGTAGACACGAGAAAAATATTCTAAATTTCTACGTTTTGTTTTATTTCTGCATCTTAAGGATTACAGAGCAAGGAGAGATTGACGGGCTTCTAAACGCGTTGGCGTTGCATATCAGTCATCTTTTGGTCCGGCCACAGGTGCAGTCGACACTAAATCTGCACGAACGGCATCCTCAACGCCTGGTTCGTGATTTGATACGACACGTCCAAACCGTATTCTCGGAAGAAGCGGTCAAAGTTCATGAGGATCATGTTCATCGTCGGGTGATTGTGGCGGCGACGGCAACGGCAACCGCGGGCGAGACTTCGAAAGAACCATCCTTGGAAGCGCCTTCGTTTGCCTCTTCGGCATCATCCAGTTCGACGCCGTCATCTGTCCAGGTCCCCACACCAACCGTAGGTAGTCTGGAACGTGCCATGACAACGCCAACAACAACAACAACAAAGAATGACCCGATCAAACCTGCCACGCCAACACGGCGGCGGACCTTGTTGTCGTTTATGCGGAGAAGTTCAAGTGAACATTATCATGGCAGGGTGTTGGGAGGAGGTGCAGAAGGAGGCGGAGGAGGAGGGACAGCAGCAATAGCGGCAGGAGGACGGGTCGTTGGTGCAGTAACCTGCAGACCGATTCCCATCCCTTCTTCCAGTACGCTTTTTGAAGACCCTGACGAGATGAATGCCAAGAGTCACACCAACAATATCCCTGCCCGGCGGGAGAATGAGGAATACCTTCGACATCACCGATCCATCTCACTCAGTACAATTGATACGGCAGATCAATCCGGTCTGGATTCTTTCTTTGATGACGAAGATGGATAAATTGGAAAAAAGAAGACTTTTCGTTTTTGTCTTACTTTATTTATTTACTTATCTATCTTATTTATTTGTTTTTCTTTTGTTGTGGTCTTTTCGGGCAAAAGCATAAAACGAAACTTGTTCAATTGGGGGGGAGATACCTCATGAGGAAGAGGAGAAGGGTAATCCTTTTATTTTCCATTGAAAGTGGATGGTGATGATGTTCCATGTTTTCTTAACTTAAAATCATGGGGAATCCATTATAAGAAAAGATGGGGTTTTGATTTTTTGGTGTGGGAAATGTTTGATCAAGACACCAAAGGATTAAGGCAAAAGAGATGCGAAAATAGGAATAGAACCGGAAAGGCAAATCTTTTTGGCTAGCAAGTTTGGGGGATAAAGAACAACTCTTTTCTTTTTTCAATATTTTGGGGGAGTGGCAGAAAGAGAAAGGGTAGGAAAAGTAGAAGAGGTGGAAGAGGTATAGTAACGATAGAGAGAGAGAGAGAGAGAGAGAGACAGAGGGAGAAGGAAAAGGAGGGGGAAAAAAAAGAAAGGGCGTCTGTGTACTTCTTTATTCCTTCTTTCGCGCACACCCACTCCCGAGACACCTTTTTTTTTTTTTTGCTTTCCTGTTAAACTTTGCCCTGTGATTATTATTATATAATTGTTTTTTTTTTCACTTAAAGCTTACAAAACGCTTATCTTTTTTTTTATGTGTCTGTCTATGTATGTACGTTGATGTATATGTATAAACATGCATATGTCTAGCCTCGGTAAATATGTCTTGTCTGCATAGACACATGTGTGTGGATGTGTGTATGAGAAGGGTAAAAAAGAAAAGCGTCTATTTCTGATAACTATTGGAAATAAAGAAAAAAAAAAGTTCACATGGATCATCTGGCCATTTTTTTTCCACCCCTTTCCTTCTCTCAAAAAGAGAAAGATGAGGACAACCTTATTTTAGAAGGATAAGGATCACAAGGGATTTCATAAATCAAGGAAGAAATCCATACTAAAGCTGTTTCCATTGTTCAATTCGGAGGGGATAAGGTTGCAACAACTAAAAAGATCAGAAGCAAAATAAAAAAAAAAAAGGGGGACATCGATTAGTCTATCTTGTTCAAAGCCCTTTTTTTTTTTATCTTAATTCTAAATGGATCGTCGACGGGAATTTAAAGCCAAGCCATTCGAATTGCATATTGCAAAACCTGTAAGGTACATTTTGAAAAAAAATAAAACAAAAAGTTTATTTTACCCGCCTTCTCTCTGTCTGTTTTGTTTTTTTTTTCTTTTCCCTGGGAAGGAAATATTGTTCACAGATAAATACAGAGAAGGTAACTAGTATTATTTAAAGAAAGAACAAGGATAGCAACTTAAGGTCATATGTTTCTTTCCTATAGAGTGTTAGAGATTAAAGAACAGCCAAAGAAGAAGGATGAAAAGAAAAGAGAATGATGGGCGGAGATTTATTTTGTGTTGCATGCGTTTTGAAATGACAGGTTTGCGTACTTCGAATCCACTTCATGACATATGCCTTTTAGGGCAGGTGGGGAGATCCCGTCGATCATGTGCATCCATCTGTTTTACTTTTTTCTAGCAGCGTGATTCTTTCTTTTATTTTCACAAATAGAAAAGAAAACAAAGCTGCCTAAAAAAAAAGAAGCAATAGCTAAGTTATGTAAAACAATAGACAAAGACTACATAAAAATTATAAAGAGTGAAAGAAAGAAAAGAAAAGAAAAGGGTATCAAATAGAAAAGAGAGAGAAGGGGGGGTGAAAAAGAGAGAGAGAGAGAGTTATTACCAAAGTATATTACAAACAACAATAAGTGTATTTCAAATATAAAAAAAGGGTATTTTTTGTTTGATTCCCCAGAGACCAAAATGAAATGGATGGCCTATGTGAAATCTAACAAAAAAAAAGACTCCCACTGACCACATAGATATAGAAGAGAAGCAAGAAGTAAGGAAAGAGGGAGAGGAACAAGATATTCACACATAAAACACATTATAAATATGGGTAAGAGGAATAGAGAGAGGGAAAGACAGAGAGGGAGAGAGCGTTTGACGCATATGTACATACAATAGAAATAATACAAGCATACATACATAGAAGAAGGGTGAACAGGGAAACGAAGGAGTTCGAGGAGTTAGAGAGAGAAAGAGAGAGAGGATGGGTGAGTGAGTGAGCGAAAAGATAGAGAGGTAGAAAAGAGTGATAAATCGAGGGAACGTGTATGAGTTGGAAGAGGATAATAAAGAAAATACAAGGAACGGTATTGGAAGTGTTGGATTAGTAAGAAATAGAAAGGCTTAAGCATGATGAAGATAGGGTTCGTATTTGACCTGATAGTCTGTCATAGGAGCCACTAGAGAAAAAGAAATTGAAATTTGTAAGTCCAACCGAAACCAAGAAGAAAAAATAGAATAGAATGCCTTACTTTTCGTCATAGCCGCATAGCCTTCAGAACTCGAAAAGAGAGCATGGTAATGATCTTTTTTTTTATAAAGGAGAGATAAGAAACCATGAGGTTTTTCTTTTTTGTTATTTGATTATTGCTCGAAACTTACGATGGTCATTGACATGGGGGCTCTTGATTTCATCAGGAAACCCTACTGCTACTTCTTCTTCTTCACAAGGAGAAGCCGAGGCATGGAAATGCAAAAGATGGGCATCATGGCCCATGGAGAAACCAGGCCAAGCGGATTGCAAAGGAAGACCCACGACCACAGGGCTTACCGCGTTGGAATCGGTAGGAAGATGGGTCTGATCGGGACTGGTGATCATGGTGGGCACAGCAGGCGATGTCGTGGTGGTCGCCATGCTAGCAGAAAGTGACGAAGAAGACGAGGAGGAAGAAGAAGGACACATGGCCTGTCCAATGGACGACATGGCTGCCGAGGAGGAAACCGAGGAGGATGAGTTGGAAGATTTGCAACTGAAATGATCGTCCGGGAAATCAGGTACCGACATACTCTGGCTGTCCTCCTCGTCATGTTCTGACCAAGTCCTGATCTGACGTCTGAGTTGCTCATTCCGTTCCTGAAGTTTGCTGATCCGCGTACGAAACTGCTCTTCCTTTTGAATCGTCTGCTTCACTAAAAAAAAACCAGAGAAAGTATTAGAAAAAACCCAAATGGCATGGAGATTCTTTGTTAATTTTCTTTTCTCTTTACCAAATTCAAGTGTACGTTCAATGATAGTGCCTTTGGAAGGTCGTCGATCATTTTGGAGATTGGGCAAAGAATGAGCCAGTTGTTGAAACTTGGTATTAAGACTTTCACGACGAGCCCTTTCAATGGCGTTATGTTCCGCTCGTCGTTCTGCCTTGGACTGTGCCCTAAAGGATAAAATATGGTATGAGATCACAAAATCTGTTGTTTTCAACAAATGACCCATTTGTTTTTATGTTTACTTTTTGTTATTAGGAGATGAAGGTTGATGTTGATCTTGCTGTTGTTGATGTTGATGATGAAGAAGTTGATGATGTTCCTGGAGTTGCATTGCTTGGTGATGGTGATACATCACTGGAGATTTAAAAAAAAAAAAGAATAAACAGAAAAAAAATTTAAGAGTCAGTTTTTTTGCTTTGGGTGCTGTCAATTTTTTTGTCTTTTTTAGATGTCTTTCTTTTTTTCTCCTAATATTTACTTTGTTGTTGTTGAAGCAAGGCAGACTGTTGTTGGAATGAGGAACGATGTTGCAATGAAGGATGAGATTGCAATTCGGTTGGCGATGAGGTGCCGGTTGCAATAAAAGCTGGTTGTTGTTGATAGATGCCATGTGCGGGCGGGGTCTGAGAATAGAATAGGGTCATATTGGGATCAAATGGATAGGACGGTTGTGGAATGAATTGATTGCTGTTCGGATGACAACTCATTGAAAGATAGAAAGAAAAACAAGAGTAAAATACGAAACGAGAAAAAGAATAGAGAAATGAAAATGTAAAACGAAGAAAAAGGTTAAACAGAAAAAGAAAAAAGGGTCAGATGAGAGGTTTGTTTTTTTTTGTTTTTTTGGTGGGTAATGATATATTCTTATTTTGTCAAGCCTTTGTTTTTTTCTTTCTTTCCTGCTTTTTTTTGGTAGAAGAAAGAAAATGAAAAAATAGTAGAGAGATAAATGATGATAATATGGAGAAAAGGGAAGAAAAAGCTTTCTGAAAAAAAAAGTTTCGGGGGAAGTAATCGAAAGGTGAAGAAGAAGGGATATATAAAAATTTGGAAAAGAAGAAGAAGAAATCAAGAGAATAACCGCAAAAACTGGATGTTTATATATTTTATCCAAAGCACATTATTCTACCCTATGGTAGTGCGCTATAAAAAGAGGATAGAGATAGAGATACAGTACACTAAGCTCTATGATTCGGATCACGGGGAAATGCCTAATGTCCATTGGAGTCCGCCGGACTATCTCCATTTAGTACGACAGCTTGTTTTGTTCACCATGTCGGAATACACTGTGAAAAAGAAGGTTTGCTAACCACACCTATTGGTTCTGGACCTTAAAAAAAAGCGAGCATTATTTTGTATTCGAATCACAGACCTTAAAAAAAGTAGACGGACTTTTTATCAGGGCCCTGTTTTTCTCCTTTCTTTAATATCGTAGATAAAGCTGTAGTAACATGTTACATAGTAGTCGTTTGCTATTATCCGTCTGTCTATTCTACCAACTTAAAACCTATTGCTAAGCTATCAGGTAACCAGGAAGACGCAAAAAAAAAAGAAAAACGATACTGTTCCAATGAGCCGAATAAACTACGCGGAATGTTATAAGCAGCGTTCTTCTTTTTTTTTTTTTT
>MZZL01000405.1:1117345-1164345 GCA_002749535.1 Apophysomyces variabilis | reverse complement strand
TACGAAGGCATCTTTCCTTCGGCCCCCCCTTTTCTGAATTCCTTTTTTTTTTTTTTTTTTACCTTTCTTCATCTTCCAGGTTTTCTAATGCCCGGCTATCACGTAAACTGAGAGCCTCATTCGTTCCAGCATATTTCGCTTTAATTGCTTGCTGTTGTTGTCGGACGTTTTCCTCCCGACGTTCCAGATTTTGTTTGGTCCTGTCGAGTTTTCGTCGATGGCGTATAAGATCAAGCGGTAACAAAGACAGACCAGGTGCCTATCATTTATCCATAGAAAGAATAGATGTAAGCAAAGGAAAAAAAAAGAAAAAAAGAAGAAGCACACACAACTTACAGTGTAAACCACATAAACAACAATACCCAGCAAAAATAAGCATCCAATGACAAAGGCAATGGCCTTTTCGCCATCTGATGGACAACGATTACAAAGCAAATAAGAAATGAACCTTCTCTCTTTCTTTTTTCCTTTTGCTAACGGATTTTCAACTTACTGCTTTCTGACAATAGATTTTGATACCAGCCTAGGTCCACATAAGGAGGAATGGCTGGTTTGGTAAAGAGACCGATCAACAATAACACAAGGGCCAAGGAGACAGGAATCAGAGCCCATCCTGTCGCGCCTAGAAACGCCGCGGGAATAACAAAGAAACAAAAAACGGCGATCAAACAGTAAAGCACTGAAAAAAAAAAGAAATATAAAGAGTGAATCCGTCTCTCTCTCTCTCTCTCTCTCTTTCTTTCTTTCTTTTCTTACCATAGTAAACAATTTGAACGGAAAGCATCATCCAGTAAATTGTGTCTTTGTTGGCCCATGGTTTTTTCAGACCTTGATCCCGATCCACGGTCCAGGATACAAAAAAGGCATCCATGGGCAACAAAGCATTGGTCATCAAGGCAATGGTGGTCGCTGCCACCGTGACCACCGTGGCATGCACCTGATGGTGTTGTTTCGACCGATAATATTCCGTAAACCAAGAGCTAAATAATAAAAGTAACTATAGCAACATGAAAGAGGATTTTTTTTAGAAAACACTGGTCTTTTTCCTAATAAAGAAAACGCTCGCCCCCTCCCTTCTCTCTCTCCCTCTCTGTCTAGTACTACTTTACCACAGAGACTATGCCATAAATGGCCCACGTTATACCGACGACAGGTAACATCTCCGGTTTGGCCAAGACTTTGTAAGTAAAAGAGAGAAAATAAAAGATAACAATTAAAATAAAAATACAAAGAGATTTTTTCCCCGAACTAGCAAAAGGGAAGCAAGAAAAAGAATTAAAGAAACAAGACGTAATAACAGATACAAAGGCAAATTCCCTTAGTCAAACGGTTCCCCCCAATCTTCCCATTCGCTCTTTGGTAGGGACAATAATTAAAACACCATGATGTCAAGTAGGTTTCATCCGTGCGTTTTTTTTTTTTGCTGCATCGAGCCATTTAATGAAACACTGAAACCTAACACGTGCTATGCTTTCTTTGGTTTTTTCTTTTATGTCTTTCATTTCCCTTTGTGCTCTGCCTTTGAAAAAGAAAAAACTGAAGGATGGGGGGGGGTTTTTCCATGACAACCAACCTGTAACTATGTCAATTACTAAATCTCCCCTCCCCTTGTTTCCTAGCAATATAATTTCATCAATTGCTTAGCTTCAAGCAAAGGGTACTTGGGTCCCCATCCTCATTTTGAGTTTCGTATTTAAAAACGATAAAGCACATTGTCGATCATCTGAAACCAATCACTCTGTAAAATGAAAGAAAAAGAAAAATTAGAAATGCCTCGTTCTCTCAATTGCAACGTAGGACGATCAAAAAGAACCTATCAGAAAGAAAAGAAAGCGAGCTTGTCCCTTTTTTGTTTCTTTGGGTTTCTCTTTTTTCTCTTTGTTTTATTGCTCGCTGTCAATATCTCCTTCCAGCAAATCATTCTGAAGTAGACTTTCTATAAATGGCATGTCGGCTTTGGCCAGTGTAAAGGACGATTGGTAGATGTAGAGACTGATATGTTCGATAAAAAAGGTTAGTTGCTTGATACTGCTAATGCTGTGCATGGTCAACATTGGTCGCTTTAACTCGCCAAGAGAAGGAATCGTGGTATCTGTGTCATTTGGAAAATGATCCTAAACGGAAAAAGAAATAAAGTTAAAGAGTCTGCTCCCCATTCCCCATTTTTTCTCCAATCTTTTTTACCATGACATGTGGACTTTGGTTTAATCGTTCTTCGAGCATCTCCATCATTGGCACCGGGCCATCCATTTGTGGTTTCACTATCGTCTCCACTGTATCTCGAATGAAAATCCATTGGTAACTAGATGATATTGCCATGGAAAAAAACGATTACTCTTTTGCTTATCTTATGGAGTCCATTGTTTGTCAGCTTACATCTGAAATGCATCCATTTCCAGAGTGCATAGTAAATCCAAGAATTTACACCCAGCAAGAGCAATCTGTGCCTCTTCGGGCCTGTCATTGGCATTGTTGTACAAAAATGCATTGAACAACCGCATCTGAAAAAATCACCGACAATAAGAATAAGAAGAGATTAGTACGCTTCTTTGCATAAGAACACATGTTCTTTGTCCTGGTTCGGAAAGCTTACCAATTCTGTGATAAGCACCGGCCAGAAATTGAGCAGATGATTTTGTGAGAATCGAATCAACATAATCCTCAGACAGAGATAGATTTCCACATGCACCATCTCGCCATGATCAAGTTTCAAAAGTTCAACTAGCTTTTCCTGGATAATCGGAAGTTGGGGTACATACTGGTCAATCGATCCACAGAAAATGACATACGATAATCGACGTAGACTCAAAGCCCTATTCAATGTCTCCTGTTCCTTGTTCGTAAAGAAGGCTGTGGAAGGTGTTGTGGTGATACGACCTATTAATTCTGTAAATCGTTCCTTTTCAAGAACAAAGGCCGTCTGAATAATGGTTCGCCATTTCTTCGCTGTCATCGCATTCATATAGAAAAAGCGATTGTCAACAAACACATCCCACACTTCTTTTCTCCATGTTCGATATGTAAACGGCATTTTTGCCATTTCACATATTTGATCAAGAATCACAGCAATCTTACTGAACCTAAAAAGGAGACAATTGAACATGCTTATTACTTTTTCTCACATTATGTTCTTTACTTACATGGTCCGGGTGCGTAATGCAGGTCCAATGACATAGTAAACAAGATTGTTCAGCAATGAATTAATTCGATCTTGATCACCCACAAGCTGCCGCAAGTTCGGGATGACAGTCGTTGACAAATGCTCATTGATCTTAAGCAGACCAATAAAGAAAACAGTTCAGTTCATGGTGGTTCATGATATATCTATCTTTTTTCCTTTCTGATTTTTTTTGGCTTTGTTTACCTGTGTGATCATAACGTCTTCCCGTGATTTCATGCGGGCCTTTTTCTCAAGATCAGATACATTAGAACTAGATAAATTTCGGCTCACATCGCTTGCAATAGTATCCGCAAGGGAAGTCTCGGATCTGGAAGCACTTGTGTTATCGTCATCGTACACCGTACTTCGTCGAATCCACAGACTCTGATCCAGTGACCGACCAGCGATCAAGATACAGTAATCCACGCATCGCTGATACATATCCTGTGCATCCTTACGTGTTTTCTTGTCAATGGATGATCGAGTAAGACCTTCTAAAGCCACCGTCAGGAAACGTAGCAAGCCAGGTAAAAAAGTCTTGTACGTCGCCGCCTGTGTAAGGTAGTCTTTCGCAAAAGATTGGATCAAAGGCCATAGGTGCGCCACCGATTCCGCTTTGATCAAGTTACCGCAGTAGATCTCCGCAAACCGCATGAGCGATATGTCCGTCCTGTTGTTGGTTTAGAGAATTAAAAAAAAGTAAGAAAATCTCAACCGCAAACGAATTCCTTTCTAGTTCGGTTTATCTTACAATTTTGCACTGCGCAGGATATTCCGTCGACGGTTCAGCTGCATACCGGGTGTTCTCTGCCGAATGCCTTCTAACAAGACAGATAGGATATGCTGTGGTGAATTTGTAGGTGTCGCCGAAAGGACCTCAATGGTAATCAAGTCATATTGGTCGGCAGATGACTACAATAATAATAAATATATGTGCGTTTAGTTTTCGTGTAGCATAGTGAAGCTTAAAGGTCATGATTCCCATGACAAAAAAATACCTCATACTCCAGAGCAATTGGGTTTTCAATAAAAAATATCTTTGCAAAGCTTTCAATAAATTCGACGGTACAATGTTTGTATAGTCGCTCAAAGATATTTTCTAATCGTGCCTTGACACGATCGGCAGCATAACCGAAGCTCTGTAACGCAGCATCTTTTTTGGCATGCCCCATCACGTCTGTCGTCTCGCCAGACCAGTCCGGCCGCCGAAAGACGCGCCACACATCCAGTAAAATGTGTAACAGTACAGGAAGATGATAAAGAATTGTGTCACGAGGCTTTTTTTTTCAACGTTACGTCAGTTTTATCCCGCATTGCTTCCTACCCGATCCATTTCATTACCTTGGCTTCACCAGACCGAGAACCGTCCTCGCCATGAACCAAATCAACCAAGCCTCTCAGCTCAGATCGCTCGGGAACCTTGGGTATCGGCAGTGGCCGATTTGGATCGTACCATTCATCGCTAAGTGAACGTTCTGTCAAGCAGAACATCAGGATCTTCTCCAGACCGTTCAAATAGGTCAGAATGTCCCTCTCAGGTCCACCCAGAACGGCTCCTCTTTCCTGAATACAAGGTAAAGCTGACTTGGTTCCGTCGGATTGACTGGCGTCCCCGTGCATCAACAGTCGTACGGTGGTATGGCAAAGCGTGATTCGCTGACAAACACAAATCAACAGTGGCACGACGATCTGCCGAAATCCACCTCGGACGTGCGGCAAGGTCGCTATGCAAAAGTCCATCCAATGTTGCAAGATCGGATGGTTGCCGGTTGATGTAAGCGCGTCCGTTACACACTTGACATACAAGCCTGATGTTGACCGTGCCAGATCCGAGGCCTCTTCAGCCAGTTCTGCCACCCGTGGGACATTGCTCGAAGCAAACTCGGATATCGAATCATTCGCTGCCTGATCCAAAGAGTTTTTCCTCCGATGACTCTCGGTAGAGCTAGTACTCGCCTGACCGAGAGCGCTCGCGGCTGTGATCGCCATGGTTGCATGTAGAAGATGCAAAAGTTTCTGTTGCAGGTCGAGATCACCCGTAGCTATACAAAACAAGCTTTTATGCAGGACGCCTTCCTGCATCAACTCAGTGATTTTCATATCCACTACATCTAATTTGGAGATGATCAAATACAGCAAGTCCGCCGCATGAAGTTGTATACTGTGTACAGTCTTAATCATTGTCTCATAGTGCTTCTCACATGGTACACTTTGGAGAAATCTAGAACCAAAAAAATTTATGTCTATCCTCACCATAAATAAAAGCCTCTAGACTTCTTGTTACCTCAACGCAATCCGAACCAAGAGTTCCAAAAACGACATGGAAGCACGATGACTTTCTAAGCTCACAAAGGGTTAGAAAAACAATGACACAAAGAAAAAGTAACAACAAAGCAATAACATCGAGATGTTCCCACTTTGCATATCCAACTCCAGATTAGAACTTACCAGAAACACCCAAGGATTGTTGAACGAGTGAAGGCATCGGACCAGTGACGCCAATGGAATGGCTTCTGAATGCTTTTAGTACACCAAGACCACCAAAATTAAGTAGAGCCACCAAGGTAGTAAACAAATAGTCTACAGTCTCCATGTCAAATGGACGCATGTATACAAAATAAGGCACGATCATGTCTTCCTGAAACCCTTTTTGCAACTCCTGCTCGTCGTAATGAATGATCTTTTCTTTTGTACGGTAAATAATATCCTTCTTCAGCATTGTGAGTATGAATGGTTCCAGCAACCGTACGTAGCTCTGCAAGTGACATCGGATCCAAGTTTCCCCTGCCCGTCGATCGAACGGAGTTGAGTTATCTCGCAGCAGATCCAACATCAAAAACATCGGCCGCGAGAAAACGGTAGATGTCTCCAGTCTATTCTCGGAAAGTTCCCAGAAAACGCCAAACTTTTCATAACTTGCCATTCGTTCCATATCATTCGGCACAATCAAGTAATTCGACATAATCGTTTCGATTTGATGAGGCGGAGATATTTCAGTCAAAAGCCAGATCAGTTCTACTGTTCGCATATGTAATAGCTGCATGGACGGGGATAGAAAGCCCCATAACTGTAAAAAAAAAGCAGTTGTTGTTTAGCCTTGACAACAGAAATTGACCATAACATGTACTCCATTTTTTGATCGCCTAACCTTATCCATCATTCGGCCTAACACGACTTGGTTTTGCAGCACAGATCCGTTTAATACCTTGCTGCGACCAATAAGCTGAGTTAATGTAGACAGACCAGCGTCAACCACCCCAAATTCTCTCCCTTTCTGGCAACATTTCAATAAGGCACCAAGTAACTGAAGACGATCCTCCTCTTTCCATGTAAATCGCTTGTCTACGTGTCGCGCAACAAATTCCAACGCAGCACAAACACCGTGAAGGATTTTCTCCAATTGGACGTCAATGGCGCGTAGCCGTTTCCCATCCACGCCTACGTCTATTCCCATATTGTCCTTGTCCAATACCGTGTAATTATTGACTAGTTCAACTAAGAAATGAGATAGGTTGTATATCAGCTCTTGGACGAATAAAAGGCCTCGAATAGAGTCGTATTCCGGACGGGTCACTTGTGTAAGTTGCGTATCGCGGACATGAGTCGTCGTCGATAAATCACCAGCCTCTTCACTACTTTGTCCTTGCCCTTCCATACCCTCCTCCTTGCCAAGCATTCCTCCGGTGATGATGCTCTGCCTATTCGAACCATCCAGACCGTACAGTTCGCGCGCATATTCGAGAATATCCATCCCAGCAACATATTGTTTCCGCTCCACATCATCTTTCGCGCCGTCGTCGCGAGAATGGCGCCGATCAAGGAAGATGAAATCCGGTAATTGTTGTAAGATCGTCATGATCAACTCCACACATTCATTTACTTGTGGTAATATATCAATAAAGGCTGCATTATGTATCGATTGCTTGTATGAATTGTGTTATTTTACTTTCTTTCTTGATTCGCATTATTTTACCTGTAGTTTCTTGGTTAAAGTAGCTACTACCATGGGTAAATGGTATTGTCTGATCTCTTCATCGGAAAACCGGAATGACTTCAAAGTAAACTCGACCAAGCGCAAGTTCTCTAACTCTGATTCCACGTTGGGTGCAGTCATACTTCCGTTTCGGATGGCTGGCTTTCCCGGAAAGCTCAGATCCAAAACTCCCCACAGCTTGGTCCATATCAAATATGGCTCAACCATTTCCATCCACATATTGGCTGTTTGCAACATCTTGAAATAGAAAAAATATATATTGATGTCATTTTTTCTTTATCCATCATCAACAAGATCTATCCATTTTTCCCCATCCTTACCTCTGAACTATATGACTTTTTATTCAGATGCCCTTGCAAACTTATGAGAGAATCAATAAAGATATTGCTCACGATGGGCTGCCCAATCTCCCATTTGTCCATTAGTGATATCAAAATTTTGTAGGGTCTCTGTATCTCTGCAATCAAAGCATGCTGTTCTTGATGTGCTTCAGACGAAGTTGTGAAAAACAAACCTCGGAGCGCCTGTGTTGCTGCTTTTTCCGCATATTTGTGGAAATAAGCAATCTGTGCCTGGGACGACGCTGCCGTGCCTAAAAGCCAAGCATACAATCGACGGTTGAGTGACATGTCTTTACGCAGAACAATAGCGAGCGCTGCCCTTAATAAGATAACGAGGTCTTCGTGGGGTATCATTCTAAATGTTCCTTTTTGTTACGACAGGGATCCAGCTAGGATTTGGAAGTTTACCTGTTATTCAGCGAAAAATTCTGTAGCAGGAGTTCCAGCATCCCTCGCTGTACCAGTAATTGATCGTCCGTCAATGTGGCAGAAAAGGCCCGAATCATCAGACTAACATTCTCCCCCGTCCCTAGCACAACTGCAACGTCTACAAACCGAGGTCAATGTTACCCGAAAGGATCCTCTAGGGATGGCAACTTTATACCTTCTTTACTGACGATTTTCGGTAAGCGACGGAGCAAATAGTTCAATGCTGGTGGTCGTAAACTACGGTTGCTAATCATAACAAGCCATAGACAAGTATAGAAGAAAGGAAGTTCCACCGTCTCAGCCAGAGAATCGATTAATCGGACAGCCTAACAATCGTTGGTCACTTTGGTGAGATGGGCAAAAAAAAAAAGCGCATGCGTTTCAGGAACCGACTTTATCAAAAAACTCGCTCCCTTCTTCTTCCAAGGCTGGTAATAGTGCAATGATCAATCCTCGCATAGCTGGCCGAAGTTTCTCCCGAAGCGGTAAAAAATAACGTTCGAATATCGTCAATACTTGAGGCTAATATAAGTAAAACAAAGGGGAAAGACTCAGTATGCCATTCCCAACCCAAAAAAAAATTCAGCCCATCTTCCTTCTTCCGTAACGAAACCTCTTCCCTCTTTTCTTTCTACTTTTTTTAATACCTTCACATGAGTCGCCGCATGTTGTACAAAGGGAAACAAGCCTATGGACCATAAAGCAAGATCTTCTGCAAGTTGATCTGACTAAGGAGGAGAAAAAAAGAAAGGCATATAAAGGTACGGGCCGATGATCAAATTGCCTGTTCCCCAGCAATAGGCTTACCCCAATGGTTGCTAAGATATAGCTGTAAACCTCTAATGTCTTCTGATGAACACCAGCAGGAAAACCCGGATTAAGACATTGAGCTAAACGTTTCGCTACCGTGGATTTACGCGGAACCACGGGGAACTGTGGATACGCTTGGAAAGACTATGCCACACAATGGCCCCAAAAGTAAGAAAAGTTAAGATCAAAGCACTGATCTCCAGTGGCACTTGTCTCGTCCCCATCATACCTTTAGCAAACGTCCAAGAAAGGATATAATATCTGCCCATTCATTAACAGCATCAAAGGATTGTAGGTTCTTTTCGATAAGCTGGACGTATTTGCGAAATCTCGGATCGTTTTGATAAGCTGTCAAGATTGGATAAAGTGCGTATATTCAATAAAACCGAAAAAATGAAGCGCATAGAGGATGATGGCCTGCTGTCTCTTTCTCTCTCCATAGATATATGTACCTTGTTCTCTGGCATCCATTTTTCCCAACCGGGACCTGACTGGCGTGGGTGATCGTTCGCTGTCTGATACATAAAGATCGTCAAGCTTTGTTAATCCTAACCGGTCCTAGCTTGTTCCAACGGATAATGCGTTTGTTTATCTACCTCTTTGACTGGATGTGGATAGATCGGTTAGACTTTGGTGAGAAGGGCTGGCAATGGGACTATGGGATCGGCTGCTAGGTTCACTCGAGTCGGCATTGTCTCCCATATTTCGTATGGATATCTTTTTCAGTAACTTTTGAGGAATAGACAATGGTGCATTCTGCCATGGTTGTTCCGGGCTTTCATTATCTGACATGGCTGGTAATCATACAAAGGGATTAAAGCGAACGCGATGAACACACACACAGAGAGAGAGAGAATGGGGCAAACTGAAGGTCACACTCTGCGTTGCCTTTCTTGCAAGTGTCACGATGGCGGGATTCTAAAACCATTATGGAGAAAATCGATAGAATAACAGCATAAGCAGAAATTGGACCCTTGCGGGGGGAAGGCTACAATTCCCCCACCCTCCTTTAAGCTGAGTGTTTTAGCAGCATGGTAATCTAAGTTATCAATCAGAGAGGACAAGTCTCGTATACATCTGCAGACTGATCATCGATGACACCAAAAATGCCAGATTGAATAACTGCTTTACAACCGTTTCTTATTAAATGTCTACCAGAGAGAAAAAAATGCTTTTCATGTTATATTTTTTTTTCGACATGAATGAAATGTACATAGAATCTTTAACATTGCAAAAAAAAAGTTAAGAATTGAAAGTAAAAGGGAAGATGTGGGGATGGATGAAACTCTATTTTCTCTTGTTTTTGTTTGATTTTCTACGAACTTCATTCGGGTTTCTACGGCCGAAACCAATCGTGCTGGTACCAAACATATTGTTATTGATCGTTCGTGTATCTGCCTTGCGATACATAGGGATAAAATCAGGATCAAACATATCGATCACTTTTTGTTTCGATCGGCTTTGTTGTGCTTTAATGTATTCTTTTTGATCCTCGCGGAGAACAATGTTATTGGCATGTCGGCCACCCTTTGGGATAGGTACATCGTACTACAAATGTCACTTTAATATCTCACCCATGATTCAAATTTCCAAATTTTTCTTTACTCCTTTACCTTTGTTCCACGTAGGTTATGCGTGAAATTTCGCTTCAGATGGTAACGGATCTCACCTTTACTATTGGTACTGCAGGATACACGGCGCAAGGAAGCATTGCCACACTTAGGACAAAACTTCTTCTCCATATTGCTCGTCACCCTAAACAAAAAAGAAAAAGAGACAGAGTTTTAAGATTTCTGACGTAATTTATCAATGCTCTCTTTGATCCTTACGTGTAGCAAGCATGGCATCGTAAGACCCAGTTTTTGATTTTTGTGATACGATAACCACCTGATGATANTGTTTATCTACCTCTTTGACTGGATGTGGATAGATCGGTTAGACTTTGGTGAGAAGGGCTGGCAATGGGACTATGGGATCGGCTGCTAGGTTCACTCGAGTCGGCATTGTCTCCCATATTTCGTATGGATATCTTTTTCAGTAACTTTTGAGGAATAGACAATGGTGCATTCTGCCATGGTTGTTCCGGGCTTTCATTATCTGACATGGCTGGTAATCATACAAAGGGATTAAAGCGAACGCGATGAACACACACACAGAGAGAGAGAGAATGGGGCAAACTGAAGGTCACACTCTGCGTTGCCTTTCTTGCAAGTGTCACGATGGCGGGATTCTAAAACCATTATGGAGAAAATCGATAGAATAACAGCATAAGCAGAAATTGGACCCTTGCGGGGGGAAGGCTACAATTCCCCCACCCTCCTTTAAGCTGAGTGTTTTAGCAGCATGGTAATCTAAGTTATCAATCAGAGAGGACAAGTCTCGTATACATCTGCAGACTGATCATCGATGACACCAAAAATGCCAGATTGAATAACTGCTTTACAACCGTTTCTTATTAAATGTCTACCAGAGAGAAAAAAATGCTTTTCATGTTATATTTTTTTTTCGACATGAATGAAATGTACATAGAATCTTTAACATTGCAAAAAAAAAGTTAAGAATTGAAAGTAAAAGGGAAGATGTGGGGATGGATGAAACTCTATTTTCTCTTGTTTTTGTTTGATTTTCTACGAACTTCATTCGGGTTTCTACGGCCGAAACCAATCGTGCTGGTACCAAACATATTGTTATTGATCGTTCGTGTATCTGCCTTGCGATACATAGGGATAAAATCAGGATCAAACATATCGATCACTTTTTGTTTCGATCGGCTTTGTTGTGCTTTAATGTATTCTTTTTGATCCTCGCGGAGAACAATGTTATTGGCATGTCGGCCACCCTTTGGGATAGGTACATCGTACTACAAATGTCACTTTAATATCTCACCCATGATTCAAATTTCCAAATTTTTCTTTACTCCTTTACCTTTGTTCCACGTAGGTTATGCGTGAAATTTCGCTTCAGATGGTAACGGATCTCACCTTTACTATTGGTACTGCAGGATACACGGCGCAAGGAAGCATTGCCACACTTAGGACAAAACTTCTTCTCCATATTGCTCGTCACCCTAAACAAAAAAGAAAAAGAGACAGAGTTTTAAGATTTCTGACGTAATTTATCAATGCTCTCTTTGATCCTTACGTGTAGCAAGCATGGCATCGTAAGACCCAGTTTTTGATTTTTGTGATACGATAACCACCTGATGATACAAGATTCAAGTTCATCTGAAGCAAAACGTTCTAATATCATTGAAAACGTAAATAATCTGCTAATAAAATGTGCGTCTCCCTTTTTTTTTTTTTTGCTTGTTACCTGCATAGCGAAATCGTTGGTCATACATGCCACATCTACTTTGTTGGTACGGCGCAATTCTTCTGGTGTCACGCCCAGTTCTTTTGCTCTAAATTCTTCAAGGTTGTCAGGCGTGATCCATTCACCCGCATCGCTATCGTCTTCCTCTTCTTCTTCCTCGTCTTCGATCTTTGTTTCAGCCAATGAATCCGTGACAGTCTCTACAGACGTTTCATTGTTCTCTATAGTGACTGCCGTACCATCCTCAGGTGTCGAAGAAACTTCATTCAAACTTTTTTCTTCTTGTTCTTCTTCTTTTTGTTGTTCCTGTTGTTCTTTGACTGCGAATGTCTGTTCTTCAACATCATTGGGCTTTGCCGCTGATTTATCGTTATTTTTTTGCTTGTTGTTCTGTTTATGCGCTTTTCCTTTAACAGGGACAACTTCCCATCCATCTTCATCTACTTCCGGGGCTTGAACTGCGCGTCTTCGAGGTGCTGGTGGCGGTGCGGTAGGTAAAGCAGTAGGTCTGGGCTACAAAGCGCTAGGGTTAAGTCCCCTCCATTTATAACAATACTAGGATAGTCTTACATTGGCTGGCTCTTTTCGAATGTTCTCAGTACCATTCTTTCTGACCTCCAGCATATGTGTCAACGCAAGAACTTTCAAATCGGGAATGGACAGCGATGCATAATCACCAGTCTTCTTTGAAAACTCCACGACTGTCAGGTTGGTCAGCAAGTTCGAACAAGAAAAGCGGGTAGATCAGGATAAGATAAAAAAGGAAAACACACCTGCTCTCAAGGATTCTTCTGAGGGATTTTCGATACGGATTTCGAACGGCAATCGACTGAGGAAATCTCTGGAATGAGCACTTCGAACTTCCGTGATTACTTCAGGACAAGTGTAAAAGTCTTCGGCCAGATCTTTAAGGGACATGCCATGGATAATGGCATTGGTATCAATGACAAGCCAGCCCAGTTTGGATTTGTTTGGATCGACTTGCGTTAACTTTTGTTCGTTGGACATGATCTACACTAAAAGAAAGAAAATACAATGGCGTCAAAGAAAAAAAAGCAAAAACGGGACTGCTGACAAACCGTATTGTCCTTGGCTTGTGCAGTGCGGAGAGTTAAATGAAAAGCTGCCCCCTTCCTGCCTGGTAAGCAGTACATTCCTACAGGATCTGGAGAGAAGAAGAATACATACGTAAATAAGCACAAACAGCAGTTAATCTTAGTTCTCGATTCAATCAGACCAAAATAGCAGGAGAAATGAATTTCCATCGAGGAACACGGCAAGTATGGCTACCACGGCCACGGCTGGTTTGCGTTAACGGCACCGAGAGTACAGCGTTGTAGCAAAAAAAAAAAAAAAAGGCCTCTGGTACGGATTGAACGAAGTTATGTCTTATTATTTATGGTAACAGGAAGTTTATCGCACGGAGGAGTAAGGTCGCCAAGTTAAATGTCCACATTGACAGTTTATCTGAGCAAATAGTTCGCATCAAAGAAAGGAAGGAGTGACTGATTTGCTTTTCCTGACAACTCTGCTGCGGAGAAAGGACACTTTCTTTCCTTGTTTGCTGATTGAACCGTACGCGATCAACACCATCGCTTTTCCGTCAAAACGCGATTGCGGCTTTTTTGGCATTCTCATGGAGTTGCAACAGCGGGCGCAGTTTACGGGCGAGATCACTAACGTGAAGACGCTCATTGGACTTCTCAAGGCGATTCAGTTTGGCACCGTGAGTTTTTCGATACAACCTATCGTCGCAATCCCTGTATGGACTTTATTTCTCTTTTAAACTTAGAGCACGACTTGTAATATATATGATGAAGGCTTGACTTTCACAGTCCAGACGTCCTATCGATTGAAAGCAGTGATTTATATTAAGAAAAATACATTTGCCACGTTCTGGAAATTGAACGAAGTCGAAATCACACCCTTTGCTCTGGATCTCAAATCGTTGGTGAACTGTCTTTCCTGGGGAGGAACAGCTGCAGCTAACACTTGTAAGCTTCACTATGTGGGGCCGGGCTATCAATTGGAACTTCTGTAAGGAAAACACAAAAAAGCAACCCGGATCAATTCCGGTCTGCATCGAAAAGATCTAACATTCCATAAAAGGAGAGAAGATCGATTGTTACACGCTAACACCCATTGCTGGATTAAGACACTTACTCCCGATGCGGATCACGAAGGTCCCGATATAAGCACTGATCCAGGATCTGATCAAAGAGTTTACATGCGGGTAAAACAGGGAAAAAAGCGGCTAATATTGCCTTCTTTTACATTATTACCTATTGACCCTATGTTGGTGGAAACACTTAGTCAGTTTGGTTGAAGAATGCTTTTGATGAACTGGATCCTTCATGTAAAGAAATTACAATCACACTTTCCCCAGATAATCCTTGTTTTCAATTGATCGGGGATGGACAGAGACAGAACACACAGGTAAGTAACAAAAGACAAAAAGAATTAACTCATACTTATTATGTAATGATCCAGATTCGATATCTAAAAGAGTCTGAGGGGATTATCAGCTTACATTGTCAGCAAACTACCTCCTTCATGTAAGCTCGTATAATGAACTCTCCCATTTTTTTAACTGGATTTATGTCAGTTACGGACGTGAACAGTTATTGCATTGTGTAAAAACACTTGAATTATCGGATCAGTTATCTCTACGTCTAACTCCAAAAGGATGTTTGCATCTAATGGTAATGTTGCCGAATAGGGTTCGATTGACTATATCCAATAGTTCTTTTTCTTTGTTTTAGTTTCACATACCCGACAGTTTGGATCGAGCCGGTGGTAAAGTGATCTACGTGGATTTCTATGTAAGTACTTGAGTTGGCATTGGTCCGTTTTGACTCGCTTGGGACTCATCCAAGACGCTCCAGATCGCACCATCTGAAACTACCGCATAAGGCAACTAGCTGAGATTCAATTACATAGTCACGATCTCATCTTAGCGTGTAAAAAAGAAATATTAAAGCCATCCAACTCAAACCTTAGAGTACTATTTTCTTCGTCTTTTCCTTTTTATTCTTATTTGGATTACTTTTATATTATTGTAACAATGTCTGGTCCTCATCTTTGGCTTCGCGCGGAAACCAAGCCTATGGAACATAGAGCTGCATTGACTCCTTCCACGGCTAAGGAACTACTGGACGCTGGATTCAAAATCACCGTGGAGCGGTCTGAACAGCGCATTTTTGATGATGAAGAATATGCCAAGTAACATCTTCCCTTTCAATTTCTTCGTACAGTGATTGATAGGTTTTTTTTAGGGTTGGATGTCCCCTTGTCGATGCTTTGAGCTGGAAAACAGATGCTCCTCAGGATGCTTATATTGTTGGATTGAAGGAGCTTCCTGAAAACGATGACTCTCCTCTTTCCCATACACACATTTTCTTTGCTCATTGTTTCAAGAACCAAGGTGGATGGAAGGAACTTTTGCATCGATTTGACGCGGGAAATGGCACTATTCTAGACTTGGAATTTCTAAATGACGCTAACGGTATGAAGAAAAGAACGAATGACATGTTGAATGCAAAAAATTCACACGATACATTTTTCTTTTAGGTCGCCGTGTTGCTGCATTTGGTTATATGGCTGGATTCGCGGGTGCGGCCGTGAGTATTGATGTATGGTGTCACCAGAAAACTCAGAGTGGCGTCTATGGAGCGTTGAAGCCATATCCTAATGAAGATGCCTTGATTGAACATACCAAGAAGAGGTTAGCTGAGGCTGGTAAGTTCCTTTTTCTTTCTGTCTGTGGTGGTGATAGGGGAAGAGACAGAAGATTTATCTTGCTCTTCTCTAGTGGCTGCCAACAATGGCGTGTATCCTAAGGTCATGGTCATGGGCGCACTCGGTCGTTGTGGTCGCGGAGCGTGTGATTTTGCTCGTAAGGCCGGTATTCCGGAGGAATACATCATCCAGTGGGATATCAACGAGACCAAAGGCGGGGGACCTTTCCCAGCTATCTTGGATGCAGGTAAATCGGCAAATAAACTTTGTGAAAGGGTGGAGAAGGCTGACTCCAGGAACTTAACTTACTTTTTGTTTTCTATATAGAAATCTTTGTGAACTGTATCTATCTAGCCACAAAAATCCCGCCGTTCATCACGCGTGAGATGTTGGATGGTCAGCGTCAATTGTCAGTAATTTGCGACGTGTCTTGTGACACGACCAATCCCAACAATCCTTTGCCGGTCTATTCCATCAATACCACCTTTGACAAACCAACCGTTCCAGTCGAAACAAGCAACCCACTCCCATTGGATGTTTGCTCTATAGACCATCTACCTACCTTACTGCCTCGCGAGAGTTCCGACATGTTCTCAGCTGATCTGTTACCCACCATGCTCGCTTTGAAAAACAGATACGAAGCACGCGTTTGGACAGACGCAGAGAAACTTTACCAAGAAAAGTTGGTCGCCGCAAGATCCTAATAGACTTCTCTCTTCTTTTTTTTTGTTCGTAACGTATTCCCTTCTATTTTTTTTGTACAGTAACAGTTAGTTGTTTCAAAAGCTCGAGGGCAAAATTGTTTCTGTGAATATAAAGCAAAGTTTTTGTGTTGTTTTCAAAAGAAACAAAAAGATGCAATAGCACTCTCCATCATTGTAGATATGAAGGTCTGAACCAAGTTATTTCGAAGACATCCGACCAGTTGCAGTGTCCTTATCAATTTCCTTTTTCCGGTCATGCTTATCTTCAACAGAAGGGTTGTTTGAGTGCTGATTCTTTGCTGTTTGGCATTAAGGTATCCACTAGGTCAATAGCTGCCCACACATGGCAACTTTCTTTTTGGCACGATATGGTCTACATCGCATAGTAAAAGTTAAGTTGAAAAATCATGTCTGAATACCCGTATACATATGCATTTCAGCTGGTTGATGTCTTCATCCAGCATACCCCTTTGCTCTCTTCGTATGGCAGCTTTCTTTATAAAAGTTGATAAAAAGTTAACTTTAAACGATTTCAGTTTTGGAAAAACAACGCTATTATAAACCGAGAGGAAGAAAGTACTTTTCATCTTACTTCTTTTGACATATTTCAATGTAAAAGCGTGCGCCAATAAAAGACCTTTCCGCTCCATAAGCTTCATTGCTGAGGGGTGAGGAGCCGGAATATCCAAGTCACGTCAGATTTCGGTGTTTGCCCACACACGGTGAAAAAATAAGGAGTTCCAAAAAGAAAAAGGTGTACGAGTACAGCATGAGTGAACCAGGTGTGTATGCAAGATCCTGGAAATAGGCGAAAGAAAGAGACAAGTTCTCTCATACTTCGTCGGTAGAACAAGCGGACAAAGATCTGCAAAGGCAAATCAGTGCTGAATACAAGCAATGGAAATCCACAGCACCCTATCTATACGATCTGCTCATGACAGACAAACAAGACTGGCCCTCGCTCACTTGCCAATGGATGCCAACCAACACAAGGTTCGCGAACGGAACAGCTTTTCTTTTCTGTCTATTGCAGCTCAAACAAAAGACGAAAATTTATATAGAGGCGAAGAATCTGTGTCACAGGAGCTTATGATCGGCACGCTGACCAACGACGAAGAACCCAATTATATCAAATTTTTATCGGTCGATATTGCTAATCTTGAGAATAATGCGGGCGAAAAAGGTGAATCCGAAGATACGAATGAACACACAAAAAGTGGGAGGAAACTGAACGTTGGGGGAGGCTTGTTATTGTTACTTATGTAGCTCTTCATGCACGTATCGAAATCAAACAAAGAATACGACATGAAGGCGAGGTGAACCGTGTACGTTACCAACCAGCTAACCCAGATATCATTGCGACGCAAACACGGGAGGGGGATGTACTCGTGTTTGATCGAACAAAAGTAGTGCAGGATGTCACATGCGATCCTATTCTTCGATTGAAAGGTCATACCCAGGAAGGGTAAGATCGCCCTTTGGGGAAGTCAGCCAACCTTCTAAGAAAACCTTAAATCATAGATATGGCCTTGCATGGAATCCGCATCTTCCTAATCATTTGTTAAGTGCAAGTTTTGATAAGACGATTTGTCATTGGTAAGACCGTTAAATAAGCATATTGGAATTGTGTTTCTGATAGGCCGGAGTTCAGGGATATCAGGGGTTCGGTAAATCAAGATAGAATATTAGAACCCTATCAGAGATATGAAGGCCACACTGGTTGCGTAGCGGTAAGGAATTCTGAAAATTTTGGGCGGCACAGTAAACCCGATTGGATATATCGAATTAGGATGTTCATTGGAACGCTGCGGATGAATCGTTGTTTGCGTCCGTGGCTGATGATAAGACACTTATGATGTAAGCCCAGACAAAGTGAGTCATCCTATGAGAATTCACCCACTATTTTTATCTCCACCCAAAAAAAAAGCTGGGACACCCGCTCGCCTCAAAGACCAACCCAAAGCGTTCAGGCGCATGACGGCGAGGTTAACTCAGTGGCTTTCCATCCTCGTAAGGAATGGTTACTTGCCACAGGATCGTCAGACAAGGTATGTATTGTGTAAAAAGAAAAATGATGATGTGGAGACTAAGAATGATGTGCTCGGTAGACGATTGGCTTATTCGATATTCGCAAGCTCAATAACAAATTGCACTCATTGGAAATGCATCAGTCCCACGTAAGGCAGGTAGCTTGGAGTCCACATGACGGCCCTATTTTGGCATCATGCGGACTTGATCGCCGATTGATGATATGGGATTTGGAGCGTATCGGTGAAGAGCAGTCAGCGGAAGATGCAGAGGATGGACCACCTGAACTGATGGTAAGTAGGAAAAAGGGCTACACAAAAAAAAAACAAAGGAAGGACCCAGTGAGATCGACGTTCATATTTTCTTTTTTTTTTTGTTTAGTTTGTGCACGCGGGCCATACACATACGGTGTCAGAGTTTAGTTGGAATCCTCTTGATCGTTGGACCATTGCCAGTGTTGCTGATGATAATATTCTTCATGTGTGGAAAATGGTGAGTATATATGTGAGAGAGAGTGTGAGAGGGGAGAGCGGATGTCGCAGTTCTATGGAGTTACGCATTTCCATTTTTCTTTTTTGGCTGGTGTGAGTGATAAGGAACTGAAACGTTATTTCATTTTAGACATCGAGTCTATGCCGACGTACAGATGCGGATAAGGATATGGAATATATGCAAGCTGCACCAACTGATCTGGAATAAAGAACGTGTTCACAGAATGAAAATTTCTCACCCCACATACAAACGAATCAGATTTTAGGTCAGGTGTTTCTTGGACTTTTTCGATGATGAGGTTAGTATTAGGCAATTTAAGCAAAGAAAGCCGCAAGGGCAGATGATTCGCTCAAGAGTGGCCAAAAAGGCGCCACCTGAAAGAAGAGGGATGGAACACGTGTGCCACCACGAAACAGTGGGGAGGAATCTTCCGTCATGATAAGCCAATCAAAATCCGTGGGACCTGCATTCTCCCTATTGGAGCGTTCAGGAACACACACAGACAAGGTAACCTTGTGACGGGCCTGGTCCCGAGTCAGACCATGGTTGATATATAAAGCCCTCCCATGGACTGGTCTCAAGCCCCTTTGTCCTTTCCTTACAAGTTGAAAACGTCTTACACACACACACACACACACACATATATATACACAAAAACAATATAAACATTTTATATCTCCATATATATACACATCTCTTCCCATCAAGCATGACTGATCTTAACTGGTGCACTTACTGCGACAATGCCGTCAGCGTCTTCTCCGTATGTATCTTGATATAATGATACCTTGTGTGCTCAGCAGAAATGATTAACTCATTCAATTTGCTTCTTTAGAATTCGCTGTATTGCTCTGAAGAATGTCTTCGAGCCGATGCATTGAACCATCATCCATTGCTTGGTTATGACTATGCCGAATTGAAAGATTTTCCTCGATCATCACGAAATAGTCTGTCCTCTTCAGCGTCCTCTGTCTCGTCCGCTTCCTCCATTTCTTCCAACTCACCTACACTATCACCTATTCCATCTTATACCTTACCATCATCGTCAAAACATGCAAATCATCATCAACATCTTCACCCATACGAAAGTCGACCATCTCCTCCGGCCTTTGATTTGGACTACTCACAAAAACGAAGCATCTTCTACATCTAAATTTAATATCGTCAAAGCATTTTCCCTTACCTTTCTCCCTCTATCTATTTCTCTCTTACTCTATCCTATCATCGAAATGTTTAACCCTACTCATCCATCCAAGTTGTACATATGAAATCTGAAAACCCAAAAATCACCCCTCTCCAACACGCACAAAAAAAAAAAAGAAAAAAGAAAAACAGTTTATCTCTTTCTTGTTTGCCCATGGATACCAAAGGATTCTTTATCCTATTCTTTTACTTTATAACCTATACCGGACCCCTCTCTCTCTCTCTTTCTCTCTCTCTCTTTTTCTTCTTTCTTTTTTCCATGTAAATGCTACTTATCAATAATAAATTCATGCCAGTCATAAAAAAAATCACACCAGAAGTTTACTAAATGACGTAATTTTCTTGGTTTATTCTATCATTCTATCATTCTATCATTCTGCTCCCTCCTGTTGGCTAAATAAGAGGAGCCTCCCTTCCTCCTTTTCAGTTAAGTTTGTAAAAGAAAAAGACAAGACTAATAAAACAGCAAAAGGTACAAACCATTCCTTTTTCTTTCCGTGCAGACACTAATTGCCCTGTTTAATTTTTGACTCATAAAGTTTGGCGTAACGGGTTCTGTTGAGTTTTAAAAGAAAAAAGGTTCCAGATTGTCCCGATGCCAAAAAAAAATCTTTTATTTTATCTGATCTTTTTTTCATCAAAGAGAAAATTTTTGATTATCTGATCCTTATGTTCGTTTAGGTGTCCGCTCCCGTTCAGCCGTGTATGGCCCCACCTTAAAAAGAAAAGATAATCTAGAATGGCCATTTCAGTTGCCCTTGACGATGGGTTTGTTGCCATAACAAAAAAAGATTCCTTTTACTTTCTTTACGTCATGGCTGCTTTCTTCCAAACCAAATGCGAAACAAAGCAAAGCAAAAATGGTTCTTCTTTTGTTGGTTTTATTTTGGCCTTGAGGATAAGGGAACCATTTGGTCGGGACAATTCGGTGTCAACAGTGTGGAGAAAAAGAATTATTAGAAAAAAAAATCTGATAAGTGGAACCACGAGTTGCCGTTTCTGATGAAGGTCAGGAAAGATCTGATAACTTTTTCAAAGGGCTGAGATTGGATTGCTCCGCTTTGTTGTTGTTCTGTGTTGCGCGCATGCTACCCAAACAAGAAAAAGAAAACCAACCATAGGGTAACGGTAGATTATCCATCAACACATATACAATTATTTCATTCATGGACCGAACCCAAACAGAAAGGTTATTCCTTTTCGGAGTTCCCATTCTCCTTTTCTTCGACAATCCCCCTTTTCCCCTCATTCTGACTCATGGAAAAAAAAAGTCATGTCATTATAATCTATTTTCCTCCTTTCCAACTCCTATGAAACTACAAATGAAATAGAAAAAAAAAAGAATTTCTTGGTCAATCCTTAGGTCAAGAAAAAAAAAAGTAATCCTATATTCCTTTCCACTCCCACTTAGCATAGCTTGTTAGTATGAAGAAGATCACGACATCAAAATTTCTGATTGAATCATTGACCAAGCGCCTACAAGATTTAAGAAGAAGCAACCTCGTTTAGTAAATGGTACAATGTTGATGATGAGCCCAGTGGGCTTTTCCACATGGATGTTTAGTCAAACCCCGGTCTCCGGCAAAAAAAAAAATTTTCCCGCAAGATCCAGTTTGTTTGGACTGAGATTATCTCTGTCGAATAGCATTCTTTGGCTGTAAACCTACTTTTTTCATTCACCTCTTTCTTTGCCTACCGCTGATACATTATGCAGTCATTGCAAACCCAAGCCAAAGCTTTTAAATATCCAAAAAAAATAATAGGAGTCCGTGATCACAGGGCAAATGCATGTTATATTTTACACAAGAAAAGAGTACTCCCTCAATCCACTATAGACAAAAAATAAAAGAAAAACAATAAAAACAAGGAGAAAGTAAATATGATGAATGATAAGGAAAGACTAACATAGGATGAACAAACGGACAACAGCAAGAAAAAGAAGAAGAAGACCAGAAAACGCCATGTCAACGGTAGACAAAATGAACGAGAAAATTCATCATGGCAACCTTTCTGGTTCGCCGTTTTCTTTCTCACCTGGTGTTCCCTCTTCGTTCATTCCGTCCAACAAACGGTGAGGATTGACACTCAATGTCACATTACTCTTCGTTGTGTGGTCACTGGCTCTCCGTGAAGACAAGAGAAAGTCTTGCGAGTAATTCAGATGGCCTGCTCCTAACAAGTCCATGGATGGATCTGTTGCCGCCACAGGTCTATCTTTGACAGGCAATGGCTCCCCTTGCCCCTCTTCACGTAAAAACGAGTGCTCTGAGGCAGACGATACCTTGCGGTTGAAATAACGTTGCCATGTCTCCATGGAAACGAGATCAGGAACCTGAATATACACGTCGTACCAGCCTTGACCGTGGATCTTCAATACATAGTCCTCTAATTGAGCCGAATGGACTGTCACTTGATGGTACGACATGACAGAGCCTTTCTTAGCGTTCTTCTAGGTTCAAGGTCAAAGAACGAACAATAAGAAAAAAGTGAAAGGAGAAAAAAAGATAGATATTTTACCGAAAAGTAAGAAAAATAGCCTAACCATGGGAAGACCATAATATGCTGCATTTCCCATTGTGACAAGAACGGAAAGTAACGAAAGACCTTGCGCAACGGCAGCCTAGCCTAGAAGACAGACAGACAGAGAGAGAGAGAGATGGTTCATCATCCTTCATGGTTGAGCTTTTCCCTTTCTTTCTTTGCGGTTTACCTCATGTACATTGACAAAATTGCCAAGACTTGACGATGCATCACTGGGTTTCCGTACCCGATCGCTTAATACGGTGCCTTCCATCATATGATTCAAACTGATTAATTCTCCTTGTCGCGACTGCATCTGTGCCGCATGACTTCTTTCCGAATTTCTGCTACTCTTACGGCATTGACGGAAGAAGGCGTGAAGCTTAGGCAAAAAGAGAATCAGTAATGAAAACGTCGTTGCCCAAAGGACAGAAATCACGCTGATATAATACTGTGTATAGAAATCAGCGATAGGATTGATCACCACAGCAAAACCAATCAAGGCCGCAAAAAGGATATTACTGTATTTAAAGAAAAACAGAGAGAGAGATACGGGGTACGGTTAGCCATAGATGTCTCGACATAAAAGAAGCGCGTTTCTCCCCTTCTTTAAACTTACTATACAGAAAGGCCAATCTGTTTGCATTCACTGTAATGGCTATATTGACGGCTTGCCAATCGTGTTTTGTAGGCCAGAAACGTGGCAAACAAGAGTAGACCCATACCATAGACCAATGGGAAGATATTGAATGCGGTGGTTGCGCTACTCTGACTGTCACATTTCCAATAATGCCTGGAGATATTCACATCGATTCGTGTTGGCGCGGGTCTGGTGATGGCTAGACCGATCACTGAAATGGTCTATATAGGCTGAATAAGCAAGAGCCTGTTCTTTTTTTTTCTTTTTTTGATGTGTACCATATCCAATCCGATCACAATCGACACCGTTTTGATCAATTGCAGATCGGTGATCACCGTGCGGGTGATGAAAATATTGTTGAATATCCGATATATCCGGTAATTTTTCGCGATCATGTTGCTTTTTTGAAAAGGAATAAATTAAATCCCAACCATCACGGGCCGACCAAGTATCTCTCCCCCCATACTTCTTTTTGTCGTACGATGTTTTTCTGTTGTCTCTTTTTTCCCAAGCTCCACTTACCCAATAACAAGCAGGAACCCCAAATTGAATGTTAACGGTGCTACAATACAAGTAGCCTGGGAAGGAACACCAATCATCATCGTAACAGAAATGTAAGTCAATACAAAACCAATCAGTTCAAGGCAACAGAAAAGTGGGCTAGCAAAAGAAAGATAAAAACTTTTAGGCCATTGAAGAAGACAAGCAAGAAAAAACATTCTTCTTCTTTTAATTTCGCCAGTATACCTTGAAGCCTTGAATACCTGATGTTTTCGCATGATAACAACCAGGATAAATACGGCTACAGCGAAAAGAGAACCTGCCGAGGAGACTGTCAAGATAACATGGGAAATCGGGGAACTGAGATCGGGGTTCAATGCAACGCTTGGTGGGGCATCAGAAGGTGGCTACTAAGAGGTAACACCCCAGGTTACGCAAAAAGAAAAACAAGAGCATGAATTAAAGAGAAGAGGGACACACGAAAAACGATGAGAAAAAAAGATCAATTTTCTCTTTTCTATTTTCTTGACTCACCTTGAATGAACCATCGTGAAACATAAGTGGTCTAGACAGGTTCAATGCACCGCTGAGACTATGGCCAATCACCACCTCGTTACCATATTGTAGATTGTACACAATGTAGTTCCTAGTATCGGGAACATGTCTGTTGAGAACAAAGGATTGTTTATATATATCGTATCTTTTTACCCGTCCATTAGATCGCCATTGGAATCAAATACCATAGGTCCTTCTGGTCCAACATAACCAGTGTTGAAAGCGGGAGGTGTTAGCGAATGACCCAGGTCACCCAATGCCAGTTGCTTTAACGCGTCGGTCTGGTTGGTATAGTTGCTAATGGCCTGACGAAAACCGTCGGCCATCACCATCATGCATGAATAGGCCAACCTAATAAAACCCAAAATACAAGTAATTTCAGGGTATTAGGAAAAATAATAACAGTTAGGATCAGCAAACAAAAAATTTACCCCTCGTTTGTGGAAATTTCTCTTTTTCCAGCAAAAGGATATCTAGATTTAGTAAAAACAAAAAAGGAAAAAAAAGTGAGCTGAAAAAGGTCTAGTAGCCCCCCCTTAACAAGACGTACGCTTTTGGGTCCAAAGAAGCCCATTCATCCAAAAACGTTTCAAATGGAGGGTAGCCGTATAAGGAGAGCCAGGTGTCGAACATAAACAAACCCGTATATGTTGTATTGAAATCGATTTTGTTTGTCTGGTTCTGATTGTAGGCCTCCACGCCGTTCAACAGCATTTCTCCATTATTTCCCATAAGCAGCCAGACATACGCGTCGGAAAGATAGCCTAATCGAGCTGCTTGAATCATAAAGTTGGTCAACGATTGACCCGTGGCTGCCACAAGCATCACCCTTGCCCCGCCTTCCGTAATATTATGCAACACGGGTGTCATGTCATCCATTGTGCCGAGCTCTGGAATCGAATGGTATTGAACGATATGAAGATTGGTTGTGCTGGATTGAACGATCGCCCGTTGATAAACTGTTATTTTCCATAGAAATTCTCTTATTAAAAGAACGAACCCCATTTATCTTTTTTTTTCTTTGGTTCCTTTTGTACTTGCATTGTTGACCTAGCGGACTGTCGATGTAGACAATTCCCACACGGGACCATCCTTGACTGACTGCAAACGATAGCATGACATCGGCAATAATGACTTGAGTGGGAATGGTTCTGAAGAAGTATTTAAATTGGGTCTTGTCCGAAAAGGCAACTGGATCGATTGTTTTTTTTTGTGTTTGTGTGTGTGATTTTGTTTGGTTTAGTAGATTTGAAAAAGAGGAGGAGAAAAAAGAAAAAACTTTACTTGCACTTGCAGTAAATGAACACTGCGGTATCTGGAGGGCGCTGGTCATCAAAGCACTTAAACTTGTCCATGAACTTGTAATATCACCGATCACACCTATCACGCCATGCTGTAACAAGGTGACAGATGCATAGACCGCATCTGTAACGGCTGTCTGACCCAATGATGTGGCAGGATATGAGTCTTTTTCGATCAATGTGATGTAGGCACCAGGGATAAGGTTTCTTGCATTAATATCATTCACAGCCATGCGTATGGCTGAGGAGCCTCTTAAAGTAATAAAAAAAAAAAAAAAGAAAAATAGATGATTTCCGGTCAGTCTCCCCAATCTCTTCTTTTGTTCTTTTTATATATTGAGGGATTTATATGCTCTTTTTTTTTTCGTTACCCCCAAACGATTTTCGCCGTGAAATTATCGCCCGCCTGACTGAAAGGAAGCAATACACCAATCTATTGTGGAAATACATAAATCAATCGACTCACCGCACGACGACCAATCTCCTTTTTTTTACTTTAAGTTCCGTTCGTCCTGTGGTATTGTATTTGGGCGTAATGATCACGGTCCCATTGTTAATTTGCGTAATGTTGTTCAAATGGTCATTGTCTAATGTTCGTCCGAATATGACAGTGCTTGAGTTGGCCATAAGCCCTTGAGACATGGGTTAACGGAGAACAACGTTGAACAAATTAAAGAAGTAGAAAGAAAAGAAAAAGAGAAGGGGTGAAAAAGACACGGAAAGATGTGTGTGTGAGAGAGAGAGAGAGAGAGAAAGAGGAAATGGAAAGAAAGATCAAGTAAAGTATATGAATGTTTTTTCGAAAGGGATATGCTAAAGAAAATGATTTTCTATTCGGATCTGTGCTTTGACCCTAAAGAGAAAAAGGATAAGGGGTTAGAAAGGAATTAGGGGCCTTTTCTTTCTTGGCTGATCTAATAAGCGATGTAAAGGAAATGGAGGAGACACTTTAGAAATGGAGAGTCTTTTTTATTTTCCTTTATGGTTGGTGCTCTTTAGATCTTCTTACTGCGAACATTCTTTTGGAGAAGTGTAATCTTATCATTTGATCACTCAATCAAAGCCGCAAAGATGTTATATCAAATAAGGCTTAGTGGTTTCTATTGGAATGTTAAACTTTTTCTATCCTTTTTCTGAGTTCATCCCAGCCATGTGGAAAATCTTTCTCTCTCTCCCACACAGTGATATATATCGCAACACAATAAGAAGATGAACCTTGATCAGGACTCCTTAAATTATTATAGAAATATCCGATGCGATCTACTTTGACGGCAACGAAGGTTATACGCCGCCACGAGGTTTAAGGAGCTGATTTATGTACTGATTTGGCGAGGGATAATGATCCCTTCTATTAACCATTCTAACTCAGGAACGTCCATATGCTTGCTTATACATTTCACCATTGGTTATTCTTGCTCATACGCACATAAGAAGGGAATTACTGCCAGCCATAATGTCAAGTTCGTGATAGCATACTTTCACAGCAGCACAAGAATTAGCCCTTCCTACCAATGAAAAATAGATATGAAACTGCGGTTCTGTGATGTTGGGTATTAAAGATGTCCTTGGCTTGCAGGCATGCTTACCATAGGGAGTGGTCATCGTCATTAATTTTTATATAACGCAAACAGGATATTAGAAAAAGAGAAGTTGCAAAGAGGCTAACATAAAAATAAATTTTTTTATGAATAAAAGGTGGTGTCTTGAGCAGTGTCATGCGGGTGTAGTGATGGTTGTTCTTCGTCCATGATATGCTTCCTGTCCAAGCGCGCCATCCAATCTTCGGGTATGGTTGGGACAATCCGACTCTCTCGGGCATTCCTTTCCCGTTCGGCGCCCATGGTTTGTTTTAACTCTTGATAAATGGCTTCTGATAGACTTTCATGATGATTCGTCGCTGTAGGTGGCGTTGAAGCCTTTGGATGATGCCATCCTGTCATTTTCGTGGTTGTCGGCAGAGAGAAGGGGAGCATATACTTAGAATCACGTTTTTCTACAACCCATTCCCGTTCATTATCGTCACTTTTTTGCGAGTCTTCCTCTATAGCATCTGTTGCGATATCATCGGATGTATTGGATACGTCGCCTGAACTTCGTAAGGATAATCGCTTTTCTTTTGGTGATATACTATAAAAGAGCAAACTACCCAGACTAGATACACTCGTTGGACGAGAATTGCTTTGCCCTCTTGCTGCAAGACTTTCTCGCCTTGATTTTGGATTGCTTAGACAACTATCGCATGAGGGTCGCTGTGTTCTGGGCTGTAAGGAGCGAAGTGTGTCCTCGGCCAGCTGCATAGAGTACTTCTCTATTTCTTCTGGAAGTTTCTGCTCTGTCACTTCGTACCGATAATTAAGCACGCATCGTTTGATTTGTAGTGGATTAAGCAAATCGAATGTTTTCATAGTGTTAATAAACAGTTCCAGTTCGTTCAGTTGGGACACGCACTGTAAAAGCTGTAACAATTGTATCAACGGATTCAGATAACTGCTTAGATTGGCTGGAAGCTGGTTATCGCGAATCCATTCTTCAAGCACCGTAAGGTTCATCCGTATCTGAAGAGCTTTAGAGCGGCACATGTATTTTTTGTTAGTTAACATTCTGTTGAAGATCTCGCACGAAAGAAAGTGGAAAAACTGTGCAATGGCTTGAATGACGATGGTAGGGTGGACTTCATAGGATTGGAGTACGTATAATATGGAAGATAGAAGGTTGGTGATGGATTGTGGAGTTAGTGTCCGTGGTGAATGGATTTCCTTTTGTGGGTTCTGTTCAAGTTGCCCAGCAACAATGGACTTTCGAGTACTTTTACGTCTGAAGAAACGATGCCAGTCGTCCGCAAAGTCTATCTGTTCCAATCCCGTGATTTGTTCGTGCTCAAGTATTGCTGGTTCCAGAATCTTGTCAATTCGCTCTTCGCTATCACTGACAAGGAGTGTATATGTTTCGGATACCCATTCGGATATTTCCAATTGGTGCTCTGCTGTTGCAACAACAAGACCGGTATCCTTTTTTAGATAATATAAAAGCTGTGACAAATTGGCCATCCAAAAAGCAAGAGTATGGATGTCACGCTTGTTATCCTATTGTATAATTCATGAAGCACTCTGCAAAATCGTAACTTCTCTGCGCTATATTGTTATTACTTACGTTAATCACCGCCGCCACTCTATTAACTGCCGATCTGAGGAAATTGTTCAGTATATCTCGGCTCAAGTAATAATGTGCAAAGCGTGCGCTTAAAAAGATGATATTTGCCGGAACCCATATCTCTTGCCGTGATTTCATTGGCAGCCGGAGGTTAACGATAGCAGTATCCAAAATATGGTCGATATCATCTTCGCTAAATACAAACATCTGATCTGGAAGACATTGGTCCCACATGAACTTATGCAGGGATTGCATATTTGCTTCACATGTTGCTAGTTCTTCATCTTCATCGTCGTTATTCTCGGACCGGTCCAGTTCGTCTCCATTGCCTCTTCCACTCGAATCTACACTTTCGTCCGCTTCAGTTTCCTCCTCAACTTCTTCGAGCAATTTACGATGACGTTCTGATTCTTCTATCATGAAATCGTTGTAACTTTCTGGTGTGGATTGGTAATAAAAATCTATGTTATCGTGTGGTAATGCCATATTGTTGTTATTGGGAGGACGAACTCGAGACAGGCGGCGTTGAATAGTAGAGCACGAAGCGCTGGGTATACTATCCCTATGCTGAACAATGCTGACCATGTTTGTATTTTCGCTATCAATAAAATCCACCGCGGTCCGTCCTCGGGCAGAGCGAGTTGTAAATGACGCTCCATGCTCGAGTAAAATTTCCACAACTGGATGATAATTATTCGTCGTTGCCCACATCAGTGCGGTCCAACCGCCTAAGGAATAAAATACATGTAATCAATAAGTCATTATTGCAAAGAAATACAAAATCAAAAGGATAAGACTGGAAAAAAGTCTTTCAGGAGGACGGCTTGCTTACTCCCAGAGCCCCACAGCAGAAGCATCCCCCTTTAACGTCCGTCACCCCTACTTTTGCGATCCTGTCTTTCCTTCCTTTTTTGCGTATTTTGTTGGTTTCACTCACGTTTGTCCTGGAGATCGACTTTGGCCCCGGCATTCAATAGTATCTGAACAACATCGGCCTTGCCAAAGCAAGCTGCATAAATAAGCGGAGTCGTGCCATCTTGTTCATCATCGGATGCGTCGATATTAAGAAACGGACGGAGTCGTTCATCCGTAAGAATCCGTCGCACTGTAAGGGCGTCTCCATTGGAAGACGCACGAGAAAGTGCTTTTGTCACTCTTCTTCGCCAGCGGCGTTGATGCTGTTGTTCATGACTTTCATGTTCGTCTGATGCTGTGTCACCATTCTTGGCGGCGTCTGAATCTACGTCTTCGTCTTCGTCTTCCTCGTCATCGAAAATCGACAGCAAGGACGGTAGAGCATCCTGTTCCATAGCAGCTAGAGGCGTAGTGGTTGTGATTGCGGTTACAGGCGTAGGAATGGAAGACAAAGTTGATGTGGATGACAACGAAAATGACGAAGAAGTGGAAGACCATGAAAAGGTGTTCTGACGAAAGGCTTTGCGATGTTTCTGGCTGCTGCTTGACCCTTCCATTGGCTCTGCTTCTTCTTCATTGCAATTGCTGTACCCGGTTTCTATAGGTGAAATGTGAGGAGACTTGAGACGCAATGGGCGGTTGTGAGTGGTGGTTGTCATGATGGTCGATATAGCGAACGATGAAGATATGGCTGGGAACGCGCCTGAGGTTTATTGTTGTTCGCAACAAAGAGACCAACAAGCGTAAGAAAACGATGTCCGCTAATTTGATTTATATTTGACCTAATGAGATCATCCACTTATTTGAAGAAGGAGTTTCAGGGGAACCCTACGGCGGGAGAAAAAGGAAAGTAAGTTTAGGGAGGGGGGAGGATAGCGTGCCACACACAGAACTAAAGAGAGAGAGAGAAAAGAAAAAGGTAATTTTGAATACATAAATGCTTATTCTGCATTCATCCACTTAGTCCGCTGAACCGATCTGGGCCCATTTACAATCTAGTAATCACTTCGATCAGCGAAAAGCTGTATCTGTAGAGGAAAGATATTGTCACGAAAAATCATTAAACCTCTCTACTTTTGTATTTTACAAATGCCGAATATTATCTGTGGACGTCCATTACCATTTGCAGCACGGTGTCACTTCACCTCCCATTCCTAAACGTATGTTCATTGCTGGTTGGAACTCTATAGATTAGTGAAAACCAGATCTAGTAGCTGATATGACGTAAAAGTTCAGACCATCCATAACAGCGTCTTATAATTGGCTGAGGTGTCAATATTGTAACACTACACTCATATTTGTACCCAGATCTATTCGACTGTCCATTCTCTCATCAGCTAGCACTGTGTAGCAAACATTAAGCATGTCCTTTTAAAGATCAATTAGCATGATGTTTGCACTGTAGGACGTGAACTGACACAGTTCTTCTTTCTTTAAAACCGTCCAGGCTCTGGTTGGACAAGAGTCCTTTGCATCAGTCTCCTTGCGACCTGGGGTAAACGCCGTCATGTTAGTACAGTAGTATCGTACCATTGAGAACCTAGAATACAATGGTTGCGTTACAAAATTGTCTTCCGGAAGACTAATACTCGTAAGAACCTGGCTTTTTGTTTCCATTCGCTGTATGGTGTATTTATAGAAAGTCATACGTTGTAGTAGTTAATTGTTGCTTTGTTCTAGTTGTTAAGTTTAGTAGGACGTATTATACAACTAGCACTAGCCGAAAACCAACACTTCTTCTTGCAAAGATAGAGCACCAAGTCGGATTAGCAGACCTGTAAAAGTTCCTGGATATATTATGGTTTCAATATTTAACTGACGAAGCTGATTTATGTACCCCGCTACGAAGACCCCTTTCACGTGTAATTCAAGCTGCCAACTGGCTACCTTCTGTTTATCTTGGAAACATATTTTGGCAGAAAACCAATAAGATTTATCTTAATTTTTGCGGTATTTACCAAGTTAATGACGATAAAGAGCCCATGAGAACATTGACCAGGTTGTTACTCAACATATTTAGTTCATTCGCGCCTGTAAGAGCAGCGCAACGCGGAAATGCGTGTTGATTATGTCAGCTTCATTTTGGGATATACTTCCATCCACAATTAGGATATTGTTCGACCGAAAGGTTACACTTAAAGGCACTATCACGATGAAGATGTCGTCATCTGCCTACTAGTAATTAGTTAAGGAAAGCACGTCATTTACGTCGAAAAAAGGGACAGTGGCTATAGGATTAAACTTAAGGGAAAGGCAAGGTGACAAACACAAAGAAAACAACATCATCGCCAAAAGAGTTGCTATAACCATGAAATTGGAGAAAGTCTAGACTGACGAAGAGGAAACTACCGCATGCAGGGCAAGATAAGAACGTTTAATAGTAAGAGTATTTTCATTTAGTAACATAACAAACAATGCTGATCCAAGCAGTATCAGTGTGTACTTTAAATATATGGTTTTCTTTGTCTGGGATAGAGATGTCCTACCTGTTAAGAGCTGCCATCTTGTCAAATGTCTAGTTTCAGACACGATATGCTCCATATTGTTCATACACTGCTAAGCCTGACTTGGGAAATTAATGACATTATAACTTAGTGTATAAATCTAGCGAGGACAATATATGAAGTTGACGTTATCGTCCGAGTACATATTAGCTTCTTCCTCCGAGAATATATCTACAGCCTGTCACCGGAACGAGGTTCGAGCGCTCGGTCAATCTTATTCTCTATTCCGATGTCCGGATCATCATAAAGTCCGATTGAGCTTAGTTCGTGCCTTGTCATCTGCAAGGATGTGATCCTCCTCTATTCTTTAAGGTAAAAAACAAAAGAGCCATGATCCAACCGTCATTCATCCATCATGTATGGCTAATTGGGATATCATAGGCTCTTTAAAAGTCCTCGAACAGAATTACCATCATGTCGAAGCGAGAAGCCAAAGAATTGTACTTCGAGAAGCTCAAGAACTACTTGGACACCTACAAGTCCATCTTCATTGTCAATGTTGACAATGTCAGTTCTAACCAGATGCACCAGATCCGTCACTCTCTCCGTGGCGAAGCTGTCGTGCTCATGGGTAAGAACACCATGGTCCGTCGTGCTTTGAAGGGTCTTGTTGCCGAGCGCCCCGAGTTCGAACGTATACTTCCCCACGTCAAGGGTAACATTGGTTTCATCTTCACCAATGGTGACCTCAAGGAAACCCGTGACAAGGTTATCTCCAACAGAGTAAGTAGAAAACGCTGAATACAGAAAAGCTGTGGTGTGAGTTTGGGAAATTAAATGGTCGTGTGTCTCTGTTAGGTTGCTGCTCCTGCTCGTGCTGGTGCCATTGCTCCTGTTGATGTCGTTGTTCCTGGTGGTAACACCGGTATGGAACCCGGTAAGACCTCTTTCTTCCAGGCTCTCGGTATCCCCACCAAGATTTCTCGTGGTACTATTGAAATCGTTTCCGATGTCAACCTTGTCAGCGCTGGTGAGAAGGTCGGCGCTTCCGAAGCTACTCTCCTGAACATGTTGAACATCTCCCCCTTCACCTACGGTATGTCCGTTACCCAAGTCTACGACAACGGTTCCACCTTCTCTTCTGAGGTTTTGGACGTCGAGGAATCTCAGTTGGTTGCCAATTTGTTGGCTGCTATTCGCGAGGTTGCCTCCATCTCCTTGGCTGTCGGCTACCCCACCGTTGCCTCCGTTCCCCACTCCATCATCAACGGTTACAAGAACTTGTTGGCCGTCTCTGCTGCCTCCGATTACACCTTCGCTGGCTCTGAGAAGTTGAAGGAGTACCTTGCCAACCCCGAGGCCTTCGCTGTTGCTGCTGCCCCTGTTGCTGCTGCCGGTGGTGCCGCTCCCGCTGCTGAAGAAAAGGTTGAGGAAGAAGAAGAATCTGAGGAAGATATGGGCTTCGGTCTCTTCGACTAAATTCATCCGGACTTGTAAAATAAAAAGGGTATAATATTTTCGCGTTATCGAGAAGTTTATAAGACAATAAGACTTAAATCTCGGGATACAATGCGGTTATGAGCGGTATATAGGATGAAAGATATGCATCTACTTTCTTTGAATATGACAAGTTCAATAATACTTATTGACCATCGGATAATCACGGTTTTATGCCCGATTTTTACTTTATTGATAAGTACACGGTTGTTGAGAAAAGAAACTAGCATCGTACGACATACGGATCCATGCCGTTGACTTCGGCCTTACGGGCGAAGAGCTTAATGTCGTATTGATCTTCCGATATGATTGGCTCGATCTATGTGACTCTTCAGCCGTCGGGCATTGGATGACAAATACATAGGCCCTTGTCTATTGTCCGGTCTATTCTTCCCATGTCTTCCCTTTTAACAGCTACCAGACGACTTGCAAACTCTACTTTCCTGAAAAGAACGATGGCGACCATGAAAGCGATCATAGTTGAAGAAAACGGCGGCGTAGATAAGCTACTTTATAAGGACGTACCTCTACCAAAAGCCAAGAAAGATACCGTGGTTATCAAGAATCATTATGCGGGTATGTCTGGGCCTGATTATATCTACTCTTCATGTTTACGATGTGGAACTAGGCGTCAACTACATTGATACCTATCATCGCACTGGCCTTTACCCCCTGCCACTTCCTTGTGGCATTGGTCGCGAGAGGTTTGAGTGTTCACTTTTTTTTTGGATCTTCTAGTACTGACGCCATTGAAACAGCGCAGGTGAAGTGTATGAAGTCGGAGAAGATGTGACGGATTTCAAGGTTGGAGATAAGGTTGTATACATCGGGAATGACACGTACGCCGAGTACACGGAAGCTAAGGTCTCCGGCCTGGAGAAGATATCTGGCGATGTGGACTATAAGACGGCAGCAGCAATTGGTATCCAAGGTTTAACTGCTTGGACTATGGTGCGAGATGCTTATCCTGTTAAGAAAGGAGGTATAGTAAAAGTAGAACTTTGGTGATGTGATCGAGCTCCTTTTTCTAAATTTGGATTGCTTCACAAGACTATATCCTTGTTCACGCTGCTGCTGGTGGCGTTGGACTGTTGCTATGTCAACTGTGTCATTACTTGGGTGCTACAGTTATCGGTACTGTAAGTACCCCGGAGAAAGCTGAATTGGCACGTCAAAATGGAGCAGATTATGTGATAAACTACGCAAACGAGGACGTTGTGGCAAAGGTTAACGAGATTACTGGTGGACTTGGTTGTCATGCGGTCCTGGATGGTGTTGGAAAATCCACCTTTGACACCTCTTTGGCTTGTGCTCGTCGACTAGGTACCTTGATCTCTTTCGGAAACGCTTCTGGCGTCGTGCCTCCGGTAAATATCAACCTATCACATCATGCTAGCATTTCTTATACATCAGATATATAGATTTCCATCTCCATCCTTGCTCAAAAGAACCTGCGATTGATGAGGCCCACCTTATTCAATTACTTGGCTACACGGGAAGAGTCCAAAAAGTGGTGGGGAGAACTATTTGATTTGCTTGCAAATGGCCATATCAAAACCCATATCCACAAAGTCTACAACCTCGAAGATGCGAAAGAGGCACATATTGATATCGAAAGTCGCAAGACTACAGGAAAGCTTTTGATCAAACTGTGAATGATATTGTTTCAGTGAGAATAATAAACTGGATCGTTCGCCATTTGCAAAGATCATCGTCGAAGCTGCCAACGTGCCAAATTACAACATATTCCTGCTATAACTTTGGTTTGCAGGCTGAATATCGTAGACCTGATATATTTGCCATCAGCACGTAATATTGGACTTCTCAAGTCAAAGATTTCGTTTCACTGCATGTGATTGTACTTAGGTTTCTACGTTACACACAATAAGAGGGGTTATCAATGAGCTCAGAAGTGCTGCGTATTCATATTCTTATCCGTTTTGCTTTTGTATTGACGAAGGTTTATCAAAGGGCGGAAAAAACCTTTCAATAATTAATGTAAAGAAGATATTGGGTTAAGATGGGAAGTATAAAGTTAAATAAGCACAACGATAACCTTCGGACGTGATATACTTGGCTATTTTGTCAGAAGCATGAATAGCCGCGTTATCCATTACAAGGTATTGACCATTCATGTGCGAACACCGGTCCATTTCATGCATTGTAGCCTTTAGAAGTAATATAACGTCGTATAGTCATCCTTTTATCCAAACGCTCAAAATCATTTCCTCGCTTTTTCTTGCTGTCAACTGGACGCTAAGAAATTCTTAGGCTGCGTTTAAGCAAGTCCATAGCAGAAATCGCACATAAGATGATGGTTGTCTATGCTTATGTTTTAAGCACTCGAGCTACTGCAGGGGAACCTTTTGACTAGGCTATACTACGTCTCATATTCATATGAAACCTAGGGTCATAAAGGAAAACACAGCTTTTCACGTAATTTATATCATTTTTTACTGAATGTGATGCTTATTCTGATGCCTTCTCTCTGTTTTCTTCCACTTTCGTATGCAATGCAGAATCTCTTAAGTCTTTTTTTTGCTCTTCTAGTTCGTAGATCGGAACCTAACTTTTTTAGGGGAAGAGAGACACACTGTATTGTTTTCATGGACGGGTCAGACTGCTCATCAATGTATTGGTAATTTTTTATGCTCCTCATCCAAACAACGTACAGAACCAGCTTTGTTATGTTTCTCGAATAAGCTATCATGGTCTCTCTCACTTTTTGGCCCACCTCTCTGCCGAATGAGTGAATTCGAGACCGTTCTGCTGTGGTTGACGCGCTCAGACATTTCTCAACTAATAGCTTGAAGAGTCTTACTTCGTCCTGATCGCTACAGAACGTATAATTATGCTTTGTCGACACACCTCTCATGGCAACGTGGACATCAGTCTTTAGATCGTTTTCTGTCTCCATGGCTTCTATCTCGTTGTCTTCTTCTTCAAACAGGTTAAACGGATACTATATATAGGAGATCGACGTTTCAAGGCCATACGCTCCTCGTCGAAATATGATCCATTCGCTTAGGCCTGCAAACTCGTGAACAAAAACACCTTGTCCATCTTCATACACAAATTAAATATTCCTTATGTAGAGGGTCACTATAATTACGGTAAAAGAAGATCTAAGGGTAACATAACTGGTATACTTTATGTATCCCTGAAAGATACCAAGGCTTATGCAACAACATGTCCTGGAAATGCGATATTCAAACTGTCAGCATGGCGACATTTATTTTTAGAACTTGCAATACTCGCTCTTGATAGAGTCTGATATTTGATTTCACCAGGTGCGGCTTTACTTTCCAGAAACAGTGTACATAACTCGTATTTAGATTTCTGCAACTTTCAGCGGAGCTTTCCAAAATCGCCCTGCGAAAGAATAATATATCAGCGCAAATAGTTAACGTGTCGCTTTAGATTTGCTTATCTTTTCTCAATGTCCTCGCCCTATCATACAAGGATACATGTAAATAATAGCTTGTATGTTTTCTCATTCGAAAAGTTTTCTATGCTTTGTCAATTAGTCGGCCTTTTTAATATCCGATGTCGGGCTTGTGTTGCAAGAGACCATGAGAATCTCCATCGGAGCTTTAGGGTAGAAATGGGTTCAAGTAAAAGAAGACGATCTAACAAGCAAGTGCATCCCTAGCTTGTTATGTTTAGGATAATAGGAACAAGTTAATATTCTTCATGTGAACTGATTGTTTATTGTACAAGAGTAAGTAGAGGATTGGTGAGAGGATATCCGGTTGCTTTTGTGTTACGGTACGTTGGGGTTTAATTATCAGAAAAGAAGTCAAAGAAGATGATGTACAACGAGGTGGAAGGCAAATATCCTATTTTTCGGTCCCTATTTTTGGAATAACGCAGTAATCAATTTCGTTTGTACACCCTTTGATTTTTATTAAGCCCTTCAAGCGAAAAGTTGATTTCCTTCTTTGTTTGTTTTGCCTTCCACCTTTCCTCTCTTTTACCTTCCATTCGGCATGCTCGTGTTGTCAAAGTCCTTTGCCGTTGCCGTCGTATTGCTCGTCGCTCTCTTCCAATTTGCAACTGCAAGTGTATACTCTCAACTTCAATTCATCAAAATCGTCTCGCCCAAGAATGATCAGGATATCAAACGCGGTCAGAAGCTCAAAGTGAAATACGTCATGCAGCCTCTTATCCAGGGTAAAGCCAAGATATATATCTCTTGTTTTATCACAGCACATAACATCCTCCATTAGAGAATCATGTTGCAGGAAGAGCAGCTAGCTTAGACATTAACTTCCACAGTAGAACGGGTAACAAGAAGCAGCAACAGCTTGCTATCATTCACAAGTCATGGTACGTCAACAATCCTATGAGAACTATAACAACTTAGAAATTCGCTCTTTGCTATTTAGCCCCGTTGCCGCAAAAGACAACAAGTATGTTACCTACACTAAGCAATGGACTATTCCCAAGAACACCAAACCTGGATCCTACGCTGTCGACTTTATCGAGGTGGTCCAGGGTCGTCGCGGTCGTTTCACAGCAACTGAAACTGTTAAAGTGAACGTTGTGGATTAAACTCAGTTACAATTTACAAAAAAAGATTCACTGAACCATGATATGGGGCTTCAATATGAACTGATAGACGTTCACAAGTATTCAGGTTTACAAGTTGCTATCTTACATTGTATGAATAAAAATGCATAATGTCGCTAGCAGCCATAGCATCACGGTTGCAGTACACAGTCCTAATGCTTTTCTTACTTGGGATACAGTGAATGTTCTTCACTATTTTTCCGTATCCGATAAAGATCACCCATGGTCAGTTTGCTTAGTTGCGCTCATTCTTTTTTTATAGTCTAAAGCCATGGTTATGTGCCGCTTTCTTCTTATTACTTTAACAATTCCTTGTCGTTTGGCAATATTTCATCCAACTTTCGAGACTTGTGGTACATTAGCTTATAAGAATCTTAAACACAAACTGTTAAACAATTCAAGAGAGCAAAATAATCCATCGTGTCTTATATGTGTACCTGTTCATAACTGCAGAAATACAGAAAGACTTTAAGGGTATAAATCTCATCCATAATTCTATTTTCATCTCAAAGTGTTTGTAAGGCTAATCAGTTTTGGATATCTGAACCTGTGCAAAGAAAGTCTTGGTGCAATGCGATTAAAGAGCAGTTGATTTCATTAAGTAAACGCGAGAATGCTCGGGGAAAAATTGCGAAAACGCTCGGATTGGCTTGAAAGTTAGTATTTGTGTGGAGAACTTTTTTCTATGAGTAAATGAATATAAAGCGTTCTTGAGCAAAGAAAATTATAGTAATATATTACCTTTCTTCTTAGCGGAATCGTTACTGCTCTGACTGAGGTTATTCGTTACATTTAGCTCTGTCAAACCTCATGAAATACAATAAAGCTACGTGTTAACGTTATCACCATCCAATATGTAAGCCTTTTTCTTTCATAGTGCTGCTCTTTGTTATGCCGTTGTATTTTCAGATTCTGGGCAATGATTCTATTTATGGCAGAGCTTATTCATTTGAAGCAGATATCCACCATGGTCATGTTTTACATTTCTGCTGCAGTTTGATAGCACGAACGAGGTAATAGTTCTATATAAAAGAATCATGTGTTAACAAGCAAGACAGCATGTCCATGAAGAAATACAGCGAAAAAGGAGTCATTGCTTCCTGTCAAGATAATCACAATTGTTAAAACTAGAGAAAACTGTCATTCTCATGGTACTTCCATCATCGAAGCTACCAAAATATGATTTGGCATTGCCATATGCGAGATTATAGGCTTTAAAGCGATAGCAGCTCAACCAACGGCAACTGTGGTCTATAGTTGGCGTAACACAAATATCCAGCGAGCACAAATCAATAGCAACCAGGACCGGTAGAAGTCACTGACTGAGGCGATATCCTGGTTTCAGAGATCTTTAGTTTCAGCATGGTTGGAAAGATTGTGAACTTTGGCTCAGTGAACATTGACGAGTTTTTCACCGTGCCGCATATATCTAAATCGGGAGAAACTATATCGTCAACAGATTACAAGATTTCTGCGGGAGGAAAAGGTGTTTAACAAGTCTGCTAAGCTTGAATCATACTTTTAATCAAACGTAGGGGCAAATCAATCTGTCGCGATTGCTAAGGTACGGAGATGATATTGTACGTGCAGTCTGTAACGATGTTTATAGGCTGGTGGACGCGTTTATCATGCAGGGAAAGTGGGAAAGGACGCTGTATGGGTAAGGAACTTCTAGAGGTGAGAAACGGTCACTTACCACCTCTCGAGGTCCGAGACTATATGCAGGCGAATGGTGTTGATATGACCTACACTAAAGTATCAGAGAAAGAGGTCTGATTATGACATTGAATATTGTGAAGAAAGCGACTGATCCGCATGAACAGATGAATGGACGGGCTTTGATTCAAGTCAGCACTGAAACGGGGGACAACTGCATCGTGCTTTACCCAGGCACTAATGGAACTTACACAGCAGCGGAGGCAAAGGAAGTATTTATGAACTTTGGACCGGAGGACTGGGTAATCCAGCAAAACGAGATTAGCCAGGGTGGAGACATTATGCGTGCAGCAGCTGAAAGAGGTAAAACTGTTTTCATCCACTATCAATTTATGCAAAGACGCCATTACGCCTTAATTTGCAGGCCTTTCGGTTATATTTAATCCTGCCCCTCTAACACAAGGAATCCTGGATGAGTTTCCTTTTGAGAAGGTTACCATTTTGGTTGTGAATGAACATGAAGGAGAAGATCTTTATAGAGAATTGGGAGGAAAGAAAAATCTTAAGGGTCTTGACTTGGCTTCTGAATTGTTGAACCACTTCAAAAGTACTCAGGGCATTGTGCTGACCCTAGGTGGTGAGGGTGTTGTCGCAAAGTTTAGATATCAAGACAAGCTTCGTGATTTCATTGTACCCTCAAAAAAAGTAGATGTGAAAGATACCACAGCGGCAGGAGACACGTTTGTTGTAAGAGAATTGATGGGTAAAGCGTATAAACTAAATCTCTTTGTTTTTGTTTAGGGATACTTCTTGTCAACGTTCCTGCGGGAGCAGAAGCTAGACTATTTTACAAGAGTGCAATACTCATTGGAAGAAGCAACCGTTGCATCTTCTATAGCGATCCAACGTGAAGGATCTATGATATCTGTACCTACTCTGAGTGAAGTTCAGCAAGTACAAATGACAGAGCAAGAATCCAGATAGACGACGGAGTAAGGGACTGTAACTGAAGAAGGGCTTATTGGCCTTGCTCAATTTGCAAGTAGTTTCTAGTTTCACAATCACTGTCCATTATTTTGGCTATCACTGTGACGTTGCTAGTAAGGCAATAAATACGGCCAAAACCACCTACAGTTGTGTACGATACAGTTGAATAGAAGATATGATGTACCAATACAGTCTATGGAATCGGATCTTATCACCAAAAAGAGATTGATCCAGTTTGAACTGCTTCCAACCAATCGAGGAGCTAGCTTTTAGAAAGCGTGCATTTTATTAGAGACAGCTTTATGATAATGCATCCTCCATGCATAAGCCTGCGTAAATTGGAGTGTAAACCCGGTTTATATAATGGGACAGTTAAGATAACCATGGTAACCCTACCGAAGATTGGATCTAGAAGCAAAGAACAGAATGAAGTATCTAGAAGAGTGTGGATGAAGTTTTATTATAGAACCAGTCTGGAAAACGTTGTGGTACGTAAATCATAGAGCAAATGCTACATCATGTACTGAATAATCAAAAATCGTTATTTTTTTGGGGTGTCATCTAATACTGATTAGTGATTGCTTTCGCTAATGCAAGCTAAACATTCATATGCTCCTTGCTCTACTACTGAGTACTAACATCATAATATTGTCCATGTAGCTGTTTGGTACGATTTTCTTTTCGATCAAATAAGCGATCATTTCACAAACTTGGCTTGCGTCTTGTTTCAAAGCAATAGTTCTATTATCTTGCAACACCTGCGAGCATGCTGTCCGGAAAGCCCATAAGTAACCTGCTAAACACATGTTCAATTGCTCATCTTTGCGCGGATAGAAAAATTAAGACGTGGCAGTCATACAACTTAGGGTGGCGTGTCCGACATTCTTTTGTTATGATTGTCCAAAAGGTAATCTATTCCCTTTTATTATGGACTACTTTCTTCGATGGGCCAAAGACGGGGGGATATTAGCTTCGTCAGTAAAGGTCGTCAAGACGCCTAATGCGGGCTATGGATTGTTTGCGACAAAGAATATAAATCCAGATGAAGTCGTGCTACACATTCCTCAAGACATGTTAATCACCGCATCACGCGTGCTTCAGTACCCATACATGAAGGCTTTCCACGGCAATAGTGATCGTGTAATAATATGTTTATTTTTGGCACACGAGCGATTCCTTGCTAGCAATTCTGCTTGGAAGCCATATATGGATTGCCTTCCTTCAGAGGAGTCTTATCGACGTGATCATACTCTGTACAACGCCCATTGGGCTGCGGGAACAAGTCTCGCAGCGGCAATAAGCGCAAAGTTGACTAAATTGAAACGCGAACATGCTTGCCTTGGGCTGGATTGGCTAACACTCGATATGTGGATTTGGGCCGATGTCACTTTTTGGTCCCGGGTTGTAGAACTCGGCAACAACGAACTGACCCTGGTGCCTTTCTTTGATTTTGCCAATCACTCGCTTTCGCCTAATATACGTTGGGAGCAAGGAATTGGGGTGGATCTCTTACCTTTCAGAGAAGCTATAGCGGCTAATTCAGAACTGACGTTGTCGTATGGTGCTAAATCCAATCAGGAACTATTATTCTTGCATGGATTCTGCATCCCACATAACCCACAGTCATCCGTTCTCACTTTGCCAGTGCAACCATTTTTAGATGAACCAGCAAAATTTGCATGGCTCTCTCAAAGTGGTAGCTTGGTACTAAAACTGGATCAAAGTGGATGGGCGAATGACACCTTTAAAACTATGTATCTTGCAGCCCTTGATGAAGATGATGGATTGCGCTGGGAAGGCGATCAGTTGTATCTCGGATTAAAACATATAAGCAACCCAGAAGCCTTAATGGAGAACGTAATAGCACTGGATCATTATCAAGTGATCGAATTGCGGGTGGTCTTGTTGTTATTGGAAGCAGTTCAATATCACTATCAAGAATTGGCAAATGCACCAACTATGGAAGATTGCGCTATAAAAGAATACATTGATTTATATAGACAAGAAGAAAAGACGATATTAGAGCATGCCATAGAAGAGTTAGAAGACAAAAGAAACAAGCTGTTAGAACATAACGTAGTTATCAGTTATTTATCAAATGCTTCATAAATTAGCAATTTGAGCCAATTTTGTAAATTTTTTTTGTTAATGGCGACGTTTATTCGATGTTCACTTATGATGTGTTTAGATCTATTCTCTTTCTATGAAGAAGGAATAATATAAATTTTAAACGGCGTTAATTGACCAGGGCTGTGAATTAGAAACGTGCTTCCAATGGCATGTCGAATTAATGCTGGTCTCTTTTCTGATCAAGGTAAGTACTCCAGACTGGTGAGGCTTTGGGCAAGTTGCAAGTGACCATATTTATGAGATTGGAGGAAGATTGTCAGGGAGTCACCATGTTACTTGCCAAAGCTGAGTTTTGTCTGGGCATGTAATCAATAAATGCATTTCATCTTCTACCATGTCATAACAAAGACTGCAATTGGGAGAAGGAAAATGGGAAGGGCAAAGGCGATGTAGAAGTGCTTTAGTAGGGAAAAAACCCTGTAAGAGATGCCACTAAGGAGTGTATATGCGATGAGGCATGGAAAGAGACCCAAAAGATTTTCAAGCTTATTGTAGGGCTCGGAATTTGACCCGGCCCGACCGGATGTCTGCCGGGCGGGTCTTAGTGGGCCGGGTTCTGGGCCATAAAATAGGCCCGCCCGATATGGCCCGCCCGAGTTGGCCCACGGGTCAATGGGCCCCATCTTAGTGCGATAGGCCTAGTGTGCCGGGTTCCGGGTTAAGATCTTGGCCCAGCCCAGCGGGCCATGGGTCAATATCCTGACCCGGGCCAGTTATGACCCGACCGGCACTGCGCTCAAAAACGAGTTTTAGTAATTTTCTAGTATCCTAAAATGTCACTAGAATTTTTTGTCTGTTTAATATGGCTGCATTTAAGGAACCTTTTATTAATTAGGGTAATTAATACTTGATCTACTTTTATTCCTTTAATGCGAGCTTCCTTTTAACAATGAGCTACTATACAAACTACAATATAGCTTGCAAATGTTCTGTTTGCTCTACTGCAAATGAGCATGGCTTTGTGATGCAGACCATGCAGACTGTAAGACGGCATGAAGAAAATGACCGCTTGTGATCTTTTGAACATGGTAATGGCGACACATTTTAAACACTGGATAGAACACTCTGTTTTAGTAAACTATAATGTTACTAAAATGCTACTAAAATTTGATATTTTAGGTACATTTTAGTAATATTTTAGGAATACTAAAACTTTTGTTTTAGGATCCTAAAAGGCATATTCTAGTATACTAGAACATTTGTTTTAGTAACTTTTTCATCTGCTTAAAAAAACACTAAAAAAACACTAGAATGTTACTAAAACATTTATTTTAGGTACTTTTGTACCAGTTAAAAGTCTCCTAAAAAGATACTAGAACATCACTAGAACATCACTAAAACATTTATTTTAGGTACTTTTTTGCCAGTTAAAAGTCCCACTAAAAAGACACTAGAATATTACTAAAACATATGTTTTAGGTACTTTTCTGCCAGTCAAAAAAATCAATAAAAAAGACAGCAAAATGTCACTAAAATATGGACTTTATTCATATCTTTAATCTAATCATACATTATATCATTAGCTGTCTTTCACAAATCTTTTATTTTAGTGCATATTCTAATAGAAACTACTCCTGCATTTGCTTATCTTTCTATCGATCCTTTAACAATACAAATGAAAGCTGACTCATCTTTATGTTGTAGCTATATATAAAAAGCAAATAATTAGGCTTACTAAAATTTAAACGTCGTTTAAAAGCTGTATCATTAAAGCTGTTTTACAATGAATGATTAGATATACTACAAAAGCACGACTGCAATGGAAATGAGATATATGAATTAGCAGCATTAATTTAACTAATTATATAATTAATACCTACAAAAATTTTCAAGGAGTGCTGCATTGCCTGTTCAATAAAATCGAATAGCATATTTGATAGATACTTTGTTCAGAGAATGAACAATGACTATGCCATGGTTGACCTAAATTGTAGATAAGTTAAGAGGGAGAAAAACCTAAAGTGAAATATAACTTTAACGCATTACTAAGAATAAGCTGAAGTATATACCTTCATTTACTGATGCATAAGGGAATTCAGCATATCTAAGTACGCCATTATCAATGAGCCCTTTTATAATATTGAAACTACCTTACAACAATATCTATAACGTGCTGCATAGATTGTAAAGGAAAAGAAAGCAAAAATTGAAGAGAAAGTGAAAAGAAAGAAAAGCTTCCCTAACTTTATTATTTGTACTTTTATTAGTGAAGTATGTAAGGGCAATGTACCCCTGACATACTATTGAAATGAGAAGATAAAAACTTCATTGTAAAGTGTGTACATTCAATCATATTCAATTCTAGTAAATGTCTCAATCCTGTAACCAACGTTTTACTAAATGCTGTGCTGCCAGAGAAGTGTAAACAGGAGCCCAACTGTTGTCACCTATCCCTATAACTAGTAAACAGTTGACCTTGGCCACACTCAGCTGCCAGTTGATCAACATAGAACACAAGCTGAGAGAGCTTAGCCAGCAATAGCAACTAAATGCCAAACAATTGCACAACATGTTAGTTGAAAACCAATAGTCAGATCACATTGCTTGATGAGATGCAACATGATCATAACTCAGCTTCTCAGAGCACTAGTGCCAGTAGTTAAGCTGTTAGCAAGAGAATAGCTGGGCCTCAGAATCCTGAAATTTTGGTAAATACAATAGCAATGTCATAAATTATAACTTAGCTTTATTACAAAGGCTGCTTCATAGCTTCATAGCCCAACTTAGTGCAAAGTTAGTTTTTAGCAGATTCAGTTATTGTTTCCTCTGCATTATAATAAACTAAGGCATTCATAGTCAATAAAATATTATTTTGGAAACCATATCTTACAGTCAACTTCCATGTCAATCTCTTGGGGCAGTACTGGAATGCCTCACATTTGTGAGGAAGCAGCTAATCGCAATTTAACAATGAGTATAGCTAATTTAAAACGTGTCACCATTACCATGTTTGAAAGATCACAAGCGGTCATTTTCTTCATGCCGTCTTACAGTCTGCATCACGAAGCCATGCTCATTTGCAGTAGAGCAAACAGAACATTTGCAAGCTATATTGTAGTTTATATAGTAGCTCATTGTTAAAAAGAAGCTCGCATTAAAGGAATAAAAGTAGATCAAGTATTAATTACTCTAATTGATAAAAGGTTCCTTAAATGCAGCTATATTAAACCTCAGACAAAAAATTCTAGTGACATTTTAGGATACTAGAAAATTACTAAAACTCGTTTTTGAGCGCAGTGTATTAATTACCCTAATTAAAAAAAAGGTTCCTTAAATGCAGCCATATTAAACCTCAGACAAAAAATTCTAGTGATATTTTAGGATATTAGAAAATTACTAAAACTCATTTTTGAGCACAGTGCTAACAGCTTAACTATTGGCACTAGTGCTTTGAGAAGCTGAGCTATGATCACATTGTATCTCATCAAGCAATGTGATCTGACTATTGGTTTTCAACTAACATGTTGTGCAATTGTTTGGCATTTAGTTGCTATTGCTGGCTAAGCTCTCTCAGCTTGTGTTCTATGTTGATCAACTGGCAGCTGAGTGTGGCCAAGGTCAACTGTTTACTAGTTATAGGGACAGGTGACAACAGTTGGGCTCCTGTTTACACTTCTCTGGCAGCACAGCATTTAGTAAAACGTTGGTTACAGGATTGAGACATTTACTAGAATTGAATATGATTGAATGTATACACTTTACAATGAAGTTTTTATCTTCTCATTTCAATAGTATGTCAGGGGTACATTGCCCTTACATACTTCACTAATAAAAGTACAAATAATAAAGTTAGGGAAGCTTTTCTTTCTTTTCACTTTCTCTTCAATTTTTGCTTTCTTTTCCTTTACAATCTATGCAGCACGTTATAGATATTGTTGTAAGGTAGTTTCAATATTATAAAAGGGCTCATTGATAATGGCG